>JARGCV010000205.1:30000-55000 GCA_034064705.1 Bothrops alternatus | reverse complement strand
CCTTCGCTCTCTCTCACGTACCTTGAGCAATGAACTGCTTCTCAAACTTCTGCAGGAACTCCAAGTAGAGAAGGTCATCAGCTGAGAGGGCCTCTTCCCCCACCACGGCCTTCATGGCCTGGACGTCTTTGCCAATGGCGTAGCAGGCGTACTGGACGCAAAGCAAGACGGTCACTCAGAACCAAGATCATGTCAAGAAAGAGGGGGGCCCAGAAGCCCCTCCGGAGAGGGCTGCCCGCTGGACGTGTCCCTCCCCCCCCAAAAAACCAGTCTGGTAGTGCTAAGCAAGAATGGTACCGGTCGTCCTCCGTGTACGACCACGAGGGAGCCCAAGATTTCCGTTGCTAAGTGAGACATTTGTTAAGCGAGCTTTGCCCCCATTTTACGAGCTTTCTCGCCCCGGTTGTGAAGTGAATCCCTTCAGTTCTTTAGTCGTTAAGTGAATAGGGTGTTCCCCCATTGACTTTGGGGGGGCGGAAGGTCGCAGAAGGGGATCACGTCTCTCTCTCTCTCTCTCTCTCTCTCTCTCTCTCTCTCTCTCTCTCTCTCTCTCTCTCTCTCTCTCACACACACACACACACACACACACACACACACACACACACACGGGACGCTGCCACCATCCTAAATTCGAGCCAGCTGCCAAGCATCTGTATTTTGATCACCCCAGGGGTTCTTCAATGTGAAAAAAGGGCCATAAATCCCTTTCCCCAGTGCTGTTGTAGCTTCAAAACAGTCCCTAAACAAATTGTCGTAAGTCGAGGACCACCTGCATTCTGGCCATTGGCCCTTTTGGCGCTCCTGATCCAAGGAAGCCCGTCGTTTTCCAAACCCGTTTCAGAAGGAAGAGCTTCCCTATGCTGTTGCACAGGGGGTCCCTCCCCTCCCAGGGCCCGGGCTCCTCCTCCCCCCCGAAGCCCCCCAGCGCCCTGGGTCAGCTCAGAGGCCCACCAATTGATTTGAAACGTCCCCGTGGTCCTTCCTGGTCATGCCTTCCCCAATGGCCGACTTCATCAGACGAGAGAGAGACGGCAGCACGTTGATGGGCGGGTAGATCTGCGGGCCGAGAAAAGGCGCATCACGAAGGAGCCACCATGGAGGAATCGGGTCTGATCAGGTGGGAGCGAAGAGCCCCAGAGGACATGGGGAGGAGGGGAGGAGGGTCTGGGGTCCTCGTGGCGCCTTAAACTCAGGTGCTTTAAAGCACAACAACCGATGGGCTGAATTCTTGGTACAGGGTTTGAAGGGACGAGGCCAGAAACCGGGAGACGGAGAGTTCTAGTCCCTCCTTAGGCGTGAAAGCCAGTTGGGTGACTCTGAGCCAATCACCGGGAGATGGAGAGTTCTAGTCCCTCCTTAGGCGTGAAAGCCAGTTGGGTGACTCTGAGCCAATCACCGGGAGATGGAGAGTTCTAGTCCCTCCTTAGGCATAAAAACCAGTTGGGTGACTCTGAGCCAATCACCGGGAGACGGAGAGTTCTAGTCCCTCCTTAGGCGTGAAAGCCAGTTGGGTGACTCTGCACCAATCACTGGGAGACGGAGAGTTCTAGTCCCTCCTTAGGCATGAAAGCCAGTTGGGTGACTCTGAGCCAATCACCGGGAGACAGAGAGTTCTAGTCCCTCCTTAGGCGTGAAAGCCAGTTGGGTGACTCTGAGCCAATCACCTGGAGATGGAGAGTTCTAGTCCCTCCTTAGGCGTGAAAGCCAGTTGGGTGACTCTGAGCCAATCACCGGGAGACGGAGAGTTCTAGTCCCTCCTTAGGCGTGAAAGCCAGTTGGGTGACTCTGAGCCAATCACCGGGAGACGGAGAGTTCTAGTCCCTCCTTAGGCGTGAAAGCCAGTTGGGTGACTCTGAGCCAATCACCGGGAGACGGAGAGTTCTAGTCCCTCCTTAGGCGTGAAAGCCAGTTGGGTGACTCTGCACCAATCACTGGGAGACGGAGAGTTCTAGTCCCTCCTTAGGCGTAAAAACCAGTTGGGTGACTCTGAGCCAATCACCGGGAGACGGAGAGTTCTAGTCCCTCCTTAGGCGTAAAAATCAGTTGGGTGACTCTGAGCCAATCACCGGGAGACGGAGAGTTCTAGTCCCTCCTTAGGCGTAAAAATCAGTTGGGTGACTCGGGGCCAGTCGCTCTCTCTCTCTCTCTTTCAGTCCGAACCCGCCTCGCTGGCTTGTTGTTGTGGGGAAAACGGGAAGAGGGAGCAGGGCGCCTGTCTCCTGTTGCTCACGGTGCCTGGAGTTCCAGGGGTGGGGGTGGGGAAGGACCTCTGGACTTCCCAGAAGCTCTGATGCGCCCACAGAGATTGGAGCGAGAGCCAGGCCATTTACCTGCCGGTTGTGAAGCTGTCGGTCCACGTAAATTTGTCCTTCCGTGATGAATCCAGTCAAATCCGGAATGGGGTGTGTGATATCTGCAAGGAGACACAAGGGGATGCCACTAGCCGTGCGTAGGGTCAGAATCACAGAGTTGGAAGCGACCTAGTCCAGGCATCCCCAACCTTGCCCACTTTAAGACCTGTGGACTTCAACTCCCAGAATTCCCCAGCCAGCTGTGCTGGCTGGGGAATTCTGGGAGTTGAAGTCCACAGGTCTTAAAGTGGGCAAGGTTGGGGACCCCTGTATCTTGTCCAACCCCTTGCTCAAGCATCATTCTCGACAAATGGCTGCCCAGTTTCTGCCCAGTATTGGAACACCCACAACTTCTGGAGGCAGGTGGTTCCACTGGTTAATTATCCTCACTGTCAGGAAGTTTCTCCTTAGTTCCAGGTTGCTTCTCTCCTTGATTGGTTTCCATCTGTTGCTTCTTGTCCTGCCTTCTGACGCTTTGGAGAAGAGCTTGACTCCCTCTTCTTTGGGGCAGCCCCTGAGATACTGGAAGACGGCTATCCTGTCCCCCCCCCCGTCCTTCTCTTCATTAAACTGGACATCCCCAATTCCAGCCACTGTTCCTCGTATGTTTTAGCCTGCAGTCCCCTAATCATCTTTATTGCTCTTGCTCTTCTCTGCACTCTTTCTAGAGTCTCCACATCTTTTTTACATCATGGCACCATGTCTGAGTTCTAATAATAATAATAATAATAATAATAATAATAATAATAATAATAATAATAATAATAATAATAGTAGTAGTAGTAGTAGTAGTAGTAGTAGTAGTAGTAGTAGTAGTAATAATAATAAAGTTGGAAGGGACCTTGGAGGTCATCTAGTCCAACCCCCCGCTCAGGCAGGAAATCCTATACAGTTCCAGACAAATGGCTGTCCAGTCTCTTCTTAAAAAACTTCCAGTGTTGGAGCCTTCACAGCTTCTGGAGGCAGGTAGTTCCACTGGTTAATTGTTCTAATAATGATGATGATAAAGTTGGAAGGGACCTTGGAGGTCATCTAGTCCAACGCCCTGCTCAGGCAGGAAACCCTATACCATTTCGGACAAATGGCTGTCCAGTCTCTTCTTAAAAAACTTCCAGTGTTGGAGCATTCACTGCTTCTGGAGGCAGGTAGTTCCACTGGTTAATTGTCCTCACTCTCAGGAAGTTCCAGGTTGCTTCTCTCCTTGATGAGTTTCCTTACCATCTTCCTTACCACCTGTTTGATTAGTGCCAGTGGTATGGCACACACTTATCAAAAGCTTGATTTCCTTGGACAGCAAGGTTGGTGTTCTTAACCGCACAAAATACGCTAAAGGGTGAGGGTTTTGTTTATTTATTTTCATTTTACATTGCCGGGGAGGGAAATATTCCGTGTCAATTCACTCTCTGTCCCCATTTACTTGGTTTAAATGTTTCTCGAGAAAAGCCCTGAGTTTCTTACTCACTCCGTCCCCTTTCTTTAAAAGGGAAAGTCCACGGAGCTATTGCTTAATCTGGGAAGTTCAAAACAACATCTCCGACCCAGGGTAGCTGGCCAATTACTTCTCTACTACGGTGGAGAAATCTGGGTAGGGGTTCCTGTGGGTGGGACCTTTCTGAAGGAAGCTTCTTAATCTGGAGGACACATCTTGCTTTCTCAACCAAAGGACCTCAAGGCAGAGAACAGCAGAGGCACGAGTGCAAAATTCTGGATCTCAAACGTTGAGATCCCCCAGCCCGTTCTTTCTTGGACCCCCAGCCAAGGACAGTAGTTTTCTAGGGGAGAAAGATAGACGGGCCTCCAAAAAATCAAGCTGGTGGTTGAGATGCTCCATCTTAAAACCATCATGGCCACCATCTGGAATTTTTTGGCCATCTTCTTGGAGGTGGGGAGGATGACATGAAGGAGAAGAAGGAGACCTGTCTCTTTTCAGGCGAAGAAATGGAACCAGAAGAACAAAGTTGGAAGGGACCCAACTCAAGCAAGAAACCCTATACTGGACATGGCTGTCCAGTCTCTTCTTAAAAGCCTCCAGTGATGGAGCATCCACAACTTCTGGAGGCAAGCTGTTCCACTGGTTAATTGATCTGAGATTATAGAACACCAGAATAGATTGAAGGGACCTTGGAGGCCATCTAGTCCAACCCCCTGCTCAAGCAAGAAACCCTATGCTATTTCAGACCAATGGCTGTCCAGTAGTCTCTTCTTGAAAGCCTCCAGTGATGGAGCACCCACAGGTTCTGGAGGCAGGTTGTTCCACTGGTTAATTGTTCCCACTGTCAGGAAATTCCTACTCAGTTCCAGGTTGCTTCTCTCCTTGACTACCGTAGTTGCTTCTGTTCCGGCCTTCAGGTCCTCTCCTTGATGACTTTTCCACCCACCACCCCAGAGCCTTGCACCCAGCGTTAGCCTCGTCTTCAGATCTACATGTGAAAGTCTCCCAGGGATCTCCGCTCCTCCGCTTCCTCCTAAGAACCATCCATCTCAACTCATAATTTCCATAATTAGCTGAGTTTCCTCTCTGATTTTAGAGTCACCTGAGAATTAGGAGAACTTGTGGGGCACCAAGGAGGAACTGAGACCTTCTCTATTCCCACAGCTCATCAGCTCTGAAGTTGAGTGTAGAGGCTCAGAATAGCATGTCTAGATCGATTGTGCTTGAAGGCATCTTGAGTAGTCCAGGAGACAGCAGAATCCCACCCTGCTCGGTCGGTCGGTCGTTTGTTTGGTTGCTTGATGAGCTGGGGGGGGGGCTGAACCCCAGCACAGCATCCCTCAGCATCATTTTCCGGGTTGGAACATGGGAGGATCTTTGGAGACCCCTCTGTCTGGGGCAGGGGTAGGCCACCTTGGCTCTTTTATGACTGGTGGACTTCAACTCCCAGAATTCCTGAGTCAGCCACGCTGAGGGGAAAGGGAGAGGCTTCCAAGCTGAGCCAGGCTGGCAGAGGGAATTCTGGGAGTTGAAGTCCGCCAGTCATGAGGGGGCCATAGTTCCCCCATGCTGGCTGAGGAATTCTGGGAGTTGAAGTCCACGAGACATAAAAGAGCCAAGGTTGCCTATTTCTGGCCTAGACCTAGGCCCCTTCATGACTTGTGGACTTCAACTCCCAGAATTCCTGAGCCAGCATGGCTCAGCTTTGAAACCTCTCCCTTTTCCCCTCAGCATGGCTGACTCAGGAATTCTGGGAGTTGAAGTCCACCAGTCATAAAAGAGCCAAGGTTGCCTACCCCGGTCTGGGGCAACACAAGATGATGGCGCACAAGGAATTCTGTCTCTCCAAACAGGCAAGAATTATTTTGGTGGCCAGGTCAAAAAGCATCTGGCTTGGGGTGGGAGGAGGGGGTGCACTGGATATATATACTAGTCCTATCAATGTATTTTCCTTTTTTTCTTTCTCCTTATTTATTTCCTTGTTCTATTAGTTCACTTTTGCTTTGTTTTCTTGCTCCTTAATTTTGATTACCTATCTTAGAGAAGCAACCTGGAATTAAGGAGACACTTCCTAACAGTAACCAGTGGAACTGCTTGCCTCTAGAAGTTGTGGGTGCACCATCGCGGGAGATTTTTAAGAAGAGGCTGCCAGCTCAGACAAGTGACCATCTAGCGGTTCTCCTGCTTGAGCAGGGGGCTGGACTAGATGACCTCCAAGGTCCCTTCCAATTCTATTCTGTTCTGTTCTGTTCTATTCTAATGGCAGAGGGTGTCCTGTGTGAGCAGGGGGCTGGACTAGAAGACCTCCAAGACCCCTTCCAGCTCTATTCTATTCTATTCTATTCTATTCTATTCTATTCTATTCTATTCTATTCTATTCTATTCTATTCTATTTTACTCTTATTCTATTCTATTCTATTCTATTCTATTCTATTCTATTCTATTCTATTCTATTCTATTCTATTCTATTCTATTCTATTCTATTCTATTCTATTTCTTTCCTATTGTTATTTCTATTCTGTTCTATTCTGTTCTATTCTATTCTGTTCTGTTCTGTTCTGTTCTATTCTATTCTATTCTATTCTATTCTATTCTATTCTATTCTATTCTATTCTATTCTATTCTATTCTATTCTATTCTATTCTATTCTATTCTATTCTATTCTCTATTCCATTCCATTCCATTCCATTCCATTCTATGTAGTAGAGGGTCTCCTGCTTGAGCAGGGGGCTGGACTAGAAGACCTCCATGGTCCCTTCCAGCTCTATTCTATTCCCACTTTCTCAACGAAAGATAATAGCAGAGGCACTGATGCAGAAGTTCATGATATGGGACAAAACCTGCTTAACAACTGTCTGGTTTAGCAATGGAAACTTGGGCCGTACGTCAAGGACTCCCTGTCTCCCCACCACCCAGATGCATTTTCCACCATTCGTGGTCCCAGGGGTCCCCCTCCCCCCCTGCACCCCCGTGTTCCCGGACCCCTGCGTAGACATCTATCCAGGGATCTGGGATCGGGGCCGAGAGCTTGACCTCCGCCCTGCCTCACCGTCGTTGGGCATGGTCAAGATGGGTATCTGGGTGATGGAGCCATTCCTGCCCTCCACCCGTCCTGCCCGCTCGTAGATGGTGGCCAGGTCGGTGTACATGTAGCCAGGGAACCCCCGTCGTCCAGGCACCTCCTCCCTGGCTGCGGAGACCTACGGAGGGAAGACCAAGAGGGGAGATCCCGAGGGGCAGAGAGGAAGGCAGGCCTGACCCTCAACCCCACCCATCGTCACCTCGCCGCAAGGAGAGCCTGGCCCAGCACGGGCCCACTGACCTCCCGCAGGGCCTCGGCGTAGGAGCTCATGTCCGTCAGGATCACCAGAACGTGCTTCTCACACTGATAGGCCAGGAACTCGGCGGTGGTCAGAGCCAGACGGGGCGTGATGATCCGCTCGATACTGCAGGAGAATCATGGAATAACAGAGTCGTCTAGTCCAACCCCCTGCTCAGGCAGGAAACCCTATACCATTTCAGACAAATGGCTGTCCAGTCTCTTCTTAAAAACCTCCAGTGTTGGAGCATTCACCGCTTCTGGAGGCAGGTGGTTCCCCTGGTTAATTGTTCTCCCTGTCAGGAAGTTTCTCCTTAGTTCCAGGTTGCTTCTCTCCTTGATTGGTTTCCATCTGTTGCTTCTTGTCCAGCCTTCAGGCGCTTTGGAGAACAGCTAGACCCCCCCTTCTTTGTGGAAGACTGCCATCATCCTCTCAAACAGGTTGACCCCCCCAAACATTGGAAGACTGCTATCTTGCCACCCCTAGTCCTTCTTTTCATTAAAATAGATCAGGGGTCTTCAAACCTGGCCCTTCTATGACCTGTGGACTTCAACTCCCAGAATTCCTCAGCCAGGCACTAGACATACCCAATTCCTGAAACCGTTCTTCATATCTTTTAGCCTCCAGGCCCTTGAGTCTGGGGGTGCTGCGGCTCCCTTCACCCTCTCCCCCAGACCCAGGCTATGGACTCACGTGGGGTCATTTGCCAAGTTGAGGAACAGGCAGACGTTCTCCATGGACCCGTTCTCCTCAAAGTCCGATTTGAAAAACCGGGCCGTTTCCATGTTCACCTGCCAACAATGAAGGGGATCCTTATGGAGCCATTTCCAATAATAATAATAATAATAATAATAATAACAACAACAACAACAAAGTTGGAAGGGACCTTGGAGGTCATCTACTCCAACCCTCTGCTCAGGCAAGAAACCCTACACCATTTCAGACAAATGGCTGTCCAGTCTCTTCTTTAAAAACTTCCAGTGTTGGAGCATTCACCGCTTCTGGAGGCAGGTGGTTCCACTGATTAATTGTTCTAACTGTCAGGAAGTTTCTCCTTAGTTCTAGGTTGCTTCTGTCCTTGATCAGTTTCCACCTGTTGCTTCTCGTCCTGCCTTCAGGGGCTTTGGAGAATAGCTTGACTGCCTCTTCTTTGGGGCAACCCCTGGGATACTGCAACCCTGCTATCATGCCCCCCTCGTCCTTCTCTTCGTTAAACTGGACATCCCCAATTCCAGCAACTGTTCCTTATATGTTTAAACACGCTTGCGACAGACACGCGTCCATCATCCAACAAAAAAATAAATAATAATAATAATAATTAAAATGCTCCAGTGTTGGAGCATTCAATGCTTCTGGAAGAAGACTATCTACCCCTGTTCCCTGTTCTTTTGTTTCAAGCTTTCATGGATTCAATTTAGGGTCAAGGACCAAAATACAGAAAGAGAAAAAAGAATGTGGACTAAGACCAAAAAAAAAAAAAGGAAAAAGAAAAAGAAAGGAAACGAAAAACAGCAATTGTGTTATATTCTGTTGTTGTTATTGTGGTGGTTGTTTTTAAATCAATGGGCTGCGTGTTTCTTTTGCTGGATCAGAATCTGGCTTCTCATCTTAAAGTATATTTGGCCAGAGATGTAAGATTGTAGGTTGATTCTCCAGAAAGTCTTTAGGGCAGTGTTTCGCAACCTTGCCAGTTCTAAGATGTGTGGACTTCAACTCCCAGAATTCCCCAGAAAGCTTTTATTGGAGTGTTTCTCAATGTTAGCAACTCTAAGATGCATGGACTTCAATTCCCAGAATTCCCCAGACAGCCTTGCTGGTTGGGGAATTCTGGGGGTTGAAGTCCACACATCTTAAAGTTGCCACACTTGAAAAATAGTACCCAACAACAATAAAATACATTCCTAGAGTTCCACCTTGCTCATTTCTTAATCTGCCTACACCAGGGGTAGGCAACCTTGGCTCTTTTATGACTCATGGACTTCAACTCCCAGAATTCCTCAGCCAGCATGGCTCCGCATGGAAACCTCTCCCTTTCCCCTCAGCACAGCTGGCTCAGGAATTCTGGGAGTTGATGTCCATGAGTCATAAAAGAGCCACAGTTGCCTACCCCTGGTCTAGGCCACTTTATGACTGGTGGACTTCAACTCCCAGAATTCCTCAGCCAGCATGGCTCAGCTTGGAAACCATTCCCTTTCCCCTCAATGTGACTGGCCCAGGAATTCTGGGAGTTGAAGTCCACCAGTCATAAAAGAGCCGAGGTGGCCTACCCCTGGCCTACACTGAATATCACTCTTGAAAAGCCCATCTAACCTTTTACTGTATTTGTCTGATGTTGCCCTAAACAATATGCAACGGCTGCTTTTAGAAAATGCATTGAGAACTCAGGAAAAGGAGGGTTCTTTTTCTGTTTAAAAGTGAATGCATTTTCAGGTCCTATGTGTGCATGTGTGGGGGGGAGGATACGTAAGACCCCAGTAGGAAGTTAAATCCGTCTTTTTCAGGTTTCGTTCTTTTATAAATTTGTCCACTTGAGGGCACGATAAGAAAAAAGATCTTACTGGGGAATTAAAACAAGGGTTGTGTGAATTATTGCTCAGAAAATCTAGTAAGATGGAAATTATTTCCTCCATTTTTGAAGTCAAGGTCTTAACAGTGAAGAATTATTCTATTCTATTCTATTCTATTCTATTCTATTCTATTCTATTCTATTCTATTCTATTCTATTCCATTCCATTCCATTCCATTCCATTTTCTATTCTATTCTATTCTATTCTATTCTATTCTATTCTATTCTATTCTATTCTATTCTATTCTATTCTATTCTATTCTATTCTATTCTAATCCCATCCCATCCCATCCCATCCCATCCCATTCCATCCTATCCATTTTCTATTCCTATTCTATTTCTATTTTCTTGCAGACGTTTCATAAGCCAACTAGGTAACATCATCAGGGCTAGAAGGGAATGGGGGAAAGAGGAGGAGGCGGAGGAGGAGAGGAAGAGGGGGAGGACAGAAAAAGGACTGTGGGTTCCTTGGTGCTCTCTGAGCTTAATTTTTTTTTCTTGCAGACGTTTCATAACCCAACTAGGTAACACCATCAGTGCTAGTAGTAGTAGTAGTAGTAGTAGTAGTAGTAGTAGTAGTAGTATTGGGGATCCTTGGTGCTCTCTGAGCTTAATTTTTTTTTCTTGCAGACGTTTCATAACCCAACTAGGTAACACCATCAGTGCTAGTAGTAGTAGTAGTAGTAGTAGTAGTAGTAGTAGTAGTAGTAGTAGTAGTATTGGGGATCCTTGGTGCTCTCTGAGCTTAATTTTTTTTCTTGCAGACGTTTCATAACCCAACTAGGTAACACCATCAGTGCTAGTAGTAGTAGTAGTAGTAGTAGTAGTAGTAGTAGTAGTAGTAGTAGTAGTAGTAGTATTGGGGATCCTTGGTGCTCTCTGAGCTTAATGTTTTTTTCTTGCAGACGTTTCATGACCCAACTAGGTAACACCATCAGTGCTAGAAGGGAATGGGGGAGGAGCAGGAGCAGCAGGAGGAGGAGCGCTAGAAGGGTTTGCTCTCTGTTGATACACAAGTGCTTGCAGCACTGGTAGCTGTTCCAGTCTTGATTAGACAGCTGTTTACTGTTGAATTCTTTCCTCCAACATCTGCCCGGGATGCCTGTTGCCTCTCCTCCAATCAGAACGTCTGTGTGTGCCGTTAGCCACAGCAGAGAGCAACTGGGGGGGGGCAGAAGTTGCACCAACAGCTTCCAAGGCCGAGGCCGTTCCTGGACGTGTGATTGTAAGAGAATGTCCACAGGCGTCATCCAGCCACCGTTGTGCCAAAGTAACACTAATGCACCCAGACTTTCTCTCACTTCAAGAATGCTCTGAAGCTACGTCTCCACGCCAGGTTACTCTCAGACTCCAGAGGAGTAAACTTCCTGGGGAATAGAGAGGGTCGGGAGCTACTCTTCCTTTGCAAAGGGTATTTTTAGCTTCAAATGGGGGGGGGGTTGGCTAACCGCTGAAGGGAGTGGAGCCTGAGAAAACCCTGGTGCTCGAAACGGCAGCGCCTTTCCCAAGCGCATGAATGACTTGGTTGTCAAAAGACCACAGATCTCTAACCTTGGCAGGTTTGTGGACTTCAACTCCCAGAATCCCCTACCCAGCAGGTGGAGAACACAGGAGAGGTTGACTAAACGTTTGGCCAGAACCTGGAGTCAGGAGGAGTCGGATGCAACTTAGCAGCTGAAGAAGAAGGAGGAGGAGGAAGGAGGAGGAGGAGGAGGAGGAGGAGGAGGAGAAGAAGAAGAAGAAGAAGAAGAAGAAGAAGAAGAAGAAGAAGAAGAAGAAGAAGAAGAAGGAAGAGAAGAAGAGGTGGAGAAAAGAAGAAGAAGAATAGAAGAAGGAAGAGAGGAAGAAGAAGGAGAAGAAGAGGAGGAGGAGGAGGAGAAAAGAAGGAAGAAGAAGAAGAAAAAGGAAGAAGAAGAAGAAAAAGGAAGAAGAAGAAGAAGAAGAAGAAGAAGAAGAAGAAGAAGAAGAGGTGGAGAAAAGAAGAAGAAGAATAGAAGAAGGAAGAGAGGAAGAAGAAGGAGAAGAAGAGGAGGAGGAGGAGGAGAAAAGAAGGAAGAAGAAGAAGAAGAAAAAGGAAGAAGAAGAAGAAGAAGGAGGAGGAGGAGGAGGAAGAGAAGAAGAGGTGGAGAAAAGAAGAAGAAGAATAGAAGAAGAAGGAAGAGAGGAAGAAGAAGGAGAAGAAGAGGAGGAGGAGAAAAGAAGGAAGAAGAAGAAGAAAAAGGAAGAAGAAGAAGAAGAAGAAGAAGAAGAAGAAGAGGAGGAGGAGGAGGAGGAGGAGGAGGAAGAGAAAGAGGAGGAGGAGGAGAAGAAGAAGAAGAAGAAGAAGAAGAAGAAGAAGAAGAAGAAGAGGAGGAGGAGGAGGAGGAAGAGAAAGAGGAGGAGGAGAAGAAGAAGAAGAAGAAGAAGAAGAAGAAGAAGAAGAAGAAGAAGAAGAAGAAGAAGAAGAAGAAGAAGAAGAAGAAGAAGAAGAAGAAGAGATCAAACAAGGAGAAGGCCCCACTGCTAGTCCTGCCTGAGAACAGGCTGTACAGATAGTCCTCGACTTACGACAGTGCGTTTAGTGGCCGTCTGAAGTTACAGCACCAAAACAAGTGCCTGAGGCCCGTTTTTCACACTTACGACCTTTTCAGCATCCCCCACCCCCCCAGGGTCATGCGATCAAAATTCACACGCTGGGCATTTATGATGGTCGCAATGTCCGGGGGGGGGTCAATGTGATCCCCTTTTGCGACCCTCTGACAAGCAAAGCCAAGGGGCGGGAGCCGGATTCACTTAACAACCGGGTCACTAACTTAAGATCTGCGAGAAAGGTCGTAAAACGGGGCAAGACATCTCACTTAACAAACGCCACCCTTAGCAGGGGAAATTTGGGGTGCTCCGTTGCGCTCCTAAAACGAGGACCGGCCATTAAGGTTCGAACGGGGAGTCGGGGCACCCTTTGAAGGGCGGTCCCAGCTGAAGATCCTTCGGCGGGAAGCCCCGGGTGGTCTCGCTGTCTCTGGCCCAGGGGGTGGTCCAGCCCCCAGGAAGAGGGGTCTCCTTCCGGGGCCCTTTGGGACGGGTTGGGGGACGAGAGGCCTCCAGCCCCACCACTGGCCGGCTCCCAGAACCGGTGACTTACCCCCATGGCAGCGAAGACGATGGCAAAGTTATCCTCGTGGTAATCCATAGCGTCTTTCGATTTCTTCACCAGCCCGGCCTGCCTGCAGATCTGAGCTGCGATCTGGGAGGAAGAGGGAAGAGGGAGGGGGAGAAGCTGTGGATGATGGGAAGGGCAGGCGCCTGGATCGCCAGGGAGGAGGTTCCCCTCGGACCTGGCCTTCACGCTCTGCCACGCCGTCTTGTCCCCTTGGGGATGCTCTGAGCTGGGTGGCTTTCTTGGAGACGTTTGGTTACCAAGCTAGGTAACATCATTGGGGAAGGGGGGTTTGTGGAGACAGGGAGGAGGAGGAGGAGGAGGAGGAGGAGGAGGAGGAAGTCTATGGGGTCCTTGGTGTTCTCTGAGCCTGGTTGTTTTCTTGCAGATGTTTTATTACCCAACTAGGGAACATTATTAGTGTTAGAAGGGAGTAAGGTTTGTGGAGAGGAGGAGGAGGAGGAGGAGGGGGGAGAAGGAGGAGGGGGGAGGAGGAGGAGGAGGGGGAGGAAGAGGAGGAGGTGGTGGTTTGTGAGGTCCTTGGTGCTCTCTGACCTTGGCTGTTCTCTAGCAGACGTTTCAGGACCCAACTAGGGAACATCATCAGTGCTAGAGAGGAGGAGGAGGAGGAAGAGGAGGAGGAGGACTGTGGGGTCCTTGGTGCTCTCTAAGCTGGGTGGTTTTCTTGCAGATGTTTCCTGACCCAACTAGGGAACATCATCAGTGCTGGAAGGGAGTGAGGTTTGCAGAGAGGAGGAGGAGGAAGGGGAGGGGGAGGGGGAGGAGGAGGAGGAGGAGGAGGGGAAGGACAACTCTGAGCTCTCTGAGCTTGGCTGTTTTCTTCCAGAGACATTTCATGACCCAACTAGATAACAAGATCAGTGCTAGAAGGGAGGGGGGTTTACTCTCATTTTATCTACTAATGACTTATTCTTCCTGCTTTAGGAAACCACCAAGACCCCTTCTACTAAGAATGACAGGGCAAGCCCCTCCCTCCTAGCACTGATGCTGTTACATAGCCGGGTGATGAAACGTCTGCCCATCATCTTTGCTGCCCTCCTCTGCGCTCTTTCCGGAGTATTCTAGAACTGAAGAGGTCTTGAAGCAGTCTACAAGGAAGGGCTGAGCGTTATCCCAAGCCCAGCTCCACTGCACCCCTACTTTCCAAGGGGCCCCCACCCCCGACGCATGACTGTTGCGCATTCCAAAAGGATGAAGGAGTCAGTCCTTCCAAAGATCGTCTGAAGAACCACGGAGCCCCTGGAGGAGAACTGAGGAGGAGGAGGAGGGGGGGCTTGCGAGGGCCGTACCTCGTTGTGGGGGAGGCCAGCAGCCGAGAAGATGGGGATCTTCTGTCCTCTGGCGATGCTGTTCATGACGTCGATGGGGGAGAGCCCCGTCTGGATCATCTCCTCCGGGTAAATGCGCCCCTGAGGATTGATGGGCTGCCCTGGAGGAGGGAGGAGAGGGAGGGAGGGAGGAATGAAGAAAGAAAGAGGAGGGAGGGAGGGGATGGAAATGAGAGGAAGGAAGGAAGGAGGGAGGGAGGGAAGAAGGAGATGAAAATGAGAGGAAGGAAGGAAGAGAAAGAAAGAAAGAAAGAAAGAAGAAAGAAAGAAAGAAAGAAAGAAAGAAAGAAAGAAAGAAAGAAAGAAAGAAGAAAGAAAGAAAGAAAGAAAGAAAGAAAGAAAGAAAGGAGAGGGAGGGAGAGGAGATGGAAATGAGAGGAAGAAGGAAGGAAAGAAAGAAAGGAGAGAGAGGGAGGAATGAATGAATGAAGAAAGGAAGAAAGAAAGAGGAGGGAGGGAGGGGATGGAAATGAGAGGAAGGAAGGAAGGAAGGAGGGAAGGAGGGAAGAAGGAGATGAAAATGAGAGGAAGGAAGAGAAAGAGAAAGAAAGAAAGAAAGAAAGAAAGAAAGAAGAGGGAGGGAGGGAGAGGAGATGGAAATGAGAGGAGGAAGGAAGGAAGGAAGGAAGAGAAAGAGAAAGAAGAAAGAAAGAAAGAAAGAAAGAAAGAAAGAAAGAGGAGGGAGGGAGGGAGGGAAGGAGAGGAGATGGAAATGAGAGGAAGGAAGGAAGAAAAGAAAGAAAGGAGAGAGAGGGAGGAATGAATGAATGAAGAAAGGAAGAAAGAAAGAGGAGGGAGGGAGGGGATGGAAATGAGAGGAAGGAAGGAAGAAGGGAAGAAGGGAAGAAGGAGATGAAAATGAGAGGAAGGAAGAGAAAGAAAGAAAGAAAGAAAAGAAAGAAAGAAAAAAGAAAGAAAGAAAGAAAGAAAGAAAGAAAGAAAGGAGAGGGAGGGAGGGAGGGAGAGGAGATGGAAATGAGAGGAAGGAAGGAAGGAAGGAAGAGAAAAAGAAAGAAAGAAAGAAAGAGGAGGGAGGGAGGGAAGGAGAGGAGATGGAAATGAGAGGAAGGAAGGAAGAAAAGAAAGAAAGGAGAGGGAGGGAGGGAGGAAGGAAGGAAGGAAAAGAGGAGAGGAGAGGAGAGGAGAGGAGAGGAAGGGAGGAGGGACGGAAGAAATTATCCCAGTGTAAATCAGTTTCTGAAAGACTAAAAACCCCATTTACTTTTCCCGAGGGATCTTGCCTGGCCCCCTCCTGGCCCCACCATTTGGGCTCATCTACTTCGGAAAAGCTTTTGCCAGATCCAAAGAGGAAAGGCCCGGATTTCCCTACAATCAAGACCAACAAATAGTTCTTTTCCGCTCCCGCTCCCTCCTTCCACCTCTGAGTTGCCACTGGTGGGCAAGCAAAGGCCTCCCAGCTGTGGGTCTCACCTCCGCTCACTTTCACGGCCCCCCACTCAGCTGGTGGGCTTCTTCCCCATGATGCACTGGCTCCAGTGTGCCCTGCGTCCCCTCCCCTTGCCCCCCCTACCCAACCCAACCACGGGGCCTCACCGTTAATGTCCAGGAAGTCCTCGGCCATGACCACGGGGCCTTTGTCGATGGGCTTGGCTGAACCGTTGAAGACTCGGCCTGCAAAGAGAAGCAACTGTGGGGAGGGAGGCCCAGGGACGGGGTGGGTAGAAGGATGTTGGGTGGGGTGGGGGGCAAAGGGTCCACCGTGAACAGTGCTGGGAAAACCTGAACAGCTGGCCAGTATCTTCCTGACTAAACTCATCTGAAGGAATGTCCTGCAAGAAGCCATCAGATGCTTCAAGATCTTCGGCTGCATGAACAGGACGGAACCCAGAGCACGTGAAGAGTTAATACCGCTTTGTAAAGCCTTGGTAAAACCATACTTGGGCTGTGGTGTCCAGTTTTGGTCACCACCATGTAAAAAAGATGTTGAGAGTCTAGAAAGAGTGCAGAGAAGAGCAACAAAGATGATCAGGGGACTGGAGGCTAAAGCATATAAGGAACGGTTGCTGGAATTGGGTAGGTCTAGTTTAATTAATTTAATTAATTCAGAAAACTTGGACCCTAAGAAAGGCTGAGTGCCAGAGAATGGAGGCCTTTGAACTCTGGCGCTGGAGAAGACCCCTGCAAGTCCCCTGGACTGCAAGGCGATCCAACCGGTCAGTCCTAGAGGAGATCAACCCCGACTGCTCCTTAGAAGGCCAGATCCTGAAGTTGAGACTCAAGTACTTTGGCCACCTAATGAGAAGGAAGGACTCCCTGGAGAAGAGCCTGATGCTGGGAAAGATGGAGGGCAAGAGAAGAAGGGGAGGGCAAGAGAAGAAGGGGAGGACAGAGAAGGAGGGGGCTGGATGGAGTCCCTGAAGCAGGAGGCATGAGCTTCAATGGACTCCAGAAGGTGGTGGAGGATGGGAAGGCCTGGAGGAACGCGGTCCATGGGGTCGCGATGGCTTGGACACGACTTCTCAACTAACAACATCTATCTATCTATCTATCTATCTATCTATCTATCTATCTATCTATCTATCTATCTATCTATCTATCTATCTATCTATCTATCTATCTATCCATCCATCCATCCATCCATCCATCCATCCATCCATCCATCCATCCACCTAATGAGGACAGAGAAGGAGGAGGCTGGATGGAGTCCCTGAAGCAGGAGGTGGGAGCTTCAAGGGACTCCAGAAGATGGTAGAGGACAGGAAGGCCTGGAGGAACGTTGTCCATGGGGTCGCAATTGGTCGGACACGACTTCGCAACTAACAACAACAAGTTTAACGAAGAGAAGGACGAGGAATGACATGATAGCCGTCTTCCAGTATCTCAGGGGCTGCCCCAAAGAAGAGGGAGTCAAGCTATTCTCCAAAGCACCCAAAGGCAGGACAAGAAGCAATGGATGGAAACTCATCAAGGAGAGAAGCAACCAGGAACTAAGGAGAAACTTCCTGACAGTGAGGACAATTAACCAGGGGAACGGAAGTTGCCTCCAGAAATTCTGGGTGGGGGTTTTTAAGAAGAGACTGGACAGCCATTTGTCGGAAAGGGGACAGGGTCTCCTGCTTCAGCAAAGGGTTGGACTAGAAGACCTCCAAGGTCCCTTCCAGCTCTTTTATTCTGCAATTCTGCCTCCAACGGGACACCCAGAGCACAGTTGAATCCAAGGAAGATGACGCCAGAAGACCCCCGTGGGGGGGGGAGGGTTCCTGTGCAGACCCCTGAATGACCTGGCCCAGCAGAGCAGAGCCATGGAGAAGAGCCTCCAGACAGCAGACTTCACCCCTCTCCCAAAGGGGAAAAGAGGGTATCTCCTCAGCCCTTTCTCCGATGGCGGGCCTTCTGTCACCCCACATCAGGAGAACCTCTGCTGGAGAAGAGCAAGGCTGGGAGATGTTGGGTCACATCACTGTCAAAAGGAGCCGGGGTGGGGGAGACTCAGATTTCCATCCCTGTCCTCAGGCTCCCCCAGCCCTTGACTTGGAGATCCCTAGAAGTCAACGCCAGGTAGCTTCCCCTCCTTCCCCAAAGAGCTCACCACAAACTTCTGGGGAACCACGGCTGCTATTCTTTTCCACAGGGGGGAGGGGTTTCCCCAAGATCCTGAGTGCTCTGTGTCCAGACTCAGTGGGGAAGACCAGCTTGGGATGTCTGCTCCCTTCCTTGCCCCAAAAGCAGAGGGATAGAATAGAATAGAATAGAATAGAATAGAATAGAATAGAATAGAATAGAATAGAATAGAATAGAATAGAATAGAATAGAATAGAATAAGGAATAGAATAGAATAAGGAATAGAATAGAATAAGGAATAGAATAAGGAATAGAATAGAATAGAATAGAATAGAATAGAATAGAATAGAATAGAATAGAATAGAATAGAATAGAATAGAATAGAATAGAATAAGGAATAGAATAGAATAAGGAATAGAATAGAATAGAATAGAATAGAATAGAATAGAATAGAATAGAATAGAATAGAATAGAATAAGGAATAGAATAGAATAAGGAATAGAATAGAATAAGGAATAGAATAGAATAGAATAGAATAGAATAGAATAAGGAATAGAATAGAATAAGGAATAGAATAGAATAGAATAGAATAGAATAGAATAGAATAGAATAGAATAGAATAAGGAATAGAATAGAATAAGGAATAGAATAGAATAAGGAATAGAATAGAATAGAATAGAATAGAATAGAATAGAATAGAATAAGGAATAGAATAGAATAGAATAGAATAGAATAGAATAGAATAGAATAGAATAAGGAATAGAATAGAATAAGGAATAGAATAAGGAATAGAATAGAATAGAATAGAATAGAATAGAATAGAATAGAATAGAATAGAATAGAATAGAATAAGGAATAGAATAGAATAAGGAATAGAATAGAATAGAATAGAATAGAATAGAATAGAATAGAATAGAATAGAATAAGGAATAGAATAGAATAGAATAGAATAGAATAGAATAGAATAAGGAATAGAATAGAATAAGGAATAGAATAAGGAATAGAATAGAATAGAATAGAATAGAATAGAATAGAATAGAATAGAATAGAATAAGGAATAGAATAGAATAAGGAATAGAATAAGGAATAGAATAGAATAGAATAGAATAGAATAGAATAGAATAGAATAGAATAGAATAAGGAATAGAATAGAATAAGGAATAGAATAGAATAAGGAATAGAATAGAATAGAATAGAATAGAATAGAATAGAATAGAATAGAATAGAATAGAATAAGGAATAGAATAGAATAGAATAGAATAGAATAGAATAGAATAGAATAGAATAGAATAGAATAGAATAGAATAGAATAGAATAGAATAAGGAATAGAATAGAATAAGGAATAGAATAAGGAATAGAATAGAATAGAATAGAATAGAATAGAATAGAATAGAATAGAATAGAATAGAATAGAATAGAATAAGGAATAGAATAGAATAAGGAATAGAATAAGGAATAGAATAGAATAGAATAGAATAGAATAGAATAGAATAAGGAATAGAATAGAATAGAATAGAATAGAATAGAATAGAATAGAATAGAATAGAATAGAATAGAATAAGGAATAGAATAGAATAAGGAATAGAATAAGGAATAGAATAGAATAGAATAGAATAGAATAGAATAGAATAGAATAGAATAGAATAGAATAAGGAATAGAATAGAATAAGGAATAGAATAAGGAATAGAATAGAATAGAATAGAATAGAATAGAATAGAATAGAATAGAATAGAATAGAATAGAATAGAATAGAAGGCACCTTGGAGGTGATCTAGTCCAACCACCTGCTTAGACAGGAAACCCTCTGAATCAGAAGCTGCCTTCAGAAGTTGTGGGAGCTTCATCACTGGAAGCTTTCAAGAAGAAACTGGATAACCATTTGTCTGACATGATCTAGGGTTTCCTGTCTAAGTAGGGGGTTGGACTAGATCACCTCCAAGGTCCCTTCTATTCTATTCTATTCCCTATTCTATTCTATACTATTCTATTCTATTCTATTCTATTCTATTCTATTCTATTCTATTCTATTCTATTCTATTCTATTCTATTCCCTATTCTATTCTATTCTATTCTTATCATTATTCTATTCTATTCTTATCATTATTCTATTCTATTCTTATCATTATTCTATTCTATTCTATTCTTATTCTTATTCTTATTCTTATTCTGAATTCTATTCTACTCTATTCTATTCTATTCTTATCATTATTCTATTCTATTCTATTCTATTCTAATCATTATTCTATTCTATTCTTATTCTTATTCTTATTCTTATTCTTATTATTATTCTGAATTCTATTCTATTCTATTCTATTCTATTCTATTCTATTCTATTCTATTCTATTCTATTCTATTCTATTCTATTCTATTCTATTCTATTCTATTCCCTATTCTGTTCTATTCTATATTCCAATATCTATTCTATTCTATTCTATTCTATTCTATTCTATTCTATTCTATTCTATTCTATTCTATTCTATTCTATTCCCTATTCTGTTCTATTCTATATTCCAATATCTATTCTATTCTATTCTATTCTATTCTATTCTATTCTATTCTATTCTATTCTATTCTATTCTATTCTATTCTATTCTATTCTATTCTATTCTATTCTATTCTATTCCCTATTCTGTTCTATTCTATATTCCAATATCTATTCTATTCTATTCTATTCTATTCTATTCTATTCTATTCTATTCTATTCTATTCTATTCTATTCTATTCTATTCTATTCTATTCTATTCTATTCTATTCTATTGTGTCGGAATATTTCTTCTTATTTCCAGATTGAATCTCTCCTGGATCAGTTTCCATCTGTTATTCCTTGTCCGGCCTTCAGGGGCTTTGGAGAACAACTTGACCCCCTCTTCTTTGGGGAAGCCCCTGAGAGATTGGAACCCTGCTGTCCTGTCCCCCCTGGTCCTCCTTTTCATTAAACTACTAGACCTACCCAGTCCTGCAACTGTTCTTCCTATGTTTCAGCCTCCAGTCCTTTAGCCATCTTAGTTGCTCTTCTCTACACTTTCTCCAGAGTCTCAACATCCTTTTTATAGTCTGGTGACCAAAAGGGGTTGTGGAAGATCTCCAAGGTCCCTGCCAACTCTTGTTCTTCCGTTCAGCATCTCTGGTGGCTTTCTTCTCTCCTGGACCCCTGGGCCCTTTCCTATCACTGGAGCAACCTTTGATCCTCGTGGTTCACGGCTGGCCCTCCGTGGCCTCCCCAAAGACGTCCCACCTACCCAGCATGTCCTCGGACACCGGCGTGCGGAGGATGTCCCCCGTGAACTCGCAAGTCGTCTTGTGGGCATCGATGCCAGAGGTCCCTTCAAACACCTGCAGAGAAAAGGCCACAGGCCAAGGAGCAAAAGACTGGCCATTAAGGAGGATTAGCAGCAAAAAGCTTTTAGCCTCTTCCTGGGCCAGGACTGCCCCCTCCCTCCCTCTCTGCCCATGCCTCTCATCCAGGACCCCCTTGACCCCCGTGGGATTCCTGGGTCTGCAGGCTTCCATCTGCGTGACCCCTTGCAAGGCAATCTTCACACCTCTGCGGGGACTGGGTGGATGGAGAGGCCCGTATCCAGGACAGATCTGGCCACCTCCAAGCCCCTTCTGTGCACAGGGGTGGGGTGGGAGACCCCCAAAGGTCTCCACGTGGGAGGAGTGAAGATTAGCAGATGGCCTGCTGAGGGAGCAGCCAGGTCAAGCCTGCAGCTGCCTGGAGTCCAGGACACAGCTGAGCAGAGTGGAGCAAAGAGGGCAATTCTCGTGATCCCGTGCGGACCTGCAGAGGGGCTCAGAAAGGTCAGCGGTTGGTGAAAGATTAATTCCCAAGCTTGGGGGGGCTTTTCTACTCCCAACACCCCTCCCCAAATAGATTGGCTTGCTTGGTTTTCTTCCATTCTCCAAAGCAGGAGAAGAAGCAACGGATGGAAACCTCCAATCCAGGAGAGAAGCAACCTGGAACTCAGGAGAAACTTCCTAAGAGTGAGGACAGCGAACCAGTGGAACAGCTTTGCCTTCAGAGGTTGTGGGGGCTCCATCACTGGAGTTTTTCAAGAAGAGACTGGACAGTCATTGGTCTGGAAGGGTAGAGGGTCTCCTGCCTGAGCAGACTAGAAGATCTCCAGGGTCCCTTCCAGCTCTTTTATTCTCGCCCAGAAATTTGGAAAAGATTGAAATGTGGCAAACATCCATGTCATCTCAAGACAGCAGCGAAGACTTTGATTTTTCTGCATCGCTTTTATTGTTCTCCCAGGGGTCTTCGGGAGGGCTGCAGACCGGATTTGGTCGCCTTGGTGTCTGCTTCAGCTCAGGCCTGGATGACGTTCAGCCGGCCCCAAGTGCAAGTGGGCAGTTGCTTGAAATCTCTTCCTGCTGCAACGCCTGGTCACGTTTGCACATCTTCTGGCTTCAGGCCAGGAAAGAAGGGAGTCACATGTGCCAGCGAAGTGGGGTCGTGGCTAAGACGGGCCAGCCTCGCTGAGACCACAGGTGCCACATAAGAACATAAGAACATAAGAAGAGCCATGCTGAATCAGGCCAAAGCCCATCGAGTCCAGCCCTCTGTGTCACACAGTGGCCCACCAATTGTCCATGGGGATCTTGAGCAGAAAGAGAAGGCAAAACCCTCCCTTTCCCTTGACCCCCAACAAATGGGACTCAAGGGAATCCTGCCTGCCTCAACCAACATAGAGGCGGCACATGGACATCGGTTTTAATAACCACCGATACACTTTGCATCCATGAATCTGTCTAGCCCTGCCTTGAAGCTGTCAAGGCTGACAGCTGTCACGACCCCTTCAGGAAGTGAATTCCATAAATCAACGACTCTCTGGGTGAAGAAATATTTCCCTTTATTTGTCCTCACTTTCTTAGCTATGAGCTTTAGGGAGTGCCCCCTTGTCCTGGTATTGTGTGATAGAGAAAATAATTTTTCTCTATCCACCTTTTCTATCCCATGCATGATTTTATACACTTCATCAGTGTATAAAGCCACATCAGAGGCACAAGCTAATGTACCATAACGGTAACAGCTCACATTCACACCATCAGATCACATCTGCCTATCCCTGGTTTCACTACCCAGCTAGCTAACATCATCAGTGCTAGAAGGGAGTGCAGTGTGTGAGGAGGAGGAGGAGGTGGAGGTGGAGGAGGAGGTGGAGGAGGAGGAGGAGGAGGAGGAGGAGGAGAGGAAGACTGTAGGATCCTTGGTGCTGTCTGACCTTGGTTTTTGTCTTTCAGATGTTTCATTACCCAGGTAGCTAACATCATCAGTGCTAGAAGGGTGGGCAGTTTGTGGAGAGGAGGAGGAAGAGGAGGAGGAGGAGGAAGAGGAGGAGGAGAGGAGGAAGACTGTAGGATCCTTGGTGCTGTCTGACCTTGGTTTTTGTCTTGCAGATATTTCATTACCCAACTGGCTAACATCATCAGTGCTAGAAGGAAGTACAATTTGCTCTTTGTTTAGTTACAAGTGGCTGGTCCTGTCAGTGTGGTTGCTATTCTTCTAGATCTAAACATCCGGCTGAGTGTGTGACCACCCATAGTAGTAATAATAATGGAGAAAATCACAAAAAAAACCTGCAGATAGAAGTAGAACGACTGTGGGGGAAAATGCCACAAAGATAGCCCCCTACAGTCATAGGTGCCTGGGGTGCAATCTCAAAACATCTGGAGCACCGCTTGAACACCATCGGCACTGACACAATCCCCGTCGGTCAATTGCAACAGGCAGCTTTGCTTGGAACAGCTGACATCCCGTGAGGAGACCTTTAAGATTAGTGAGTGACAACATCTGCCTATCTCAGATCTTTGGGAAGGACTCCCGAGGTGGACAAAAAAGGCCAGATCCAGTCTCAACATCTGGCTGACTGTGCCACTAACTGTAACGGTTTCCACACTGCCTGACCCCTAGTGTCCCTTGGAAATTAGTGATGCCTTTATGTTCTCCATATAGCTCCCCGCTGCTTCCAGATCTCTGCAGAACTCAGCATACTAACAAATATCATGGAAATGAGAGAGAGAGAGAGAGAAAATATCTAGGTGCCCCCAGGAACATAGGGACTTTGTTGTTGTTGTTAGTGGCGAAGTCGTGTCTGACCCCTCGCAACCCCATGGACCACGTTCCTCCAGGCCTTCCCGTCCTCTACCATCTTCTGGAGTCCATTGAAGCTCCCGCCTCCTGCTTCAGGGACTCCATCCAGCCCCCTCCTTCTCCGTCGTCCCCTTCTTCTTCTCTTGCCCTCCGTCTTTTCCAGTATTGTATTGTATTGTATTGTATTGTATTGTATTGTATTGTATTGTATTGTATTGTATTGTATTGTAGTGTATTGTAGTGTATTGTAGTGTATTGTATTGTATTGTATTGTATTGTATTGTAGTGTAGTGTAGTGTAGTGTAGTGTAGTGTATTGTATTGTATTGTATTGTATTGTATTGTATTGTATTGTATTGTATTGTATTGTATTGTATTGTATTGTATTGTATTGTATTGTATTGTATTGTATTGTATTCCCAGTGTTGTATTGGTCCCGGACCTTGCATTGGTCCCAGGCATTCCAAAAGTTGCCCAGGACCAGACAGAGCGGCGCTGGCCTTGTGCGCACGCGCAAGGCGCAAAAATGCTCTGTTCCTATTGGTTGTCACTGTCCGGGCTTCTGGCCATATAAAAAGGCCTGTGAGCCTTTTGCTTTCGCTTGGCTGTTGTAGAAGGAGAATAAAGTGTTTGTTCAGCATCGCCATGTGGCTTCATCATTCGCATGCGAACAAAGTATACAACACCCAGCATCAGGCCCTTCTCCAGGGAGTCCTTCCTTCTCTTTAGGTCAGGGGTTCTCAACCTTGGCAACTTTAAGACTTGTGGACTTCAACTCCCAGAATTCCTCAGCCAGCTTTGGCTTTGGCCAAAGGACTTGAGTTTCCACTTCAGGATCTGGCCTTCTCAGGAGCAGTCAGGGTTGATCTCCTCCAGGACCAACCGGTTGGATCGCCTTGCAGTCCAGGGGACTCGCAGGAGTCTTCTCCGGCACCAGAGTTCAAAGGCCTCCATCCTTTGGCGCTCAGCCTTTCTTACGGTCCAACTTTCACAGCCCTACATTGCAACTGGGAAAACCACGGCCTTGACTGTACGCAATTTTGTTGGCAGGGTGACGTCTCTGCTTTTTAGTATGCTAAACCCAGTTACCCAAAGCTGTCTTTCCATTTGGGTGCACAGGGTCAACGTGAACGCAGGGTGTCTGCAACGGAGGGTCCAAAACACCAAGAGGGCCGTTGCAACAGTCTGATCCCAGTTCTCCCCATTTTGGACGTGTTTTGGGGGCTCCT
>JARGCV010000205.1:0-22500 GCA_034064705.1 Bothrops alternatus | reverse complement strand
TCCTTTATCGAAGTAACTGAGGTTTAAACCGTGCAACGTCATTCATAATTTAAAAAAACACAAAACAAACAGAAATCATGGTTTGATCTTTGGCACCTGCAACCCCTGCTGGGTTCTTTCCTTTGAGACAAGCCCCTGAAGGCGGGAGAAGAAGCAACAACGGATGGAAACCCATCCAGGAGAGAAGCAACCTGGAATTAAGGAGAAACTTCCTGACAGGGAGGACAATTAGCCAGTGGAACCACCTGCCACCAGAAGCGGTGAATACTCCAACACTGGAAGTTTTTAAGAAGAGACTGGACAGCCATTTGTCTGAAATGGTATAGGGTTTCCTGCCTGAGCAGGGGGTTGGACTAGATGACCTCTAGGGTCCCTTCCAACTCTGTTATCCTGTTCTGCTCTGTGCTTGATGCCACCAGACAGGCACAGTCTATCTGGAGCAGGAGGTAGAGCAGAGTACAGAATTACAGAGCTGGGATGGACCCTAGAGGTCATCTAGTCCAACCCCCTACTCAAGCAGGAGAACCGATACCATTTCAGACAAATGGCTCTTCTTAAAAAACCTCCAGGGATGGGAGCACCCACAACTTCTGGTGGCAAGCTGTTCCACTGGTTAATTGTCCTCACTGTCAGGAAGTTTCTCCTTAATTCCAGGTTGCTGCTCTCTTTTCACCGTGTCTTTCTTCCATCTTTCCTTCCTTCCTCCCAAATCTCTTTCAGCAAAGCTTTTCAGTGGCCTGAGAAAGCCACCGGGATGGAAGCAGGCCCTCCAGCTACACTGGTTTTGTGAAAGCAACGGATGGAAACTCATCAAGGAGAGAAGCAACCTGGAACTAAGGAGAAACTTCCTGACAGTGAGAACAATTAACCAGTGGAACTACCTGCCTCCAGAAGCGGTGGATGCTCCAACACTGGAAGTTTTTAAGAAGAGACTGGACAGCCATTTGTCTGAAATGGTATTATAGGGTTTCCTGCCTGAGTGGGGGATTGGACTAGATGATATCCAAGGTCCCTTCCAACTTTATTATATTGTTGTTGTTATTGTTATTTTATTTTTATTATTTTTATTATTATTATGGATCACCGCACAGTCAGCCAGATGTTCAGACTGGATTTGGCATTTTCTCTACCTATCGAGTCCTTAGCAAGGACCTGGTATTATTATTATTATTATTATTGTTGTTGTTGTTGTTGTTGTTATTATTATTATTATTATTATTATTATTATAGAACCACCAGCTTCACACTTGAGCAGCCATCGGCTGCAATTCCGAGGACCGAGGTGGAGAGATTGTTGTGTCCCATCTCCGACTTCCTCTCCGCTCTTCAACACATCCCCTTGGAAGGTTCGGCTTCCTCCCCTTTGCCCCGTCCCAGCAGCTGAGGAGCTGGCTTCCCTTCCGCCGAGATAAGACACCTTCCGTGGGTTTCCACCAGGTTTACCTTCCGATGTTGTGCTTTTTCCGGAGGCCACTGGGCTTCCGTCTTTCTCCTTTGGAGACGTTTCGCTTCTCGTCCCAAGAAGCTTCTTCGGCTCCGACTGGATGGTGGCGGGGGCAATGGGAGGGTTTTTGGAAGAGGGGTGGAAGAGGCCACCGGTGTGCAGGTCAAAACTGAACAGCCTTCTTTCAATGGGGTGGGGGGGGTAAATAGGACATCCTCTATCTCCCGTCTACCCCACGGTCCCTTCAGCAGTTCCAAGAAGGCTCCAGACTCGTAAATTACTTAAAACACACCTCTGCCGGCAGGCCTGGGGCAGTTAACATCTTGCCCCAACCAGTGTATGTCTGTGTGTATGTTGAATGATTGGGTTTTTTTAAATTAAGGGGTTTTATATACATGTATTTTTAAATGTTGATTTCTATTATGTTGTGAGCCGCCCTGAGTTCTCCGGAATAGGGCGGCATAGAAGTCAAATAAATAATAATAATAATAATTTCCACCACTCAGGTGACCCTGAGGACACAGGTCAGCCTCCAGGTGGCCTCAACGACTGTCTGAAAGAAGGCAAAGGACCAGCGGTCTGCAAGGAGTACAAATCCTTCCATTCCCCACCATCCAGTCAAGAGCGGAAGAATCTCCTGGGATGAGAAGCGAAACGTTTTCAAAAACAACTACAACACAAGAAGTCCACTTGTCTCCTGAAAAAAGCCAACCACTTTTGGGCCAACCATGATCTGGAGGATGGAGAAGCTCCATAGACGGAGTCCCATCCGAAGGTCAGCCTGAGCGCTCCGGAGGTGGCCCTCATCGGCTTCCCCATGGAGGCCTTTCCTTCACGGGCCACCACCTCCCACCCCCCCTCCAGCCGGGTTCCCGTCAACTCCATGAGGTCTGACATGCAAGCCACCATTTCTGTAAAGGTTGTGACCCGCCCAGTGGGTGCCAGTTAGCCTGGCCTCCTCAGCAGACACATCTGGGCTGTGGGGCCTCCCCAGAGGGCAGAGGGCAGGAAGACCAAGCCTCCTCGGCTCAGCGTCCGGCTTGTGTTCGTGCCTCAGTTTCCCTTTTGCAAAAAAAGAAGGCAGCCACGTTCTAACACCGCAACCTCCTCTTTGGGCAAGCCGCCAGAGATCTCCCAAGTTTTTTGGGGGGGGGGTTTCTCTGCCAGGTCTACCCAGCTGGTCACCCAGGGCTTTCCTTCCCAGCCACTGCTTGCTCGCTTGGCCAAAGGGACTTGTGTATAATTGAGGCGGGATTCGCCTTCCTCTCCCCCAACACCCCGATGGGCACCCAGCTGCACCAGGAATTCTGGAGACATCATTTGCCTCGACAGCCCAGAGACTGGGGAAAGGTTAGCTTCGCACGTTGCAAAATGTCCTCGCTGGGCTTTGCTGGATCATCAATGAGTGGGAAGCACAGCCGGGGCAGAAGGTAGCGAGGGGGCCCAGTCCCAGCCCCCCCCCCAGTGGCTCAAGGAGATGAACTCCAAAGTGTTGAGGTTAGGAAGAGGGGTGCAAAGTCCCAGGAATGGGTGGCCAGTCAGATCCAGAAGTGGAAGTTTAGAGATATGCTGTCACTTGGAAGATCCTTCCTTCCTTCCTTCCTTCCTTCCTTCCTTCCTTCCTTCCTTCCTTCCTTCCTTCCTCCCTCCCTCCCTCACTCCATCCATCCATCCATCCATCCATCCATTCCACCATTCATCCATCCATTCTAAATTTTAGGTCCTTCCTTCCTTCCTTCCATCCTCCCTCCCTCCCTCCCTCCCTCCATCCATCCATCCATCCATCCCTTCCACCATTCATCCATCCATTCTAAATTTTAGGTCCTTCGTTCCTTCCATACTCCCTCCCTTCCTCCCTCCCTTCCTTCCATCCTCCCTCCCTCCCTCCCTCCATCCATCCATCCCTTCCACCATTCATCCATCCATTCTAAATTCTAGGCCTTCCTTCCTTCCTTCCCTCCCTCCCTCCCTCCGTCTCTTCCTTGTGCATTGTTAGTTTTGCAGAGTGGCTAGAAAATTCCCCTGCTTTGCTTCCTGCTCTTTCCTTCTCTTCCCGCTGGGCTGGCTGGTAGAGCTGCTCAGTCTCCCGCCCTCTGCCAGGGGCTGCCTCTCTTCCGGTTCTCTGGCTTTTCTCCTGCCAGCATTTTGCAGCCCAGTGAAAAATACCTGTACATGTTTTCCTCAATCTCACAGGGAGTTTGCCACAGACAGACAGACAGAGGATGGATGGATGGAAGGATGGAGAGAGAGAGAGAGAGAGAGAGAGAGAGAGAGAGAGAGAGAGAGAGAGAGAGAGAGAGAGAGAGAGAGAGAGAGAGAGAGAGAGAGAGAGAGAGAGAGAGGATAGATTGATGATATAGAGAGATGGATGGATGGATGGATGGATGGATGGATGGATGGATAGATAGATAGATAGATAGATAGATAGATAGATAGATAGATAGATAGATAGATAGATAGATAGATTAGAAAGAGAGATGGCTACACAGATAGATAGCTAGATATGAGATTAGAGAGAGAAAATGATTATGTATATATATATAGAGAGAGAGATGGATAGATAGATATGATAGATTAGAGAGAGAGAAAGATATGATAATTATATAGATAGACAGACAGATAGATAGATAGATAGATAGATAGATAGATAGATAGATAGGTAGATAATGATAGATAGATTAGATAGACAGATTAATAGACAGATAGACACAAGCAGATAGATCGATATAAATCAGTGGTGCCGAACCTAGGGCACGGGTGCCAGAGGCGCCACTCAGAGCCCTCTCTGTGGGCACCCGCGCCGTCGCCCCAGTCCTAGACCTTCCACTGGGTTTTATAACACCTGTTCGTTTTAGGCCTCTGCTGCCATGTGCAAAAAAAAGAAAAGGTTCAATCAATCCGTCAATTTCAACTTCTCGTGGGAAAAAAAAGACCTCGCAAAGTTGGAATTCATTGATTGCACTTTTTAGTCCCACCCAGTCTGCCGTCACCCCCGCAGCCACGCCCACCCCATGGGCCACGCCCACCCCATGGGCCACGCCCACCCGGCCCCCCAATGATACATAAGTGGGTTTTGGGTTGCAGTTTGGACCCTCGCTCTCTCAAAGGTTGGCCATCACTGATAGAGATGGATGGATGGATAGATAAATGCTAGAGTCACATAACCTTGATCGAAATGGACTAAATTTACAGTGTTTCTCAACCTTGACCATTTTAAGGCATGTGGACTTCAACTCCCAGAATTCCACAGCCAGCAACGCTGGCTGTGGAATTCTGGGAGTTGAAGTCCACATGCCTTAAAATGGTCAAGGTTGAGAAACACTGGCCTAAAAGGCGGGAGGATGGCATCCATGTAGCGCCCCTCTCCTGACCTTGGGCACGGGATCCCCCTGAGGAAGCCCAACAGGTGCAGAATAAACTCTCCCCGCGTTTCTTCCACCTCCCAAGATGGGGGGCTGGATTCCTCTGCCCAGTCCAGCCCCAGGCTTCCCCAACTGGGCGCTTCCAACCAGACTGGGACCCTCGTTCGCGAGCCCCTCCTTTGCTGAGGATACCGGGGAGACTTCCTCTCCCACGGGAGATGGGGTCCATCGACCTCTCTGCCTCCTTTGGAGAGGCCCCCTCCCCACATTGGTTTAGGTTTGGGGTAGTTGCTACCTTGGGGTCTTTAAGGGACCTGCAGATGTTTGCCTGAAATTCAGGGAAGGTGGAGCACCTGTCCTGCAGGGGGTCTTCAGGACCCCCGCATCCCCCCCCCACCACCCCAGTCACTCTGAATGTCAAATGCTGATCTTGGAATTCCTACAGAGGAAGAGGAGGAGGGTCTCAAGTGGAGGGGCCTTCCTCCTCAGCCCCCCCTTGTCCTCCTCTCCCTCGTCACTGTCGGGGTCCCCGCATGGCTCAAGCAAGTATAGAAATATACGGTATTTTGCGGTATAGAAATCGCAAAATAAAAAAATAAATAAAATAAAAGTCACCACCCTTCTGGCCATCAGACCAAGCCTGGCCAGCTGTGCCCAGGTGTCGAGCAGAAAACAGCTGGTCCTCCTCCTGGCTGGGAGGGGGATGGCTTTTAGGAGCAAGGCCACCAGCAGCTGCCAAAAGGCAACATCTGGGAGTCCCTCTGAAGGGTGTAAAGCAGGGGTGTCAAACTCAATGCATCATGGTGATGTGGCGTGACTTTCTTTGCCTTTGCGGAGCCAGGGCGGGTGTGGCCTGTGCTTGACGCATCTGGCCCGCATCTGCCAGATGTTTGACACCCCTGGTGTAAAGCCACAGCCTTTGCAGGGCAGGTGAGGAAGTCAGAGGCTGAATTCCCGGTAGAAGAAATGGCTATCCTCCTCCTCCTCCTCCTTATCCATCATCTATCATCTTCATCAACTATCCTCATCTATCATCGTCACCGTCATCATCCTCACCCCTCATCCCTCATCATCATAGCCATTGTGGTCATCTTCATCCCTCATCTTCATCACCCATCATCCCTCATCCTCATCATCACCATTATCATCTATCTTCAGCCATCATCCCTATGGTCACCATCCTCATCTTCACCCATCTTCCCTCATCATCATCACATTCGTGATCATCTTCAGCCATCATCTTCATCACCCATCATCCCTCATCATCATCACCCTCATCATCATCGTGGTCATCTTCATCACCCATCATCGTTATCCCTCATCATCATCACCGTCATCATCCTCATCATGACCTATCTTCATCATCCATCTTCAGCCATCATCTTCATCAACCATCATCCCTCATCCATCCTCATCATCATTGTCAACTTCATCCATCACCTTCATCAACCATCATTCCTCATCTTCATCCACCATCCTCATCCTCATTATCCATTTTCATCATCCATCCTCCTCCTCATCCATCATTATCACTATGATCTTCATGAACCATCTTCATCCATCATCTTCATCACCCATCATCCCTCATCATCATCGTGGTCATCTTCATCCATCATCTTCATCACCCATCATCCCTTATCATCATCACATCATCCTCATCCTCATCCATCATCATCATGACCCATCTTCATCATCCATCTTCATCCATCACCTTCATCAACCATCATCCCTCATCTTCATCCACCATCCTCATCCTCATTATCCATTTTCATCATCCATCCTCCTCCTCATCCATCATTATCACCATGATCTTCATGAACCATTTTCAGCCATCATCTTCATCATCCATCCATCCATCCATCCATCCATCCATCCATCCATCCATCCATCCATCTCCTCCTCCTCCTCCTCCTCCTCCTCCTCCTCCTCCTCCTCCTCCTCCTCCTCCTCCTCCTCCCTGAGCTACCAGAGGTCCGGGGAGGCCGACGGAGCCCCAGAGAGCAGCCCTCCAGATCCTGAAAGGACCCCCCCCCAAGAAAAGGACTTCCTCCCTTCTAGCAGGACCTGCCTGGGGCTAAATGGGTGGTCGGGTGAGGGTCCTGGGCCAGGCGGAGGGACTGGAGGAAGAGCTGGGAGACAGGCTTTGGGGTATTCTGCAAATTAGGAGCCCGTGTGTGTGTGTGTGTGTGTGTGTGTGTGTGTGTGTGTGTGTGTGTGTGTGTGTGTGTGAAAGAGAGGGTCTTTGAACCTACTCCCCTCCTCCTCCCCTCCCTCAAATTCTTGGCTCCTGCCATCCACAGCCTGAATTAACCCTGACAATTGTGGGGTGAGGGGAGAGGGAGGGGGAGGGCCAGGAGCAGAGGAAATTGACCCAGCTGACAAAGAGGACAACCAGCTTGAGGACCCCCAACTCACTAATTGCTTCCCCTCCACCGGCCCCCTCCCTTCTTGGCCTCGGCATCTGTGGGGTGGGGTCCTGCTTCCCAGACAGCCGTCTAACTAAGGGGTCCTCTGCCAAGTCCGGTCTTTCTTTGTGCCTTCCCAGCATCTTCATTAGGCTGAAATACCCAGCCAGAATCAGCCCCTCCCCTTTTCCCTCCCTCCCCCCTCCCTCTTTCTTTCTCTTTCTCTCTCTCTCTCTTTCTCTTTTTATACCTTTTTTCTTTCTGTCTTTCTCTTTCTTTCTTTTTTCTTTCTCCCCGTCTCTCTTTTTCTTCCTCTCTTTCTCTTTTTACCTTTTATACCTTTTTTCTTTCTCTTTCTCTTTCCCACTCTTTCTTTCTTTCTTTTTTCTTTCTCCGTTTCTTTCTTTCTTTCTTTCTCTTTCTCCCTTTCTTTCTTTCTTTCTTTCTTTCTTTCTCTCTTTCCCACTCTTTCTTTCTCTCTCTCTCTTTTTTCTTTTTCCCCTTTTTCTTTCACTTCTTCCCCTCTCTCTCTGTTTCTTTTTCTTTCTTTCTTTCTCTCTTACACAATCTCTCTCTCTTTTTCTTTTTCTTTCTCTCTCTTTTCCTCTCCTTCTCTCTGTCTTTCACACAGCCTCCAGGGGGTTAGAATATGCACACCTGCTATCCTCAGGGCTTTAAACCCAGCCTCCTCTTTCAAGGGGATCCACCTCCGGGTCTCCAGCATCCACCAGTTCTCCCTCAGCCTCCTTCACGTGTGTAGAAGGAACCCAGGATGATCCACCGTTCAGCCAGAAGGAAAAATTACTTTCCCAATTTCTCCTAACTGTAGTTCCTCAGAGCTTTCCTGCCTCCGGATAATAAGCATTTCTGACAGATGTCGCCTCTCACTCATTTCAAGGTCCATCTGCTAAGCCACCCAGGTTACAGCACCTCGCCAGCCCGGCCTGAATCCTGAATTCTTTCCAAATCCTCTGTCAACGAAATCATTACGGACAGGGATAACCCCCAGGAGCCCCTAAGCCAGGGGTAGGCAACCTTGGCTCTTGTATGACTGGTGGACTTCAACTCCCAGAATTCCTGAGCCAGCCATGCTGAGGGGAAGGGAGGGTTTCCATGCTGAGCCATGCTGGCAGAGGGAATTCTGGGAGTTGAAGTCCACGAGTCATGAGGAGGCCATAGTTCCCCCTAGCTGGCTGAGAAATTCTGGCAGTTGAAGTCCAGCAGTCATAAAGCGGCCTAGGCCTAGGCCAGAGGTAGGCAACCTTGGCTCTTTTATGACTGGTGGACTTCAACTCCCAGAATTCCTGAGCCAGCCACACTGAGGGGAAAGGGAGAGGCTTCCAAGCTGAGCCAGGCTGGCTCAGGAATTCTGGGAGTTGAAGTCCACAAGTCATGAAGGGGCCAAGGTTGCCTACCCCTGGCCTACGTAATGATCTCCACATAGGTCAGTTCAAGGGTGCTGGGGGCCATGGGAGCTGTAGTCCAACCCTCCCAGAGAGGGCACAAAGGCCTATCTATTTCCAGGGGTCTCCCAACTGGGCAACTTTAAGACATGTGGCTTTCAATTCCCAGAATCCCCCAGCCAACAGGTGGATGATGGTGATGAGGATGTAAGAAGGTTTAACTCCATTTATCTTCATGTTCATTGACCAATTTGGCTGAGGAGTCCAGGAACTGACCCAAAACACGGAGAAGCAGCAGAAACGGCTGATGCCCCATTCCGGCTGTGTTCCTTTCCTCATTTCTTAGACCTTGGCTTTGTCTTCCCCAAATATTGCAAAGAGGGACCTTGGAGGTCTTCTAGTCCAACCCCACCCCCCACCCCGGTATAAGGCAGCAGGAGCCTTACCCCGGTAGTCCTCAGCTTATGACGGCAACAAAGCCCAAAATTTCCGTTGCTAAGCGAGAAGTGAATTTTGCCCCATTTTACGACCTTTCTTGCCACCGTTGTTAAGCGAATCACCGCAGAGGTTAAGTTAGTCATACGGTCGTTAAGCGGATCTGGCTCCCCCCCTTGACTTTCCTTGTGAGATGGTCCCAAAAGAGGATCACCTGACCCCTCTATGGGACGCTGTGACCGTCATATATAGGAGTCAGTGGCCGAGCAGCTGAATTTATTTTTTTTAATAATTTTTATTAAGTAAACATTTAAAAACAGGTTGAACACAGTGTGACTTTTCTGGCTGTTATTTTGCCATACATACTATACCATATACCATATATCTTCCTAGTCATTGATCTTTTATTTATACCATTTACATATTGCATTTTATACTATTTATATATTTACATACGTCTATTTATAACATAACTTCCATTTCCATTCTTATTTCACATTCGTTCTGATCTCTATCTTACGCTCACTTTGAGGTTGGAAATCTACACTTTCTCTCTTCTGGACGAGCTTTCTCTGTTCCGACTGTTTCTCCTCGGAGTCTAACCAATAGTACATCTTATCCCAAACTTTGTAATACTCTGTTTCATCCTTGTCTTTGATTTCTAAGGATAATCTCTATCCATCTCTGCACATATAAAAAAAAATGTTTAATTAGTTCACTCTCCACTGGGGAATTTCCATTTTTCCCATTCTGGGCATACACCAACCTTGCTGCTGCTATGATATGCAACACTAGATATGTCTCTCCTTGGTTAAATTTCCCATCTATCATTCCCAGTAAAAAACAATTCTGGTCTGGGATCTATCTTCAGTCAAGCAGCTGAATTGTGATCACGTGACCAAAACGGCCGTTAAGTGGGGAAAATAGTCATAAGTCACTTCTTTCCTGGAAAAACCTGAGGACTCTTTCAACGGTCGCTAAACGAACAGCCTCACAGAGGTCACCACTCCCCGTTGACCACCATAGCAGCCATCCAGGCTTAACTGTTGTCCCTGTTTGTTGTGCTCTGCAGGAATCCAGGATCCCTAGAAAAGACCCCCCCAACCCCACCCTGGAATTGCCCCTCAGCTCAACCTCTGCTCCCCTAGAGAGCCACAGACTTTTTCGATGGTCCCTATCGGGCCCGCTTTCCCAGCCCCTCCAGCCCCCCACCCCGGCCCGGCCCGGCCAACCTGCCCATTGTGCGATGTGTCACTCGTCAAACACGTTGCGGGCCGAGGCAAGCTGGGCTGCTGAAAAGCGCCACTAATTAGGGCCAGCAGCAGAGGGTTCCCATACACACCTGCAGGGTCATGTGACTCGGAGGGGTTCTGGGGAGGGGGCTGGTGGTACCAAGGGATGAACTGGACGGGGAAGGTTTTGCCAAAAAAAAACAAAAAAACCCCCCACAAAGACTTGCCTGCCTACTAATCCCATTTGCAGGGTTGAGTGCAGTGTTTTTCAAAGTTGGCAAGCTTAAGGGTGCAGGGTTTCAATTTCCGGAATCCCCCAGTCGGCATGCTTTAAGAGTTGTGGAGTTCAGCTCCCAGAATCCCCCAGCCGGCAAGCTTGAAAGGGGGTGGACGTCAACTCCCAGAATCCCCCAGTCGGCATGCTTTAAGAGTTGTGGAGTTCAGCTCCCAGAATCCCCCAGCCGGCAAGCTTGAAAGGGGGTGGACGTCAACTCCCAGAATCCCCCAGTCGGCATGCTTTAAGAGTTGTGGAGTTCAGCTCCCAGAATCCCCCAGCCGGCAAGCTTGAAAGGGGGTGGACGTCAACTCCCAGAATCCCCCAGTCGGCATGCTTTAAGAGCTGTGGAGTTCAGCTCCCAGAATCCCCCAGCCGGCAAGCTTGAAAGGGGGTGGACGTCAACTCCCAGAATCCCCCAGTCGGCATGCTTTAAGAGTTGTGGAGTTCAGCTCCCAGAATCCCCCAGCCAGCATGCTTTAAGAGTTGTGGATTTCAGCTCCCAGAATCCCTCAGCTGGCATGCTTTAAAGGGGCTGGACGTCAACTCCCAGAATCCTCCAATCAGCATGCTTTAAGAGTTGTGGATTTCAGCTCCCAGAATCCCTCAGCTGGCATGCTTTAAAGGGGCTGGACGTCAACTCCCAGAATCCTCCAATCAGCATGCTTTAAGAGTTGTGGATTTCAGCTCCCAGAATGCCCCAGCCAGCGTGTTTTAAGAGTTGTGGACTTCAACTCCCAGAACCCCCCAGCTAACATACATTAAAAAGGGTGGACTTCCGCTCCCAGAATACCCCAGCCAGCACTCTTTAAGAGGGATGGATGCCAACTCCCAGAATCCCCCAGCAAGCATGTTTTAATAGTTGTGGACTTCAGCTCCCAGAATCCCCCAGCAAGCATGCTTTAAGAAGGGTGGACTTCAGCTCCCAGAATCCTCCAGCAAGCATGTTTTAATAATTGTGGACTTCAGCTCCCAGAATCCCCCAGCAAGCATGTTTTAATAGTTGTGGACTTCAGTTCCCAGAATCCCCCAACCAATGTGCTTTAAGAGTTGTGGATTTCAGCTCCCAGAATGCCCCAGCCAGCAGGCTTTCCGTTGCTCTGAGCAAGGGAAAGGTGAACAAAACAGCCTTGGGACTTCCTTCCTCCCTCCCTCCCTCCCAGGAAACACCCCCCTGTTTGCTGTTGTGTCGGTTAATAACAAAACCCGGTGAGTCTCCGTCGTCCGTCAGGCCGGCTGGTTCTTGCTTTAGCTGCTCCTTCCCACCTGCGGGACCCGCTCAAGGTCACGGGGAGCCTCTGGATGACCACAAGGGATCCCGGGACAAGGAAGCCACAGGCAGTCAGGAGGGCCTTTTTAGCAAGGATCTGGTTTTTTTTTTTTAATTTAGCATGTGGCGTGTCATCCGTGCCCTTTCAAGGCCTGTCAACACTCCACTTAAATTAGATACACGGGAAGACACGGATGTTAGAAAGATCTGCACAGCTGGTCCTCCACTTACCACAGTCCGCTTAGTGACGGTTCAAAGTTACAACGGCACCGAAGAAAGGGACTTACGACTCCCCCCCCCACATTTACAGCATCATGCAGTCCTAATTCGGAGGCTTGGCAATGAGCTCGTATTTATGACGGTCGCTATTCTGAGGGGGAGGGGCATCACGTGGCCCCCTTTTGCGACCTTCCAACAAGCGAAGCCAATGGATTCACTTAACGACCGTGAGACTAATGTGACAAGTGCAGCGATTCACTTAACAACAGTGAAACGGGGCCAAACTCGGTTAAGAAACGCCTCACTGAGCGACCGAAACTGTGGTCGCAAGCCGAGGACTGCCTGCATTTCAGATACCAGCGTCTGGGTCACTAATCGCTGAAGGGCAGCATTGTCGGTGACCTCAGTTTAACGCAGCTCACCGAATCCCGGCAGGCGCGGTGCGAGGTGCGAATCCTGCTCAGAGTGGCCCATTCTTGTTGAGGTGCAGGAAGTCCTCAAGTTACGGCCACAATTAGTACCTTTATCTGACGTGGTAGACAGTCTCCTGCTTGTGCAGGGGGTTTGGACCAGAAGACCCCCCCCGACTCTGTTATTCTTCCCACTCCAAACTTATTTTTTCTTTCTTTATTTTTTTGAAATAGACAGACTCCAGTGCCCATGCTTCTCACCGACCAGAGATAACGAGACCCATCATCCGACAACTCGGCTTTCACCCACTCTAGGAGAGTCCCAGCGGGCAGGAAATGCATGGGGGAAACAAGAGGGCAATAAGGGCCAGGATTTTAGCTGGGATGTCTGCCCACGCACGAAGGCCAGGCAGATTTGAACCCGCCTCTTTTCTCCCACTCGAGCGAACAAAGCCGCAACTTTCTCACAACTAGAAACGGTGCCTAAAAATGAGAGCGCTCCCCCCTTTGCTTGTTCCCTCAAACACCCACCCCCCAAAATATACTCACTCAGCCTCGGGTGGGTGATGTAGTTGCGGGTCACAGCGTGGAAATGCTCCTTGACCCCCATACTGACCTCCACCTTGGTAGCCATATTCTTTTAAAAAAAACAGACCCTGATGGTTTGCAGGAAAGCAAGCGAGCGACCAGCAGCTGGCCGTTTTTATACCAGATCCAGAGACTGGCAGGACAGTTCAGCCCTGCCCTGGGTGTGTTGCGTTTGCACACACAGCCAGATCTGTTTGCTGTAAACATGGAGGCAGCTGCAGGGCTGGGACGTTCCTCCCTCACCTTGTGTGGTGCAGGTTTGTCCCAGGCAACAAGGCTGCAATTTCCATTAACGCGTGACGATGCCCTGGCTTTATGCCACTCATTTTCCTGCTCTGCAAATGCATTTCGGAAATTGTGGCTCTTTTTGTCTCTTTTTGCAAAAACCCTTGACGCAGGAGACTTTGAGAAAGATATTAAAGCCATGGGAGGGGATCACCTTCTCCGATTAACTCCTATTAACTTCCTCTTTTCAAAGTTGGCTGCTTTCAGACAGATTCTGGGAGTTGAGGTCCACCTGTCTGAAAGTGGCACAAATCCTTGACCAAGGAGACCCTTCGTAAAGGACCTTAACACCAAGTTTGGGGGGTGATAGTTTTGTCCCCTTAAATCCGACGACTGGACATATAAAGATATTTTAGATATTGATGGGAAATTAAAATCTAAACAAGAATTGGAAAATTTAGGAATTAATCTGTCCTGGTGGGCATATTTACAGATACAAAGTAGATATGAAAAAGATGTAAAAATGTATGGATTTTACAAGGATCAAACTGTGTTTGATAAGATTTTGTTAACCTCAGATGAGAAATTAATTAAGAAAATGCATAATTTTTTTTGTTAATTTTAGATATGGAAAGTGAACCAGTGAAAGAAACAATGATAAGATGGGCAAAAAATTTTGGTTCTAATATAGAATTAGAAAAATGGCAAATGTTATGGGAGAGAAACTATAAATTAACAATGTCAACTTCATACAAAGAAAATCTGTATAAAATGTTTTATAGATGGCACCTTCCACCAGCAAGATTAGCAAAAATGTTTAAAAATATGTCAGATAGATGTTGGAAATGTAAACATAACATAGGCACGTATTATCACATTTGGTGGACATGCGGGAAGGCAAAGGCTTATTAGAAAATATACATATGTGTGTTAGAAAAAATATTGGATGAACAAGTGGATTTTAAACCTGAAGTTTCTTTTACTAGGCATTATGTCTGAAAAGACTAATAAGCAGAAATTATATTTAATTCTACATATTACCACAGCAGCGAGAATAATTTTTGCACAACACTGGAAGAATGAAGGATTGCCATCAGAGGAAGAAATAATCAGGAAGATATTGGAATGTGCAGAGATGGACAGATTAACCATGAGGCTGAAAGACAAAGAAGATACAGACTACTATCAAATTTGGAATTTATTTTATTCTCAGTTAGAGAAAAGAAGGATTAGGAATTGAACGTGTATTGACTCCAGACAACTTGTTGATTGGAAAAATTAACATATGTTGATGAAAAAAAAATGAATAAAAAAGATTGAAACTAAAAATTAAATCCGATGACTGTTGGAGGGAATTCTGGGAGTTGAAGTCCACCCATCTGAAAGTTGCCACAGTTGAAAAACTGCTGTGGATGAGAACGGGGCTAAAGCAGAAGTCTTTAATTGTTGGATGGAGGGGGGGGGGTTGCACTTAATTTTTTTGCTTGTGGGGGGGAGAGAGAAAAAAAGGTAATAAATTGACAGGGCTGCATTCTGCCTGTCTCTTTTTCCCAAAGTTTGGGACTTTTTGTTAGCCAGGGAAAAAGGACAACGCTCTTTTAAAACACGTGTTTTGACAGTGTCTACACACTTAGCCAATTTGGGGAGAGAGTAGTGGATTGTATCCAGAGGATTGTGCAGCCAGAGCTAAAAATTCAGACAGGATAATATGGTCTTGATGCATGCCTAATTTATGGACACACATTGAAGCTGCCAGCACCGGCAAAATAAATGTAAGAAATAAAAATAAATAAACGTTTCACTCAGTGGATGGTAAACTTGACTGCACTTCCCAACCAATGAGTGGATTGTGTATAAGTGAGTCCCCATCTTACGACTGGAATTTCTGTTGCTGAGACGGTGGCGAGTTTCACCCCCCCCCTTTTACAACCTGCCTTGCCACGGTCGCTAAGCAGATCCCAGCAGTTGTTTGAAGTCAGTAACACAATTGTCAAGTGAGTCTGGTTTCCCCCACTGAGGTCACAAAAAGGGATCACGTGACGCTGCGACCATCATAAATACGAGTCAGTTGCCAAATTTTGATCACGTGACCAATGAGGGGGGAATGCTGCAAAGGTCGTAAGGGTGAAAAATGGTTATAAGTCTCTTTTTTTTCAGCGCTGTTGTAACTTTGGAACGGTCACTAACACGAACTGCTGTCAGTCAAGGACTATCTGTATATACATCTGGAGCAATATTTGCATTAAAGAAGCATATATATATATAGAATTGTACCGTTGATTGCCATCATGACGTATCACGGTATGTTTCTTTCGTCGTCCTATTTTGGAACTTTTGTGTGTGTGTATTGAGTGCCCTTCGTGCGTTCTTTTTTTTTTTTTCTCCTTCTTTTGGACAAGGTCTCTATCACGATCACAATTGTTTTTGTGTGGGTTCCCCCCCCGTGCGATTGATTTTAAAAAAAGGCAACAAAAGTAATTAAATGAGTTGAGGTCTTTCTTTGTTTTAGAAGGATGTCTATGTTCGAAGGAAGGTGGACCGCCAAACTTTAAGCAGTTCTGGGAGATGTTTGAAGAGTTTGTGTGTGTGTGTGTGTGTGTGTGTGTGTGTGTGTGTGATAGGTTATCCTTCCTGTGATGAACACATACTGCTAAAATCTGAAGTCAGCATCTCCTCTCAAGACACTCCCAGGACCCTCTCCCTCCCCCCCCCCGTCAATGTTAAGAGGCCCTCAATGTTCTCCGGTTGGAACACCAATTTATTTATTCATTTATTCCTTCATTCCATTTCTATAACTGGGGAGCCGACAGTTCCAAGCCTGAGGCTGGCAGGCACTTGGCTGTGTCCCCTGAAGCCCTCCTGGATGAGGTGGCTTGATGAGATGCTGGTTTCTTCCCTGGCTTTGCAGCCCATCATCCCCAGCCAGTGGGGACATCAGCTAGAATTCCGGGCAGGGTAGTAACAGCAAGAGCCATTTCTGGGACTCTGATGGGATTCCCACCAGCCTTCTTGAGGGAGGGAGGGAGGGAGGGGAAGGGAAGGGAAGGGAAGGGAAGGGAAGGGAAGGGAAGGGAAGGAAAGGGAAGGGAAGGAAGGGAAGGAAAGGAAAGGAAAGGAAAGGAAAGGAAAGGAAAGGAAAGGAAAGGAAAGGAAAGGAAAGGAAAGGAAAGGAAAGGAAAGGAAAGGAAAGGAAAGGAAAGGAAAGGAAAGGAAAGGAAAGGAAAGGAAAGAGGGAAAGGAAAGAGGGAAAGGAAAGGAAAGGATAGGGAAGGAAAGGAAAGGAAAGGAAAGGAAAGGAAAGGAAAGGAAGAAGGAAGGGAAGGGAAGGGAAGGGAAGGGAAGGGGGAAGGAAAGGAAAGGAAAGGAAAGAAGGAAGGGAGGGGAGGGGAGGGGAAGGGAAGGGAAGGGAAGGAAAGGAAAGGAAAGGAAAGGAAAGGAAAGGAAAGGAAAGGAAAGGAAAGGAAAGGAAAGGAAAGGAAAGGAAAGGAAAGGAAAGGAAAGGAAAGGAAAGAAGGAAGGGAGGGGAGGGGAAGGGAAGGGAAGGAAAGGAAAGAAGGAAGGGAAGAAGGAAGGGAAGGGAAGGGAAGGGAAGGGAAGGGAAGGGAAGGAAAGGAAAGGAAAGGAAAGGAAAGGAAAGGAAAGGAAAGGAAAGGAAAGGAAAGGAAAGGAAAGGAAAGGAAAGGAAAGGAAAGGAAAGGAAAGAAGGAAGGGAAGGAAGAAGGAAGGGAGGGGAAGGGAAGGGAAGAGAAGGGAAGGGGGAAGGAAAGGAAAGGAAAGGAAAGAAGGAAGGGAGGGGAGGGGAAGGGAAGGGAAGGAAGGAAAGGAAAGGAAAGGAAAGGAAAGGAAAGGAAAGGAAAGGAAAGGAAAGAAGGAAGGGAAGGGAAGGGAAGGGAAGGAAAGGAAAGGAAAGAAGGAAGGGAAGGGAAGGGAAGGGAAGGGAAGGGAAGAAGGAAGGGAGGGAAGGGAAGGGAAGGGAAGGGAAGGGAAGGGAAGGGAAGGGAAGGAAAGGAAAGAAGGAAGGGAAGGGAAGGGAAGGGAAGGGAAGGGAAGGGAAGGGAAGGGAAGGGAGGGAAGGGAAGGAAGGGAAGAAGGAAGGGAAGGGAAGGGAAGGGAAGAAGGAAGGGAAGGGAAAGGAAGAAGGAAGGAAGGAAAGGGAAGGAGAAGGAAGGGAAGGAAGGGAAGGGAAGGGAAGAAGGAAGGAAGGAAAGGGAAGGGAAGGAAAGGAAAGAAGGAAGGAAGGAAGAAGGAAGGGAAGGGAAGGGAAGGGCAGAAGGAAGGAAGGAAAGGGAAGGGAAGGGAAGGGAAGAAGGAAGGGAAAGGAAGGAAGGGAAGAAGGCAGGGAAGGGAAGGGGAAGGAAGGGAGGGAAGGGGAGGGAAGGGAAGGGAAGGAGCCAGCCATGTGTGGCAGCAGCCCCAAAAAGCTAACACAATTCTTGGTTGTATAAACAGAGGCATAGAATCAAAATCACTTGAAGTGTTAGTACCGCTTATAAAGCCTCACTAAGGGCACACCTGGAATGCTGCATCCAGTTTTGGTCACCACCTTATAAAAAAGCAGGAAAAGTGCAAAGAAGAGCAACGAAGATGATGAAAAGCCTGGAGACAAAAAACATACGAAGGGCGGATGCAGGACGGCCAGTCTAGAGAAAAGAAAGACTGGGGGGGGACATGAGAGCAGCATTCCAGTATTTGAGGGGCTGCCCCAAAGAAGAGGCGGGAGGTCAGGCTCTTCTCCACAGCACCGGAAGGCAGGTGAAGAAGAGAGCGGAAGAAGCTGGGCGAATGAGAAGGGAAACGTCTTCAGAGAAAAACAAGGAAGTCCAGTTGCCTTTCAAAAAAGCACCTTTTGGACAAGGAGGGAAGAGAAAGTGGAGGGAGGGAGGAAAGGAAGGAAGGAAGGAAGGAAGGAGAGGGGAATATAGACAATAAAGAATAGAGAATAGAGAATAGAGAATAGAGAATAGAGAATAGAATAGAATAGAATAGAATAGAATAGAATAGAATAGAATAGAATAGAATAGAATAGAATAGAATAGAATAGAATAGAATAGAATAGAATAGAATAGAATGGAAGAATAGAATAAATAGAATAGAATGGAAGAATAGAATAGAATAGAATAGAATAGAATAGAATAGAATAGAATAGAATAGAATAGAATAGAATAGAATAGAATAGAATAGAATAGAATAGAATAGAATAGAATACATGAAATGGAATGGAATGGAAGAATAGAATAGAATAGAATAGAATAGAATAGAATAGAATAGAATAGAATAGAATAGAATAGAATAGAATAGAATAGAATAGAATACATGAAATGGAATGGAATGGAAGAATAGAATAGAATAGAATAGAATAGAATAGAATAGAATAGAATAGAATAGAATAGAATAGAATAGAATAGAATAGAATAGAATAGAATAGAATAGAATAGAATAGAATACATGAAATGGAATGGAATGGAAGAATAGAATAGAATAGAATAGAATAGAATAGAATAGAATAGAATAGAATAGAATAGAATAGAATAGAATAGAATAGAATAGAATAGAATAGAATAGAATACATGAAATGGAATGGAATGGAAGAATAGAATAGAATAGAATAGAATAGAATAGAATAGAATAGAATAGAATAGAATAGAATAGAATAGAATAGAATAGAATAGAATAGAATAGAATAGAATACATGAAATGGAATGGAATGGAAGAATAGAATAGAATAGAATAGAATAGAATAGAATAGAATAGAATAGAATAGAATAGAATAGAATATATGAAATGGAATGGAATGGAAGAATAGAATAGAATAGAATAGAATAGAATAGAATAGAATAGAATAGAATAGAATAGAATAGAATAGAATAGAATAGAATACAATACAATACATGAAATGGAATGGAATGGAAGAATAGAATAGAATAGAATAGAATAGAATAGAATAGAATAGAATAGAATAGAATAGAATAGAATAGAATAGAATAGAATAGAATAGAATAGAATAGAATAGAATACATGAAATGGAATGGAATGGAAGAATAGAATAGAATAGAATAGAATAGAATAGAATAGAATAGAATAGAATAGAATAGAATAGAATAGAATAGAATAGAATAGAATACATGAAATGGAATGGAATGGAAGAATAGAATAGAATAGAATAGAATAGAATAGAAAGAATAGAATAGAATAGAATAGAATAGAATAGAATAGAATAGAATAGAATACATGAAATGGAATGGAATGGAAGAATAGAATAGAATAGAATAGAATAGAATAGAATAGAATAGAATAGAATAGAATAGAATAGAATAGAATAGAATAGAATAGAATAGAATAGAATAGAATACATGAAATGGAATGGAATGGAAGAATAGAATAGAATAGAATAGAATAGAATAGAATAGAATAGAATAGAATAGAATAGAATAAAATAGAATAGAATAGAATAGAATACATGAAATGGAATGGAATGGAAGAATAGAATAGAATAGAATAGAATAGAATAGAATAGAATAGAATAGAATAGAATAGAATAGAATAGAATAGAATAGAATAGAATAGAATACATGAAATGGAATGGAATGGAAGAATAGAATAGATAGAATAGAATAGAATAGAATAGAATAGAATAGAATAGAATAGAATAGAATAGAATAGAATACATGAAATGGAATGGAATGGAAGAATAGAATAGAATAGAATAGAATAGAATAGAATAGAATAGAATAGAATAGAATAGAATAGAATAGAATAGAATAGAATAGAATAGAATAGAATAGAATAGAATACATGAAATGGAATGGAATGGAAGAATAGAATAGAATAGAATAGAATAGATAGAATAGAATAGAATAGAATAGAATAGAATAAAATAGAATAGAATAGAATAGAATAGAATAGAATATATGAAATGGAATGGAATGGAAGAATAGAATAGAATAGAATAGAATAGAATAGAATAGAATAGAATAGATAGAATAGAATAGAATAGAATACATGAAATGGAATGGAATGGAAGAATAGAATAGAATAGAATAGAATAGAATAGAATAGAATAGAATAGAATAGAATAGAATAGAATAGAATAGAATATATGAAATGGAATGGAATGGAAGAATAGAATAGAATAGAATAGAATGATAGAATAGAATAGAATAGAATAGAATAGAATAGAATAGAATAGAATAGAATAGAATAGAATACATGAAATGGAATGGAATGGAAGAATAGAATAGAATAGAATAGAATAGAATAGAATAGAATAGAATAGAATAGAATAGAATAGAATAGAATAGAATAGAATAGAATAGAATAGAATACATGAAATGGAATGGAATGGAAGAATAGATAGAATAGAATAGAATTGAATAGAATAGAATAGAATAGAATAGAATAGAATAGAATAGAATAGAATAGAATAGAATAGAATTGAATATATGAAATGGGATGGAATGGAAGAATAGATAGAATAGAATAGAATAGAATAGAATAGAATAGAATAGAATAGAATAGAATAGAATAGAATAGAATAGAATAGAATAGAATAGAATAGAATAGAATAGAATAGAATAGAATATATGAAATGGAATGGAATAGAATAGAATAGAATAGAACAGAACAGAACAGAATAGAAGCTGGAAGGGACCTTGGAGGTCTTCTAGTCAGCCCCCTGCTCAAGCAGGAGAACCTGCACCATCTCAGACAGGTGATTGTCCAGCCTCTTCTAAAAATCTCCAGTGATGGAGCATCCACGATTGCTGGGAGGGAAGGGAAGGGAAGGGAAGGGAAGGGAAGGGAAGGGTGGGAGGAAGGAAGGAAGGAGGGAGGGAGGGAGGGAGGGAGGGGAGGGAAAAAGGAGAAAGGGTAGGGCAGAAGGAAGGAAGGAACTATGAAAGGAAGAGATGGAGGGGATGCTAAGATAATGAAAAACATTTCAGAACTGCCTCATCTCCCTTAAATGTTAGGGCCAATTCCGCCCCTACAGCCTCCATGGGGGGGGATGGGGGCGCGAGGGCAGGCAATGTCTGTCCCGCAGCCCCTTTGGGGCCGGAGCCCCCATCCTCACCCTTTCAAAGGAGCTTCCCTCTTTGAAAGCCAGCCTCTGCCGGACCCCCCCTCACTCCCCCCCAAGTCTCTCTTGCTTGGAGAAGCCACGGAAGGAAAACCTATCCCCCATCCCAGCTTGTGCCAAAGCCCCCCACCCACCCCCACCAGTCACAGCAGGGAGCCGGGTTTTAGCCAGTAGCTGTCATTTAATTTCCGTGAAAGGGTCACACACGTCGAGGCCCGCGCGGGCACGCACCCACTCCCACGCCCGCGCACACACACACACGCACACCGGTGGCTGCCGTTCGATAGACGGCGTCGAAGCGTGACAAGTCGGGTGGGTGGGTGGCGGTGGGGAGACGGAGGCCACGCGGGGAGAGACCCACGCGGGCTCCTTGGCGTCCTTTCGGGGGTGGGTCGGGGGAGGGGAGGCTCAGCGCCCCCTCCTTGGCCGCGACCCCGAGGGGGCCTCCGAGTCCTGACCCAGCGCGCCCCCCTTTCAGAGGGGGCCGGGGGGCTGCTGTCCACGCGTGGGGGCGCCCCTTCCTCTCCAGGCGCGCGTAGGGCTCGAAGGCGGAGGGCGCCAGTCCGTAGCCGGCCGGGAGCTTGGGCAGGGGGCTTCCCGCCAGGGGGCTGCCGAGGGCCAGGGGGGGCGGCGGGGAGGCCCGGGAGGGGCCCCGGCTCGGCCAGGGCGGAGAGGCGCAGGCTGAAGGCGCCCGTGGCCGGGGGGCTCCCCGCCCGCTGCGCCCCGGGGAGGGCTGGGGGCTGGTGGGGAGCAGGGCGGGGGGCGCCGGCACGGAGAGGAGCCTGCCCTGCTCCAGCAGTCTCAGGAGGCTGCAGGTGGCCAACGTCTCGGAGGGGCCGGGGGCGCCGCTGCGCTGCTTCTCCGAGTCGCGGCTCTGCTCCTTCTTCTGCTTGGTGCGCCGGTTCTGGAACCAGACCTTGACCTGCCGGCAGAGGAGGGGAGGGGAGGGGAGGGGGAGGGGTCAGCGCCGGGCTCCGGGGACCCTCCCCTCCCCGACTCCGGCCGCCCCGAGGGCTCTCCGCAGACCCTCGACCCCTCCCTCCCAGTTGCCCACCCACCCAGCCGGCCAGGCCTGGGTGGAGCTGGAGGGGTCTTCAAGGAAGGGCCGTCTACCGGGGTCGGGGGTCGGGCTGTGGGGTGGGGGGGAGGCTGGAAACCA
>JARGCV010000204.1:705000-809360 GCA_034064705.1 Bothrops alternatus | reverse complement strand
CCATATTCTATTCTATTCTATTCTATTCTATTCTATTCTATTCTATTCTATTCTATTCTATTCTATTCTATTCTATTCTATTCTATCCTATCCTATCCTTCTATTGCTATTCCATTCCATATTCTATTCTATTCCATTCCATTCCATTCCGTTCCATATTCTATTCTATTCTATTCTATTCTATTCTATTCTATTCTATTCTATTCTATTCTATTCCATTCCATTCCATTCCATTCCATTCCATATTCTATTCTATTCTATTCTATTCTATTCTATTCAATTCTATTCTATTCTATTCTATTCTATTCTATTCTATCCTATCCTCTATTGCTATTCCATTCCATTCCATATTCTATTCTATTCCATTCCATTCCATTCCGTTCCATATTCTATTCTATTCTACCGTATTTCTATTCATTCCATTCCATTCCATATTCTATTCTATTCTATTCTATCTATTCTATTCTATTCTATCTATTCTATCCTATCCTATCCTCTATTGCTATTCCATTCCATATTCTATTCTATTCTATTCCATTCCATTCCATTCCGTTCCATTCTATTCTATTCTATTCCATTCCATTCCATTTCATTCCATATTCTATTCTATTCTATTCCATCCATATTCTACTCTATTATATTCCATTCCATTCCATTCCATATTCTATTCTATTCTATTCTATTCTATTCTATTCTATTCTATTCTATTCTATTCTATTCTATTCTATTCTATTCTATTCTATTCTATTCTATTCTATATTGCTATTCCATTCCATATCCTATACTAACCTATTCCATATCCAATACCAGTGGTGGTGAACCTATGGCACTCGTGCCAGAGGCAGCACTCAGAGCCCTCCCTGTGGGCACACATACCATGCCCTGGAGATGGCACTCTTCAATCAGCAGCCCACTAACTCGCCAAACTCCCCACGTGGCCAGATGCATCCCCGGCACGGCTGGTTTTCCCTCCTGCCCTGTCCCCATCCCTCCTGGCCTCACATGCTCTCCTTTTCTGGGCACGACCCACTGCATCGCCTCCTCAGCTGTCGGCCTGCCTTCCAGCTCAGAGGCGGCTTCTCTAAACCGCTGGCGGTGAGCTGTGGATCCTCAAGAGTGCGCCGGTTGAGGGGCTGGCCAGGCTATGGCTGCTGACGGACACCTTTGGCCCCCATGCTCTGGCTGGCCTCTGTGTGTGGGGGCCGATGGTGTCAGGCAGCAGCTACCCCGGCCCCAGCCCCTGCCTCGTCTTGCCCTGTGACAATGGCATCCCCGCCCTGCCCTCGCCTTGCCTTGCCTCGCCTCACCCCGCAGGACGAGCCTCCTGCCACCGCCCCACCTGCCAGAGACCCCCTGGATCTCCCCCAACCCTGCCCGGCACCCACAGGCGTCCCTCCCCATGAGCAACATTGAGGTGACCACGCCCACCTTGGCCACACCCACCCAGTCTGCCATGACCACAGTCACACCACCCAGTGGGCCACGCCCACCTGGCACCCGGCGATAAAGAAGTGGGTTTTGGGTTGCAGTTTGGGCACTTGGTCTCTAAAAGGTTCGCATCACTATCCTATCCTATCCTATTCTATTCTTTCCTATCCTATCTATTGCTATTCCATTCCATACTTCTATTCTATTCTATTCTATTCTATTCTATTCTATTCTATTCCATATTCCATTCTATTCTATTCTATTCTATTCCATTCAATTCCATATTCTATTCTATTCTATTCTATTCTATTCTATTCTATTCCATTCCATTCATCATTCCAATTCCATATTCTATTCTATTCTATCTATTCTATTCTATTCTTATTCTATCTCTATTCCATTCCATTCCCTTCTCTTCTCTCTCTTCTCTTCTCTTCTCTCTTCTCTTCTCTTCTCTTCTCTTCTCTTCTCTTCTCTTCTCTTCTCTTCTCTTCTATTCCATTCCATTCCATTCCATTCCATTCCATTCCATATTCTATTCTATTCTATTCTATTCTATTCTATTCTATTCTATTCTATTCTATTCCATATTCTATTCTATCTATTCTATTCTATTCTTTATTCCATTCCATATTCTCTTCTCTTCTCTTCTCTTCTCTTCTCTTCTCTTCTCTTCTCTTCTCTTCTCTTCTCTTCTCTTCTCTTCTCTTCTCTTCTCTTCCATTCCATTCCATTCCATTCCATATTCTATTCTATTCCATTCCCTTCCCTTCTCTTCTCTTCTCTTCTCTTCTCTTCTCTTCTCTTCTCTTCTCTTCTCTTCTCTTCTCTTCTCTTCTCTTCTCTTCTCTTCTCTTCTCTTCTCTTCTCTCTCTTCCATTCCATTCCATTCCATTCCATTCCATATTCTATTCCATTCCATTCCATATTCTATTCCATTCCATTCCATTCCCTTCTCTTTCTCTCTTCTTCTTCTCTTCTCTTCTCTTCTCTTCTCTTCTCTCTCTTCTCTTCTCTTCTCTTCTCTTCTATTCCATTCCATTCCATTCCATATTCTATTCCATTCCATTCCCTTCTCTTCTCTTCTCTTCTCTTCTCTTCTCTTCTATTCCATTCCATTCCATTCCATTCCATTCCATATTCTATTCTATTCTATTCTATTCTATTCTATTCTATTCTATTCTATTCTATTCTATTCTATTCTATTCTACTTCTATTCTATTCTATTCCATATTCCATTCTATTCTATTCTATTCTATTCTATTCCATTCCATTCTATTCTATAGAAATTCTCCTGACAGTGAGAACAATTATCCAGTGGAACAACCTGCCTCCAGAAGCTGCGAATGCTCCCAACACTGGAGGTTTTTTAAGAAGAGATTGAACAGCCCACTTGTCTGAAATGGGATAGGGTCTCCTGCTTGAGCAGGGGGTTGGTCTAGATGACCTCCCAGCCTTCCCTTCCAGTTCTGTTATTCTATTTTACTAAATAAATGGTGGTGAGGATTAGATGTATGCGCAGAGACTCCTTTAAAGACAAACAGAGGTTGGGGAAAACAGCTACATCTGCAGCCATTCTCCCTCCTGCCGCTGTTGCGTCAGCTTTTTTTTTTTTTTTTTTAAAGGAATAATAAAGTTACAAAGGGCAGAGCTCCTGGTATGCTGAAAGACAAATAACAGATCGAGGGTGGTGATTTTTAAAAAAAATCCCCTCCAAACAGAAGTTTACCTTTCTAGGTTTGCCCAGCCAGCTAGGAAAGAATGGACCTGCTTTGTTTTCTGGAAAGGTAAACGAGATTATCCAGTTTAGAAAAGGAATTGCTGCCAATTTGGCAGGTTGACCTTCTCTTAAAGGAGAGAGAGAGAGAGAGAGAGAGGAGAGAGAGAGAGAGAGAGAGAGAGAGAGAGGAGCGAGAGAGAGAGAGAGAGAGAGGAGAGAGAGAGAGAGAGAGAGAGAGGAGAGAGAGAGAGAGAGAGAGAGAGAGAGAGAGGAAGAAGAGAGAGAGAGAGAGAGAGAGACGGAAGTTCGCTTTAATTCACGCAGAAGAATTGATCCACTTTGGCTTCAGATAATATTAGATATTATTAGATTAGACCAGCGGTTCTCAACTTTTTTCAAGCTGCGACTCCCGACCTGCATGCGCGGCACGATGGCCCACATCACGCATGTGTGGCGCGACAGCCCGCATCGCACATGCGCGGTACTACCCCCCTGCGCTGGCCGAGGGGAAAAGGGGAAAAAAATATGGCGGGCTGCATTGTTTGGCGACCCCCGTGAAATGGTCGTTCGACCCCAAATGGGGTCGCGACCCACAGGTTGAGAACCGCTGGATTAGACACTATTATCCAGTACTAATATTCAAACATCTTTCAACTTTTGTTTCTCTTTAGAAAGCAGATTCGGATGTACCGGTAGAAATAAACGAAAAAACAGCCCCCCAAACTCTCATTTTAGGTGTGTATGAACAGAAGGATAATAATAATAATAATAATAATAATAATAATAATAATAATAATAATAATAATAATAAAGTTGGAGGGAGCTGGAGGTCATCTAGTCCAACCCCCTGCTCAGGCAGAAACCCTATACCATTCCAGACAAATGGCTGTCCAGTCTCTTCTGAAAAAACCTCCAGTGTTGGAGCATTCACAACTTCTGGAGGAAAGGAGTTCCCCTGGTTAATTGTTCTCACTGTCGGGGAAGTTTCTCCTTAGTTCCAGGTTGCTTCTCTCCTTGATTTAGTTCCATCCGTTGCTTCTTATCCGGCCTTCACATCTGAAGATTAGAAATTTGAAAATAAATAAATAAAAATAAAAAAATGTTTGGGTTCACCTGTTGACTGTTCCTTTTTTCTACAAATAGTCCTCAACTTACAACAATTCATTTAGTCACTGCTCAAAGTTACAGAGGCACTGAAAAAAGTGACTTATGATCGTCTTTCACACTTACGACCGTGTTCACATGATCAACTGCTTCATATTGATGACGGCCGCAGAGTCCCCGGGGTCCACGTGATCCCCTTTTTGCGACCTTCACACAAGCCAAGTCAATAGGGGAAAGCCAGATTTGCTTAACAACCTTGTTACTAACTTAACAACTGCATTGTTTCACTTAACAGTCATCTGGTATGGTGGGTGTCTTAATTTGGATCCAGGTCGTAAGTAGCTCTGGGGAGGTCCATTGTAACTTCGGTTGCTAAACAGTCGTAAATCGAGGAGTGCCTTTATCTCTCCTTCTCTCTCCTCCTTCCAACTTTCTCTCTCTTCTCCCCAACTTTCTACCCTCAACTTTCTCTCTCTCTCCTCTCCTCTTCTCTCTCTTTCTCTCTTTTTCTCTCTCTCTCTTTTCTCTTTGCTCTCCCCCCTCTCTTTTTTCTCTTTCCTCTTCTCTCTCTCCTCTCCCTCTCTCTCTCCTCTCCCTCTCTTTCCTCTTCCTCTCTCTTTTTTTTCCTTTCTCTCTCCTCTCCCTCTCTTTTTCTTTCCTCTGTCTCTCTGTCTCTCTGTCCTTTCCTCTCTCTTTCCTCTCACCTCCTCTCTCTTTTTTTTCTTTCCTCTCTCCTCCTCCCCCTCTCCTCCCCCTCTTTCCTCTCCCTCTCTCTTTTTTCTCTTTCCTCTCTCTTTTCTCCCTCTCTCTTCTCCCTCTCCCTCTTTTTTCTCTTTCCCTCTCTCTCTCTTTTTCTCTTCTCCTCTCTCTCTCTCTCTCTCTCTCTGTCTTTCCTCTCTCTCTTTCCTCTCCCCCTCTCTTTTTTCTTTCCTCTCTCTCCTCTCCCCCCCTCTCCTCTCCCTCTCTTTTTTCTCTTTCTCTCTTTCCTCCCTCTCTCCTCTCCTCTCCCTCTCTCTCTTTTCTCTCCCCCCCTCTCTCTGTCTCCTGCCCCTGATGGTCCTCAGGAGCTCAGCCTCAATTTCCCCAACTGCAACAGGTTGGTTTCGAACTCTGTCCAGGAGTTCAAACCTCGCCCCCCCCCACTTTGCCAAAATAACCCAAAGAAGCTTCTCGAAAGAAAGTTTTCTGAACGTTCTCGGGGAAAAACCCTGCTCCTCTTCTCCCCTTTCTTCTCCTCCATTTGGAAAACCGAACGCAGCCGGATACGAATCGCCACAGCCGGCTGAGACCAACCGGCCAGGCTAAGTGAATCGTCTGCCTCATCGGAACAAAAGCCAGCCGCCTTTCTTTCTTTTCTTCCTTCCTTCCTTTCTTCGTGTGAACTCAAGCATGGAAGAACCAGCTGGCAAAAAACCTGGGGGGGGGGGGTGGCTTGTGCTGTCCAAGGTCCAGACCGACCAAGGACACCAGCCCGAGGGGATGTCCCCGGGGAAATTACAGGTGGCTGCCAACCTGGGGGTTGGGGAAAAAAAAATCAAAAAAAAATCAGTGCAGCGTCTGATTTATTACATTTTTGCTTCCTGGTGCAGATTCCTCAACTCTGCAGAGCAGAGAGAGAAGAAGAGAAAGTCCTTCCTTCGCTGGATTCCTTGGGCCAGAGTGGCAGGAAGCGATGGCCGCACCGCGCCAGTGGTCAGCCAAAGCCAAGGCTGCTGCTTTGCCCCCCCCACTACTACGAGGGCTTCCTGGAGAAGAAGAACTCATGGGACCAGGTATCTTTCTCTGGGCTGCTTAGGGAGAAGAAACAGGAGCCAAAGAGCGTGTGTGTGGGGGGGGGGACCCAGAACGGAGGCTAAGCTGGGCACATCTGGGGGAGAGAAATACAGCTGTTCTCCTCCCCCCCCGTAGATAAGGGCAGGGTCTGAATTTTAATCGGGGAGGGGGGTATCAAACAGCCTGCTTGGTTTATCACAGGGGTAGGCCACCTTGGCTCTTTTATGATTCGTGGACTTCAACTCCCAGAATCCTGAGCTGGCTTGACTCAGCTTGGAAACCTCTCACTTTCCCCCTCAGCGTGGCTGGCTCAGGAATTCTGGGAGTTGAAGGCCAGTGTTTCTCCTTCTTGGCCTAGAACAGGGGTAGGCAACCTTGGCTCTTTTATGACTCGTGGACTTCAACTCCCAGAATTCCTGAGCCAGCATGGGAGAACTATGGCCCCCTCATGACTGGTGGACTTCAACTCCCAGAATTCCTGAGCCGGCTTGGCTCAGCTTGGAAACCTCTCCCCTTTCCCCTCAGCGTGGCTGGCTCAGGAATTCTGGGAGTTGAAGTCCACGAGTCATAAAAGAGCCAAGGTTGCCTACCCCTGATCTGGGATTTCAACTCCCGAATCCCCTAGGCCAGGGGGTAGGCAACCTTGGCTCTTTTATGACTTGTGGACTTCAACTCCCAAAATTCCTCAGCGGCATGGCTCAGCTTGGAAACCTCTCCCTTTCCCCTCAGTGTGGCTGGCTCAGGAATTCTGGAGTTGAAGTCCACGAGTCATAAAAGAGCCAAGGTTGCCTACCCCTGGTTTATCAGGAAGTGTAAGGGTCTGTGAGAAAGATAGAATTAACAGAATAAAGGTCTGAAAGGGACCTTGGAGGTCTTCTAGTCCCAACCCCCTTTGAGAGACGGATGATGTATTGATTCCCTAGGAACGGGCAGACAAGAGGCGGCGGCGCCCTCAGCTGTACAGTTAGTCCTCGGCTTACGACAGTTCGTTTAGTGACTGTTTGAAGGTACAACGTGACTCATGATCATGTTCCCACACTTAACGACTGTTGTAGCCTCCTCGTGGTCACGTGACTTACATTCGGACGCTTGGCAACTGGTTCCTATTTAGGATGGCCGCAGCGTCCCCGGGCGGTCACGCAATCCCCTTTGGGGCGACTTTCTGACAAGCGAACTCAGTGGAAGAAGCCAGGTTCCCTTCACAACCAGGTTACTAACGGCTGCGGTGGTTCGCTTAACAACGATGGTGAGAAAGGTCGTAAAACGGGGCAAAGCTCGCTGAATAAAGTTCTCGCTTGGCAACGTAAATGCTGGGCTCAGTTGCGGTCGTACCTCGAGGACTACCTGTATAAAAGGATGGAGAAAGAGAATCGGGAGGGACCCCCTCCCTAGTTCCTCAGGCTGTAAAAGGTGGGGGGGATACATTCTAGCGAGGGAATAGTCAGATAAGAGGCCACCTAGCCCTAGCCTAGCCCACTTCACAAGGTTGTTGTAAGGAACTTTGAGCCAATCACCAGGAGACAGTGAGTTCTAGTTCTGTTTTAGGCGTAAAGTCGGTTGGGTAACTTTGGGGCCAGTCACCATGTGAGGGTGAGTTCTAATCCTGCCTTAGGGTGACCTTGGGCCAATCTCTCTCTCTCTCTCTCTCTCTCTCTTCTCTCTCTCTCTCTCTCTCTCTCTCTCTCTCTCTCTCTCTCTCTCTCTCTCCTCTCTCTCTCCTCTCTCTCTCTCTCTTTCTTTCTCTTCTCTCTCTCTTCTCTTCTCTCTTCTCTCTCTCTGTGTCTTCTCTCTCTCTCTCTTCTCGTTCTTCTCTCTCTCTTTCTCTTCTCTCTCTCTCTTCTCTCTCTCTCTTTTCTCTGTCTTCTCTCTCTGTCTTCTCTCTCTCTCTTTCTCTTCTCTCTCTCTCTTCTCTCTCTCTGTGTCTTCTCTCTCTCTCTCTCTCTCTCTTCTCTGTCTTCTCTCTCTCTTTCTCTTCTCTCTCTCTTCTCTGTTCTCTCTCTCTCTTCTCTCTCTCCTCTGTCTTCTCTCTCTTCTCTCTCTCTCTTTTCTCTCTCTCTCTCCTCTGTCTTCTCTCTCTCTCTTCTCTCTCTCTTTCTCTTCTCTCTCTCTCTGTCTCTCTTCTCTGTCTTCTCTCTCTGTCTTCTCTCTCTCTCTCTCTTTCTCTTCTCTCTCTCTTCTCTCTCTTCTCTCTCTCTGTGTCTTCTCTCTCTCTCTCTCCTTCTCTGTCTTCTCTCTCTCTTTCTCTCTCTCTCTTCTCTGTCTTCTCTCTCTCTCTCTTCTCTCTCTCCTCTGTCTTCTCTCTCTCTTCTCTCTCTCTCTTTTCTCTCTCTCTCTCCTCTGTCTTCTCTCTCTCTTCTCTCTCTCTTTCTCTTCTCTCTCTCTCTTTCTCTTCTCTCTCTCTCTCTCTCTCTTCTCTCTCTCTTCTCTGTCTTCTCTCTCTCTCTCTTTCTCTTCTCTCTCTCTCTCTTTTCTTTCTCTCTCTCTCTTCTCTGTCTTCTCTCTCTCCTCTCTCTCTCCTCTCTCTTTCTCTCCTTCTCTGTCTTCTCTCTCTTCTCTCTCTCTCTCTTTCTCTTCTCTCTCTCTCTCTCTCTTTTCTCTCTCCTCTCTTCTCTGTCTTCTCTCTGTCTTCTCTCTCTCTCTCTCTCTCTCTCTCTCCACGGTCGTACAGATGGAAAACGGTCATAAGTCACTTTTTTCACTGCCGTTGTAACTTTGACTGGTCACTAAATGAACTGTTGTAACTTGAGGACTACCTGTATTAATTCAGCATTGACAGGGACTGTCCGTTTACTCCTAGGTGGTGGGCTTCAGGGGCCAAAATGAGGCAAGGGAAAATGGCTCTTGTGGAAAGTGTTAGAAATAAAACATGGAACACAAATGGAACATTTCTCTGTGGAAATCTCAGAAGTGGCAAAAAATGTCCGACTTAGCTGTATCCATCAGTTGTTGACTAAAGTGGGGGGGCGGGGGGGGCAAAAAAGTCAAGATGGAGGACGGGACTGTGGGATCGAAGCCTCCCCTTTTCCAAAATAATCCATTTAATCATTCCTCTGTTCCCTTTTATTTTTATAGGATTATAAGAAATACTGGGCCGGTCTTTGGGGCTCGACGCTGTATTTCTATCACACCAGCAGAGAAAGTCAGGTAAGTTCAGTGTGTGGTATTGTGTGGTGTGTGGGATTGTGTGCACAGCAAAGCGTTCAACTCTCGCTAAGTGGGGCCTTCCAAATTTTGTGCTAGTGTGAATGGGGCCAGAACGGAAAAATACGAGGTTCGTGTTCCCCTTTGGGTGACTCCAAATCTCGACTTATTAGAAATAATAGTATAGAAGAGAACAGAACAGAACAGAGGCATCCACAACTTCTGGTGGCCAGCTGTTCCACTGGTTAATTGTCCTCACTGTTAGGAGAAACACCCTAACAGTGAGGACAATTAATCAGTGGAGCAGCTGGCCACAGAAGTTCTGGGTGCTCCAACACTGGGTTTTTAAAAAAGAGACAGGACAGCCACTTGTCTGAAATGGCGTAGGGTCTCCTGCTTGAACAGGGGGCTGGATTAGAACAGGGGTCCCCAACCCCTGGTCTGTGGACTGGCACCGGGCCGCAGCATGCCGGCAACCCAGGCCACACAAACAAGCGAAACCCCATCCATGGGATGTAGGCAGCACATGAAACCACGCCCCCGCTCCGGTCCGTGAAAAAATCTTTCTCCACAGAACGGGGTCCTTGGTGTCCAAAAGGTTGGGGGCCTTATTGAGAACAGAATAGAATAGAATAGAATAGAATAGAATAGAATAGAATAGAATAGAATAGAATAGAATAGAATAGAATAGAATAGAATAGAAACAAAATAATAATGGAATAGAATAGAATAGAATAGAATAGAATAGAATAGAATAGAATAGAATAGAATAGAATAGAATAGAATAGAAACAAAATAATAATGGAATGGAATGGAATGGAATGGAATGGAATAGAATAGAATAGAATAGAATAGAATAGAATAGAATAGAATAGAATAGAATAGAATAGAATAGAATAACAAAATAATAATAGAACAGAACAGAATAGAATGCAATGGAATGCAATGGAATGCAATAGAATAGAATAGAATAGAATAGAATAGAATAAAATAGAATAGAATAGAATAGAATAGAATAGAATAGAATAGAATAGAATAGAATAGAATAGAATAGATAGAATAAATAGAATAGATAGAATAGAATAGAATAGAATAGAATAGAATAGAATAGAATAGAATAGAATAGAATAGAACGGAATGGAATTGAATGGAATTGAATGGCATGGAATAGAGTAGAATAACAAAATAATAATAGAATAGAATAGAATTACAAAATAATAATAGAATAGAATAACAAAATAATAATAGAATAGAACAGAATAGAGTAGAATAACTTTATTGTCACTTTAAATGTACACTAGTCAGCGTACATTAAAATGAAATTTCATCGCATTCAGCTGTCAAAGGGTCACCACCTCCAATATACACTCCATAAATCTGACAAAAGATTATTTATGGGTAGATTTAATCCGTCTACACCTCACTTTTTTCAAGAGAGTCTACACATACAAACTCCCCTTACTTTACAACAACCCTGTGAGGTAGGCTGATAAGGAAAAGAGGACGGGTGAAGTAACCCAGTGAATTGTGGGATCCAGTGGGACTCGAACCCGGAACGTCCAACCTCTGCCACCTCATCCCTAAACTGTATTTATTTATCAATTTTATTTTGGATAAATTGCAAAATAAATTGTTTATCAGTTTATACAGGTCGTTCTTGATTTAACATCATAATTGAGCCCCAAATTTCTGTTGCTAAGAGAGACAGTCGCTAAGTGAGTTTTGCTTTTTTCAGTACCATTGTAACGGTCACTAAATGAACTGCTGTAAGTCAAGGACTACCTGTACTTAGATCTAACCTAACTTGTTGAATATTTTTCTCACAAGGGTGGAATGGATTTCTGTCTATTCCTTTTATTCACTGATGATGCATTTTGATTGACCGACATGTTAGCGATACATGAAATCGCTCCAGATAAATTAAGCAGAAGGCTAAAGAATCGAATGGATTTGGGGCCGTGGATTAGTGGTCGATTATTTCCTTTCCATGGCCCTGGATTCAAATCCTCTGCACCTCTAGCTAAAAAAGAGGAATCACATATATAAGATCTTCCTTCGTTTGAATCTTGGAAAAAGTTGTTGGGCCACAGGACAAAACATTTGATTGGGCATATAGTCAGCAGCCTATATTTCTGAAAAGGACTAGAGGGAATGTAACCAAGAAAGAAGTCAGTTTGCCACGGCAGCTGACTGGAATAAACCGCAACCTTGAGGACTAGAAGCTTGGAAACTGGACTTTTACTCATAATAATAATAATAATAATAATAATAATAATAATGATGATGATGTTGGAAGGGACCTTGGAGGTCATCAAGTCCAACCTCCTGCTCAGGCAGGTAACCCTATACCATTTTGGACAAATGACTATCCAGTTTCTTCTTAAAAACATCCAGTGTTGGAGCATTCACCGCTTCTGGAGGCAGGTTGTTCCACTGGTTAATTGTTCTAACTGTCAGGAAGTTTCTCCTTAGTTCTAGGTTGCTTCTCTCCTTGGTTAATTTCCATCCATTGCTTCTTGTCCTGCCTTCTGGCACTTTGGAGAACAGCTTGACTCCCTCTTCTTTGGGGCAGCCCCTGAGATACTGGAAGGCTGCTATCCTGTCCCCCCTCGTCCTTCTCTTCGTTAAACTAGGCCTACCCACTTCGTTAAACTAGGCCTACCCAATTCCAGCAACCGTTCCTTCTATGTTTTAACCTCCAGTCCCCTAATCATCTTTGTTGCTCTTTGTTGTCATTCTTCTTCACCTCCAGTATATAGAGAAAGTTGATCTGACTGACTTAGTCTCCCTGGCTGAAGACAATTGTGCAAGAACTGTGAATCCCACGCCTACAGAAAAACCAGGGTTGACTCTGAAGATGAGGAATCAGGAAGTGAAGTTGAGGGTATTGTATTTCCTTTCGTTACAAAGGGGTTATTCCCACCATGAGCTGTTCTTGAAATCTAAAAAGTTGTGCCCATGGGTACGATGTGATTAAGCAAGGTAACGTATGCTGGAACTAAGGGGCAAAATCTTTCAAAATTATGTAATCTTCTGATTTTATTTTTTTTACTTTAAATCCGGGTCTGTATTTGTGTCCTGCTGGAAAAAAAGACCTGATTAATCTAGAACAGGGGTTTCCAAACTTGGCCACTTTAAGATTTTGTGGACTTCAACTCCCAGAATTCCTCAGCTCGCCACGCTGGATCGGGAATTCTGGGAATTGAAATCCAAAAGTCTTAAAGTGGCCAAGTTTGGAGACCCCTGATCTAGAATCTCAATTACAACAAAACAAAATTAATTCTAGAATTTGGGGGGCTCCATCGCTGGAAGGTCTTCAGCTAAGATTGGACATCCATTTTGTCTGAGATAATCTGAGGAGTTCTGTGTGGGCTGGGGTCTGAACTAGATAGGTCCCTTTATAACTTTATGGTTCTTAATTCCATGATCTCCAAGGTGTCTTCCAACCGTGTGACTCTATGATTCCATGACCTCCAGGGTTGCTTCCAAACCTGTGACTCTATGATTCCAAGATGTCCAAGGTCCATTTCAGTCCTGTGACTGTATGATTCCATGACCTTCAAGGTTGCATCCAAACCTATGACCCCATGATTCCGCGACCACCTTTGCAACTCCATGACTCCATGATTTCCATGACCTCCAACGTCCCATCCATCCCTGTCGCTCTATGATTCCACGAGCACCCTTACAACCCCATTCCTCCATGATTCCATGACCTCCAAAGTCCCTTCCATCCCTGTCACCCTATGATTCCACGAGCATCCTTACAACCCCATTCCTCCATGATTCCATGACCTCCAACCCTTCCATCCCTATGACTCTATGATTCCATGACCTCCAACCTTCCATCCCTGTGACACTATGATTCCACAACCGCCCTTACAACCCCATTCCTCCATGATTCCATGACCTCCAACCCTTCCATCCCTATGACTCTATGATTCCATGACCTCCAACCTTCCATCCCTGTGACTCTACGATTCCACAACCGCCCTTACAACCCCATTCCTCCATGATTCCATGACCTCCAAGGTCCCTTCCATCCCTGTGACTCTATGATTCCACAACCGTCCTTACAACCCCATTCCTCCATGATTCCATGACCTCCAAGGTCCCTTCCATCCCTGTGACTCTATGATTCCACAACCGCCCTTACAACCACATTTCTCCGTGATTCCATGACCTCCAAGGTCCCTTCCATCCCTGTGACTCTATGATTCCACAATTCTAATCTTTTCCTAATTCTTGCCTCACACGGACTTTGTTTTTTTCTTTGCAGATGGAAAGCCTGGAACAACAGGAAATGTGGAAAGGTTTTATACTCACAGTGGTGGAGGTAGGGGGTCATTTATTCTCTGCCAGCCTTCTTAAGCTATAAGCCATTTTGGAATGTCTTGCAAATCATTTATTTTAAATTGCAACCAGCGTGACAGGGCGCCAACGCTTAAAATTGAACGGGAAGACAAACCTCCACGGGTCATAGGATCAAAATTTGGACGCTTGGCACAAAAAGAAAGCTAGACTTAAAAAAAAAAATGGGATTCTCTTTCTCTTCCTTTTCTTCTCTTTTTTTTTGTTGACTGATAATGGAAGAGCTTAAAATCTTACTTAATGGGCCAAGGAGATCTTTAAAGATATTGATTGATTTAATATTTAGGACTTAAGATTTACCAGGGAAATGAAAATTAGCTATTATATTATAGTTTTGAATTGCAAACGGAGGTTGGTTTGTGACAAGAAAAGATATTTTATTAGTAAATGATGAGGTACTAGGACAGCGGTTCTCAACCTATGGGTCGCGACCCCATTTGGGGTCGAACGACCATTTCACGGGGGTCGCCAAACACTGCAGTCTGCTATTTCCCCCCCCCCTTTTCCCCTCGGCCGGTGCAGGGAGCAGCATCGCGCATGCGCGATGCAGGCCGTCGCACGCGCGCCGCGCATGCGTGATGCGGGCCGTCGCGCACACGCCGTGTATGCACGATGCGGGCCGTCGCACATGCGCGCTGCGGGCCGTCGCGCCATGCATGCGCACTGCGGACCGTCGCGCTGTGCATGCGCGGTGCAGGCCGGGGTCGCGCCGCACATGCGTGGCGCAGGTCGGGGTCGCAACCTGAAATAGGTTGAGAACCGCTGTACTAGGATGAGAAATAGAACATACTTGTGAAATAAAGTAAGAATATAATTAACCGAGCAATATGTGTATTTTAGATATGATAACTATTTTGTAATGCCATAAGGAAAATTTGGGTTACCCAAAGTCTAAATATTATGGATATTACAGGCTAAATTGGAACACGGTAATTGAAATTAGGTAAAACTTAAAAAACAGGACTTGTTCTAAAACATACATTTTACGTTGGGCACCAGCTCAGCCTCTCTTTTGCTGTCCTTAGATGAAGATCCCGCCGTCTGTCTCTTTGCTGCCCGGACACCTGTACAGGTTGTCTGAAGCCTTGGAGAAGGAGAAAGAGAGGCGATCCAACTTGTGTGCGAATGTCGAAAGGGAAGAGAAATTGCCCAAGTGAGTAGGGTTGCGGGCCGCTTGCTGTGCTTGTTTCCATCTGTTGTGATGAAAATTGGAAGTGGTTTTTACCGATTCCTTTAAAAAAAAAACCCGTTTACGTCATGAATTATATTACAGTCACTTCAAGCCAAGTTTGGTGCAGTGGTGAAGGGGCCAGCCTAGAAACCAGGAGACGGTGAGTTCTAGTCCCACCTTAGGTGTGAAATCCAACTGGGTGACTTTTGGACCATTCACCAGAAGACTGGGAGTTCTAGTCCCACCTTAGGTGTGAAAGCCAACTGGGTGATTTTGGACCATTGACCAGGAGACTGGGAATTCTAGTCCTGCCTTGGGCATGAAAGCTGGCTTGGTCACTTTGGGCCAACCCATCTCACAGGATTATTGTTATTGTAGGGAAGAAAGAAAGAGGAAGTTGGGTCTGTTTGCTACCTTGAGTTATTTATAAAATAATAAAGGCAGGATCAAAATCTAATAAATAAATAAATATGAGAAGGAGCAGATAGGGGAGGTCTGGAGTCGAGTGCTTGCCACTGATCAACAATCTTGCAGTGTTGCACACTCTCAAGGCTCTGCTTTTCTTTCTTTCTTTCTTTCTTTCTTTCTTTCTTTCCTTCTTTCTTTTCTTCTTTCCTTTCCTTCTTTCCTTCCTCTCCTCTCCTCTCCTCTCCTCTACTTTCCTTTCCTTTCCTTTCCCCTCCTCTACTTTCCCTTCCCTTCCCTTCCCTTCCTTTCCTTTCCTTTCCTTTCCTTTCCTTTCCTTTCCTTTCCTTTCCTTTCCTTTCCTTTCCCTTCCTTTCGTTTCCTTTCCTTTCCTTTCCTTTCCTTTCCTTTCCTTTCCTTTCCTTTCCTTTCCTTTCCTCTCCTCTCCTCTCCTCTCCTCTCCTCTTCTCCATCTTCCATCCTATCCATCCATCCATCCCTTCCCTCTTCCTTTCCTTTCACTTTCACTTTCACTTTCTCTCTTTTCTTTCTCTCCCAGCTGCTTCTTCAGGGTCTCCAGACTGAAGGCAGTGGACCTTCTGGAGCAGAACGAAAATTATGGCAATATGTTGCTACGTCCTGGACAAGATGGGAAGAGTTTCTCGTTGACCATTCGGCAGAAGGCGAACGGGTGAGTTACCCGGACCAGAGCTCGGCTTACAAGGCGGGCCTTTCCTCCTTTCAAGATCCAGGGACAGGTAGTCCTCGACGTACGACCACAGTGGAGCCCCAAAATTTCCGTTGCTCAGCAAAGTCGGTTGTTAAGGGGGCTTTGCCCCCTTTTACGACCTTTACGGCCACCGTTGTCAAGTGGAATCGCTGCAAGCAGTGCAGTTAGCAAACACGGTTGTTAAGTGAATCTGGCTTCCCCCCTCCCCCCCGTTGACTTTGCTTGCCAGAAGGTCGCCAAAGGAGACCGCGTGACGGCTTAAGGTAGACTGCGCTGGAAGATGGAGGCTCAACATACATCACTCTTTTTTTTTTCAGAGTTCTTGTAACTCCAGGCACTGAATGAATGTTTTGTAAGTCGAGAATGACCTGTATGGAAGTATTTTTTCCCTCCTCCCTTTTTTACACTGAAAACTAGGGAGGGTTTGAGATATTTCCCTTGCCTCCCCCCCCCCTTTCCTTCTGTGGGCTGAGAAACCTTTACACCCTATGCGTCCAGCCTTCCCCCCCCCCACCCCCCATTTCACAGATCATTGCAAACGGGCAGCGTCAAAGTTGAATTAATAAATACAAGTAAATAGACTAAAAACATTTAGGAAATAATAATAATAATAATAATAATAATAATAATAATAATAATAATACTGATTTAAGGACTAAGTTTATGAGCAAGAGACATGAGAGGGTGATTAATGGAAGATATATATTAAATCAACTAAGAATGTACTTTTTGAAGTGATGGGTGTATTGACATGAAAATTATTATTTTTAATAAGATGATTTGTTTGTTTGATGTCCAATGGATTGAACTGAAAAGAAGTGAAATTTAAAATTTTAAAATGTATTTGGCTTATAGGTAAATCTTGATATACAGAGTGAAGAAGGTTTACAAATTTAAAATGATTGTATTAAGTTGAATGGCATTTAACTTGAATTTTTTCTTTGTTTACATGTACAAATGTATATCTAATATTTAAAAAAAATACAAAATAATAATAATAATAATAAAGTCGGAAGGTCCTCGGAGGTCATCTAGTCCAACCCCTGCTCAGGCAGGAAACCCTATACTATTTCAAACAAATGGCTGTCCAGTCTCTTCTTAAAAACTTCCAGTGTTGGAGCATCCACCGCTTCTGGAGGCAGGTTGTTCCACTGGTTAATTGTTCTAACTATCAGGAAGTTTCTCCTTAGTTCCAGGTTGCTTCTCTCCTTGGTTAGTTTCCATCCGTTGCTTCTTGTCCTGCCTTCAGGGGCTTTGGAGAACAGCTTGACTCCCTCTTCTTTGGGGCAGCCCCTGAGATACTGGAAGACTGCTATCATGTCCCCCCTCGTCCTTCTCTTCCTTAAACTAGACATCCCCAATTCCAGCAACCGTTCCTTGTATCTTTGAGCCTCCAGTCCCCTAATCATCTTTGTTGCTCTTCTCTGCACGCTTTCTAGAGTCTCAACGTCTTTTTTTACATCGTGGTGACCAAAACTGGAACAAGATTATATTCAAATAGATAAAATGTGTATTTTGGGTATTAGACTTTGTTATGAATTGAGATAAGGGAAATTTTGGTTACCTAAGGCTTGAAAATTATAAATGTCAAAGGTTAAATTGGAATATTGATGAGAAACTAAAAGATTAATAACAGGGTATGGATTGTCTATAAAGATTCGAATGGAATTAAGACACGCATTAGCTAAAAATTGATTGATCAATGTAACAATGATGTCCTTATTGAATTGATATAATTAGAAGTGTACCCAACCTGAACATGAGACAGTAATTGTTAAGGGAAAAAGAGAAGAAATATTTGAGGCGGTAGCCTGAGATTTGCACTAAGATTTGGTTATTGAGCTATTGATGAACCCAGTCATCACGTTGCTTTTTAAATATTCAAATGGAAAATTGGAAAATTAACAAAGTATTATAAAAAAAATAAAAATAAAAAATAAAAACAAGCAAATAAATAAATCTGCTCCCCAACACACACACATCCCGATTTGCATGAATGTCAGGAGCTCAAGCTTTGCATTGCCCGTGTTTTGCCTTCTGACCTTGGAAATGCCCTAAATAAAAATCACGTCCGGGGATGAAACTCAGCAGAGGAGAGAATTATAATTCCGTTTTATGTTCTTCACAGAGCGGTAAGCGTCAGGCACTATAAAATCAACGCTGTCGGTGGAGAATACATCATTGTTATGGAAAAGCCGGTAAGGGGGACCGGGAGGGAAGGTTGTGGGGGGAGTGGATTAAGGCAAATCAGGTTTTTAGAAGGAAGTGAGGGATGAACAGACCTTGATCAGAACAACGTTATCAAGTTATTCATTTAAAATATATAATGTTTAAAATGGACATGTTCCCCACGTTACCAGATCTCACGCAGTTATAGATTATAGGTGGGGGGGTTTCTTTCTTTCTTTCCTTCCTTCTTTCTTTCTTTCTTTCTTTCTTTCTTTCTTTCTTTCTTTCTTTCTTTTCTTTCTTGTCTTTCTTTCTTTCTTCCTTCCCCCTCCCTGTTTCCTTCCTTCCTTCCCTCCCTCCGTTTTTCTTTCCTTCCTTTCCTTCCCTCTTCCTTACTTTGTTCCTTCTTCCTTCTTCTCTATTTCCATCTTTCCTTCCTTCCTTTAATATTTTTCCTTCCTTCCTTTCGTTCCTTCTTCTCTATTTCCATCCTTCCTTCCATCCTTCCTACTTTATTTCCTTCTTTCCCTCCTTCTCCTTCCTTCCTTTAATATTTTTCCTTCCTTCCTTCCTTCTTTCCTTCCTTCCTCCTTCTCTAATTCCTTCCTCCCCTCCTTCTCCTTCCTTCCTTCTTCTCTATTTCCATCCTTCCTTCCACCTTTCCTACTTTATTTCCTTCCTTCTCTCCTTCTCCTTCCTTCCTTTAATATTTTTCCTTCCTTCCTTCCTCCTTCTCTAATTCCTTCCTCCCCTCCTTCTCCTTCCTTCCTTCTTCTCTATTTCCATCCTTCCTTACACCTTTCCTACTTTATTTCCTTCCTTCTCTCCTTCTCCTTCCTTCCTTTAACATTTTTCCTTCCTTCCTTCTCTTTTTCCTTCCTTCCTTCCCTCCTTCCTTCCTTCCTTCCCTCTCTCCTCCTTTTCTTCCTTTCCCTCCTTCCCTTTCCCTTCCTCCTTCTCTATTTTCATCTTTCCTTTCTTCCTACTCTACTTCTCCTTCTTTCCTTCCTTCCTTCCTTCAGCTCAAAACAGCCGAGAGTTTACAAACGTCTTGAAATCCAGCGGCGGCGCTGTGAGCTTTTCAGCCGGTTCCATCAACGCTTCCATCCTCTCTTCCATCCCATCCTCTCCCCTTCCTCGCTTCTCTTCCCGCGCAGAATTACTGCTCTTCCCTCCTGGCCGTGCTGGATTTCTTCGTCGCCAAGTCCAACGGGGTCCTGGTGCCGCTCAGCCTGGAGAAGAACTACGCCACGGCGCTGGGTAGGCCTCCCCCATATCTGGAATCGTTGTGGGGCACTGGAGGTTGAAGATTATAGGGAATCCTTGACTTACGACCGCAATGGAGTCCAAAATTTTTGTTGCTAAGCAAGGCGGATGTTTTGCCCCACGACCTTTCTTGCCCCGGTCACTAGGCGAATCACTAAGCAGTTGTTCAGTGAGTCACACAGCCGTTAAGCGAATTCAGCTTCCCCATTGACTTTGCTTCTAGGAAGGTCACACAAAGGGGTCACGTGACCTCTGCACACGGCAACCGTCATAAATACAAACCAGTGGCCAAGCGTCTGAATGTAAATCAGGTGACCCAGGGGGAGGCTGCAACAGTCGTAAGTGTGAAAAACGGTCCTAAAAAAAAAATCACTTTTTTCAGTGCCGTTGTAACTTTGAACGGTCACTAAACGAACAGCTGTAAGTCAAGGACTCCTGTAGTCATGTTGCCGTCAGAAGCACACACCCCCCGTTTTCTACTAGCTCAGGGGTCTTCAACCTTGGCTCTTTTCTGACTCGTGGACTTCAACTCCCAGAATTCCTGAGCCAGCCATGCTGAGGGGAAAGGGAGAGGTTTCCAAGCTGAGCCATGCCGGCTCAGGAATTCTGGGAGTTGAAGTCCACGAGTCATGAAGGGGCCAAGGTTTCCCCTATGCTGTCTCAGGAATTCTGGGAGTTGATGTCCACAAGTCATGAGGGGGCCAAGGTTTCCCCTATGCTGGCTCAGGAATTCTGGGAGTTGAAGTCCACGAGTCATAAAAGAGCCAAGGTTGCCTATCCCTGTCTTAACCTCATCCCTCAGGACAGGGAACTATAGCAACTTTATGACTGGTGGACTTCAACTCCCAGAATTCCAGAGCCAGCCATGCTGAGGGGAAAGGGAGAGGTTTCCAAGCTGAGCCATGTTGGCTCAGGAATTCTGGGAGTTGAAGTCCATGATTCATAAAAGAGCCAAGTCTGAAGACCCCTGCTCCAAAGGTACAAACCAGTAGTTCCACCGGATGTAGAGTTGGTCTATAGCAGGGGCAGGCAACCTTGGCTCTTTTATGACTCATCGACTTCAACTCCCAGAATTCCTGAGCCAGCCATGCTGAGGGGAAATGGAGAGCTTTCCAAGCTGAGCTATGCTGGCTCAGGAATTCTGGGAGTTGAAGTCCACGAGTTATAAAAGAGCCAAGGTTGCCTACACCTGTCCTAACCTCATCCTTCAGGACAGGGAACTATGGCAACTTTATGACTCATGGACTTCAACTCCCAGAATTCCTGAGCCAGCCACGCTGAGGGGAAAGGGAGAGGTTTCCAAGCTGAGCCATGGTGGCTCAGGAATTCTGGGAGTTGAAGTCCACCAGTCATAAAAGGGCCTAGTTTGAAGACCCCTGATCCAAAGGTACAAACCAGTAGTTCCACCAGATGTAGAGTTGGTCTATAGCAAGGATGGGGAACCTTGGCTCTTTTATGACTGGTGGACTTCAACTCCCAGAATTCCTGAGCCAGCCACGCTGAGGGGAAAGGGAGAGGTTTCCAAGCTGAGCCATGCCGGCTCAGGAATTCAGCCATAAAAGAGCCAAGGTTGCCTACCCCTGTACTAGGTCTTGTTTCCTTTCCAGAGGTCATGGAGATGGATCAGGAAAGGGAGCAGAGGACCTTGGAGTCCACCTTTAAGCCTGATGACCCCCCAGCACCTTTTAAAGGTACTTCGATGCCAACCCCAAGGCTGAATTCTCACCTGGATCATGGAAGGCAGCTTCCACCTTTTCCATCCTTTACTCCAGCTTCAAATTTGCACGCAAATGCTATGACACTTCCACAAAATTTTATTTGCCAAGGGCTAGTTCTACACACACACACACACAAACACACAAACACACACACAAGTGACATGGCATGCCCAGGGAGGATAAGAACAACCTTGCCCCCAGAGGTGGGGAAAGACCCCAGTCTCTTAGCCTTCCGCAAAGGGGTCAACATTTGGCTCTGCAGCCTTGCGTGAGTGGGGGTGTCGCTTGAAAGCCCCCCCCCCACACACACCTCCACCTGTAATAATCCAAGACAAAATGTCCATCTTGGATTGGCCACCCCCCCCTTTGAATGTTTAATAATTATATAATATAATTTGGAAATGTTTATCCCTAATTTAATTTTTAATTTCTCACATTAACTTTTAGACATTTTATTTATCGGTTATATTATAGTGTACCCTGCCCTGAGGTCCTTTTTGAAGGAGATGCGTGGTTTAGAAATATGAAATATAGATGATGGGTGGAAGGATGGATGGATGGATGGATGGATGGATAGATAGAAAGAAATTGATAGATGATAAAATGGATGGATGGATGGATGGATAGATAGATAGATAGATAGATAGATAGATAGATAGATAGATAGATAGATGATAAGATAGATGGAAATAGATAGATAGATAGATGATAGATAGATGATAGATAGATGATAGATAGATAGATAGATAGATAGATAGATAGAAATTGATAGATAAGATAGATGGAAACAGATAGATAGATAGATAGATAGATAGATAGATAGATAGATAGATAGATAGATAGATAGATAGATAGATAGATAGAAATTGATAGATGATAGGATAGATGGAAACAAAGATAGATAGATAGATAGATAGATAGATAGATAGATAGATAGATAGATAGATAGATAGATGATAAGATAGATGGAAATAGATAGATAGATAGATATTGATAGATGATAAGATAGATGGAAACAGATAGATAGATAGATAGATAGATAGATAGATAGATGACAGACAGACAGACAGACAGACAGACAGATAGATAGATAGATAGATAGATAGATAGATAACAGACAGAGAGACAGGCAGACAGGCAGATGACAGACAGAGAAATGACATAGATAGATGACAGATAGAGAGATGACAGACAGGCAGGCAGATAGACAGATGATAAATGGATTGATCAGCTTGGCTGGAATCTGTCCACTGCAGAATAGTCCTCAACGTACGACCACAGTTGACTCCAACATTTCCGTTGCTAAGTGAGACAGCTGTGAAGTGAGTTTTGCCCCGTTTTACGACCTTTCCTGCCACAGCTGTGAAGTGAATCATTGCAGTTGTTAAAAACAATCCCCCCCCTTCCCATTGACTTTGCTTCTGCCACAAAACGGGGATCCCAGGACACCCCCCCCGGGACCCTGCAACCGTCATAAAAATGAGCCATTTTGCCAAGCGTCCAAATTTTTATCACTGTCACCCTGGGGGAGGGGAGATGCTGCAGCGGTCGTTAAGTGTGGAAAGGGGCCCTTTTTTTCAATGCTGTTGTCACTTCAGACGTCACTAAACAAACGGCTGTAAGTCGAGGACCACCTGTTTGTCTGTTTGCGTGCAGGTGACCTTGTGGGAAAAAAAAGCACGGCATCCCCCAATTCTTGGCCGTGCCCGCCCCTTCCTCTGCCACCGATCGTGCCCATCCCGCCCCCGCGCTGGGCATCGGCCCCCCAACCTGTGCACATCTATGAGGAGGAAGACCCTCCCCAGAAGACGTACGTGAACGAAGAAGGTGAGTTGAGAACGGTGGACCACGTGAACAACAGCCCTGGCAGGTAGGCCAGGCTAGAAGAGACAGATTTTGGAATCCAGGTCTTTGCGAGGCGTGTAGAAAAAGTCAAAATGGATGTCGTCACTGTGAAACGTGGAATCTTTCCCCTTGGGAGATTTTATGTTGGTTTTCTAGGTTTTTAACCTTAAATTATTTTGATTTTTTTAATGTTAATTTCACAGATTGTATCGTACGCCATCTCTTTGAGGGAGAGAGAGGGTGGTGAGGAAATATGAAATTTAAATAAATAACCATGGTTTGTTGGTATTTCAAAGGCTGATTCCTTTCCATATGGGCAAACCAGGAGTCTGATTTTGGATTCCAAGCAGTCCTTGACTTACGACTGAATGTTTAGCGACATTCGCAACTGGAACAGGTGCTTTATGGTCCATAAAGCACTTCTGGCTGTCATAAAATGGGGTCTGATTTGGGATTGTGGGCTAGTCCTCGACTTACGACTGGCCATTTAGGTTGAGGACCCCCGATTTAAGTGAATCCCTGTGGTGATTCAGTTAGTAACCAGGTTGTTAACTGAATCCGTCTTAGAAGGTCGCAAAACAGGATCACATGATTCCAGGACACTGCAACCGTCACAGATATGAAGCAGTTGTGCCAAGCATCCAAATTTGGATCACTTTAACCGCAGGGATGCTGCAATGGTCGAAAGTGTGAAAAACAGTCACGTTGGTTTTTTTTTAGTGCTGTCGTAACTTCCCACGGTCACTAAGTGAACTGTTGTAAGTCAAGGACTAACTGTACTGCTTTGGTAGGAATGAAGAGTCTGCAGTGAGAACTGAGGTGTGCTGTCCCTACTTTTCCCTCTGTAGCGTGGGATCGCCCCGGAGACCAGGAAACGAGAGGGAACGGATCCCCACCACCTGTTCGTGTACCTCCCAAGTTGCCACGGAAGCCCCCGAAGTCAGGTATGGTTTCTGAGACCCCTGTCCAGTGGTGGGATTCAGCCGGTTTACACCGGTTCAGCAGAATTGGTAGCTGAGTTTGGAGAACTGGCTGAATGCACACTGCTTCTGGAAGTCCAGTTTAGGCCTCAGAGGCCTGTAGGAGCCCTCCCAGGCCTAAAATGGCCTGCTGGAAGTGCATGGATGCCACTTCCGGAAGTCCAGTCTAGGCCTCAGAGGCCTGTAGGAGCCCTCCCAGGCCTAAAATGGCCTGCTGGAAGTGCATGGATGCCACTTCCGGAAGTCCAGTCTAGGCCTTGGATGCCTGTAGGAGACCTCCCAGGCCTAAAATGGCCTGCTGGAAGTGCATGGATGCCACTTCCGGAAGTCCAGTCTAGGCCTCGGAGGACCAGGCCTGCATCCAATAAGAGAACCCGGTTGTTCAGGTACTTGAATCCCACCACTGCCCCCGTCCTTGTGTCGCGACAGCAACAAAAGCCACAAGCTAGTTCAGTCTGTCCAGATGTGTTCACTTCACAGGACGATGTTCAGCGTACTGTATCAAAAAGGGCCTTGAGCTGTTGAACCCTGGTCTTCTCTTTCTTTTTAAAATAGGGATTCTAGTCCTCATGATACTGCCAATTTATATGGGAGTGTTGGATCTTATGTGCTAAGGCAGGTAATGGGCCAGTGGGCAGGATCTCTTCTAGGATTGAAGGAGGACTTAAGCAAATCTCTCTTCCCGGTCTTATATGCCGTTGGAATGTGGGGATGCAAGTAGTCCACTTGCGACGTTTCGTTTAGTGACCGTTCGAAGTTATGACGGCACTGGAAAAAAAAAGGTGACTTATGACCGTTTTTCACACGGCCGTTGTAGCATCTCCCTGCTCAGGTGATCCAAATTCAAATGCTCGGCAACCGACTCATATTTATGATGGTTGCCAGTGTGGTAGGATCATGTGATCCCCTTTTGCGACCTTCAGACACGCAAAGCCAGTGGGGAAGCCGGATTCACTTAACGACCGTGTGACTAACTTAACTGCGGTGATTCACTTAACAACAAGAACAAGGAAGGTCATAAAATGGGGCCAAATTCGTTTAACAACTGTCTCGGTTAGCAACAGAAATTTTAAACTCAGTTGTGGGTAAGTTGAGGACTACCTTATTTTTATAATGGTTGTAGCATCCCAGGATCACGTGACGGCCATTGGTGACCTCCCCAGCCATTTTCCCCACAAGCAAAGTTGATGGGGGTAAGCCGGACTCATTTAGCGACTGTGGCAAAAAAAGTAGCAAAATTGGCTTTAAAACTGCCTTGCTTGGCTATGGAAGTTCCAGGTCTGTCGTAGGTCAAGGACTACCTGTATTCATCACATAACAAGGTTAAGAAAAGGATAGCACAGGATAGGGTAGGATGGAAAATATGGAATAGAATAGAAAATAGAATAGAACAGAACAGAATAGAAAATATGGAATAGGATAGGATAGGATAGAAAATAGAATAGAACAGAATAGAAAATATGGAATAGGATAGGATAGAAAATATAGAATAGAATAGAAAATAGAATAGAACAGAACAGAACAGAATAGAATAGAAAATATGGAATAGGGTAGGATAGGATAGGATAGGATAGGATAGGATAGGATAGGATAGGATAGGATAGGATAGAAAATAGAATAGAACAGAACAGAATAGAAAATATGGAATAGGGTAGGATAGGATAGGATAGAATAGGATAGGATAGAAAATATAGAATAGAATAGAAAATAGAATAGAACAGAACAGAACAGAATAGAAAATATGGAATAGGATAGGATAGGATAGAAAATAGAATAGAACAGAATAGAAAATATGGAATAGGATAGGATAGGATAGGATAGGATAGGATAGAAAATATAGAATAGAATAGTGGTGGCGAACCTATGGCAGGGGTGCCAGAGGCGGCACTCAGAGAGCTCTCTGTGGGCACACGTGCCGTCACCCCAGTCCTAGGCCTTCAGCTGGGTTTTATAAAACCTTTTCGCTTTAGGCCTCCACCACCATGTGCAAAAAAAAAAAAAAAGGTTCAATCAATCCGTCAAGTTCAGCTTCTCGCAGGAAAAAAAAAGATCTTGCAAAGTTGGAATGGATGGATTGAACTTTTTAGTCCCATCCAGTCTGCCGTTACCACCGCAGCCACGCCCACCGAATGGGCCACGCCCACCAAATGGGTCACACTCACCCAATGGGCCACGCCCACCCAACTGGCCACGCCCACCCGGCACCCGACGATGCATTGGCGGGTTTGGGGTTGCAGTTTGGGCACTCGGTCTCTATCCCATTTCAGACAAAATTGCTGGAGAGCTGACCTGCTTAGGCCAAGGCTACTCTGTCTGTAAACCCTGTTTTGCTTTTTTAAAAATCTCTTAAAGGCAGCCTACTCGAGGGTCAATCTGCCCCCAGGCCCGGGGTACCTTCCACCAAACAGGAGACTCCATTATTCAGAAGCGCCCCCAATGGTAAGTTAGTTTCTCGTGTATAAATCCCTACAGGATTCCATCAATATGTCATTAAGCACGGGTAGTCCTCGAATTACGACCACAATTGAGCCCTTTGTGTGAAGCACCAGGATCAGCGCCGCTTTCCACCTGATTGGTGCTTCTTCAGGGCTCAGCAGAAGCGCCAGGATCAGTGCCGCTTCCCAGCTGATTGGTGTTTCTTCTGGGCTCAGCAGAAGCGCCAGGATCAGTGCCGCTTCCCAGCTGATTGGTGTTTCTTCTGGGCTCAGCAGAAGCGCCAGGATCAGTGCCGCTTTCCAGCTGATTGGTGTTTCTTCTGGGCTCAGCAGAAGCGCCAGGATCAGTGCCGCTTCCCACCTGATTGGTGCTTCTTCAGGGCTCAGCAGAAGCGCCAGGATCAGTGCCGCTTTCCAGCTGATTGGTGCTTCTTCAGGGCTCAGCAGAAGCGCCAGGATCAGCGCCGCTTTCCACCTGATTGGTGCTTCTTCAGGGCTCAGCAGAAGCGCCAGGATCAGTGCCGCTTCCCAGCTGATTGGTGTTTCTTCTGGGCTCAGCAGAAGCGCCAGGATCAGTGCCGCTTCCCAGCTGATTGGTGTTTCTTCTGGGCTCAGCAGAAGCGCCAGGATCAGTGCCGCTTTCCAGCTGATTGGTGTTTCTTCTGGGCTCAGCAGAAGCGCCAGGATCAGTGCCGCTTCCCACCTGATTGGTGCTTCTTCAGGGCTCAGCAGAAGCGCCAGGATCAGTGCCGAGCTCCAGCTGGAGCCTGGCGCTGATCCTGGTGCTTCCACTGAGCCCTGACAGCCCCGAAGAAGCACCGATCAGCTGGAGCCTGGCGCTGATCCTGGCGCTTCCGCTGAGCCCTGACAGCCCTGCAGCTCCAGCCGCCTCTCGCTCAGGCTTGTGCGGTGCTGCCACCAGTTCAGCTCATTCCCCTCCCCCGCTACCCCTTTCCTAGGATGGTCGTGTACCACCTGCCAGGTGCCCATGGACCACAGGTGGTACCCGTACCACTGGTTGAAAAGCCCTGGACTAGATGACCTCCGAGGTCCCTTCCAGCTCTATTCTGATTGATTGATTGATCAAGTCTTCCACTCTGGTTTTCAAAGGCAGCCCGGCTTAAAGGAGGTGAAAGTTCTCACCAGCCCGGACTCCTTCTCCAAAATCTTCCTCACCCTGCTTTCCGGTGCTCCACCCCCCACCCCCCCACTTTCCCGCTGTCCCCCCCTCCCCGGTGATTGGCAGGCTAAGCAGGAGTCATTGTTCTGGATGGAGACTTCGCGCCAACTCACCACGGGGCAAGAGTTACCCTAATATCCAGGACTTTTTTTTTTGTCATAGAATGCCCAGAACGGAGTTCTGGCACCTTTTGGGGATGGAACCTTGTAGGGTAGGCAAGGCGGGTTGTATGACGTGTGTGAGTTCCGGCACCTTTTTAAAAAAAAACAAAACAAAAAAAGCACTGCTAATATCAAAGAAATAGTGGAATAGGATGCAGCGGGGACAGGATGAAGTGCACGTGACCAAAACTAAAATATACTTTTTATTTATTTTAAATAATGAAATCAAAGTGTTCAGTTGTCCCGTTGTCCCGTTCTGTTGGGAGTGAGTCTCCTGGTCACCATCCCCGCTGGCCTCTCTCAGGACAGGGAAGGAAGGAAGGAGAGAGGGAGAGAGGGAAGGAAGGAAGGAGAGAGAGAGGGGGGGAAGGAAGGAAGGAGAGGGAGGGAGGGTTGGAGGGAAGGAAGGAGAGGGAGGGAGGGTTGGAGGGAAGGAAGGAGAGGGAGGGAGGGAAGGAAGGAAGGAGAGGGAGGGAGGGTTGGAGGGAAGGAAGGAGAGGGAGGGAGGGAGGGAAGGAAGGAGAGGGAGGGAGGGTTGGAGGGAAGGAAGGAGAAGGAGGGAGGGAAGGAAGGAGAGGGAGGGAGGGTTGGAGGGAAGGAAGGAGAGGGAGGGAGGGAAGGAAGGAAGGAAGAAAGGAAAGGGGGATGGAGAAGAAGGAAGGAAGGGAGAGAAAGGAAGGAGAGGGAGGGAAGGAGAGGGAGGGAGGGAAGGAAGGAGAGGGAGGGAGGGAGGGAAGGAAGGAGAGGGAGGGAGGGTTGGAGGGAAGGAAGGAGAAGGAGGGAGGGAAGGAAGGAAGGAGAGGGAGGGAGGGTTGGAGGGAAGGAAGGAGAGGGAGGGAGGGAGGGAAGGAAGGAAGGAGAGGGAGGGAGGGAGGGAAGGAAGGAAGAAAGGAAAGGGGGATGGAGAAGAAGGAAGGAAGGGAGAGAAAGGAAGGAGAGGGAGGGAAGGAGAGGGAGGGAGGGAAGGAAGGAGAGGGAGGGAAGGAAGGAAAGAAGGAGAGGGAGGGAGGGAAGGAAAGGGATGGAGAAGAAGGAAGGAAGGGAGAGAAAGGAAGGAGAGGGAGGGAGGGAGGGAAGGAAGGAAGGGGAGGGAAGGAAGGAAGGAGAGGGAGGGAGGGTTGGAGGGAAGGAAGGAGAGGGAGGGAGGGAAGGAAGAAAGGAAAGGGGGATGGAGAAGAAGGAAAGAAGGGAGAGAAAGGAAGGAGAGGGAGGGAAGGAAGGAAGAAAGGAGAGGGAGGGAGGGAAGGAAGGAGTAAAGGAAGGAAGAAAAGGAGAGGGAGGGAGGGAAGGAAGGAGAGGGAGGGAGGGAAGAGAGGAAAGGGACCAAGGGACAGAAAGGAGGGAAGGAAGGAAGGAAGAAAGGGAGGGAGGGAGGGAGGAGGGGGAAGGAGGGAGGGCTGGCGGGAACTTTCCCCTCCCTCCAGCTGGGCTGCCTTTGGAAACCAGAGGAGCGGGAGGCCCAGGCTGGCGGCTCGGCTGGGGCCAGGTGGCCACTGCAAGGCGGCCGCAGTGAGGTGGCCGCGCCCAGTTGTCCTCCTGCCCCCTTTTGGACTCTGGGCCGGGGGCCGCTCTCTTTCTCTTTGCAGAGATGACCGAGGAGCTGAAGCGCAAACTTCAGGAACGCAGGGCCAAGATGGAGAATTGAAAAGCCGGCGGCCATTTTGATTTAAACAGGAAAAATAAAATAAAAAAAATCCACACAGAGACAAGGGAGAGAGGACCCAACCGGACTCCCGACGACAAATCTACCTCTGGAACCTCTTTCCCGCCTCTCCGGTTGCTCTCCGAGGCAAACCAAACCCTCCTGTTACGCCCGGGGGAGGAATCTGGCGGGATCAGATCAGAAAAGGCGCTCTCCTTTTGAGGTCACAGCCAGGGCAGATCCATCCAGGAAAAAAAATAAAATAAAATTAAGGAGCGGATTGAAAAGGATTTGGGGAAGGCTTTCTAACAGTGGCGCGAAGAAACAGACAGTCAGTGGAACTGCTTGCCACCAGAAGTTGTGGGGGCTCCCACACTGGAGATTTTTAAGAGACGGGACGGCCATTGGTTTGAAATGGGATGATAGGGGGCTGGACTAGATCACAAGGTGACCAATCGTGTCCTCCTTTAGGGAGGACAGTCCTCCTTTTGTGAGTTCTGTCCTCCCTCGAAAAGTGTCCTCCTTCATGTCCTCCTTTTCGATATTTGAAGACTGATCTGCAGGGCTTTTTTTTTTTCCTCACAGAACACTCAGAACGGCGTTCCGGCATCTATTTTTATGGGGGGGGGTTTTTTCCAACTTTTGCATGAGCTGTGCTACTCCCCCTTTTGGCTTTCAAAAGCCAATAGGAATTGCTGCTGAGCACACCAAAACACCCGGCCGGCAAACTTTGCACATGCAAGTTGTCTGTATTATTGTTGCAACGAATAAAATGTTTCTTTTATTTATGATATTTTTTTTCTTCAATTTATTTGGGTCCTCCTTTTCATTGTAAAAAAGTTGGTCACCTTATAGACCAGGGCTTTTCAACCAGCGGTGCGGGTACCACCTGTGGTACATGGGCACCTGGCAGGTGGTACGCGACCATCCTAGAAAAGGGGTGGGGGAGGGGAATGAGCGGAACCGGTGGCAGCACCGCACAAGCCTGAGCGCGAGACGGCTGGAGCTGCAGGGCGGTCAGGGCTCAGCGGAAGCGCCAGGATCAGCGCCAGGCTCCAGCTTCTTCTTCTTCTTCTTCTTCTTCTTCTTCTTCTTCTTCTTCTTCTTCTTCTTCTTCTTCTTCTTCTTCTTCTTCTTCTTCTTCTCCTCCTCCTCCTTCCCTTCTCCTTCTCCTTCTCCTCCTTCCTCCTCCTCCTCCTCTCCTTCTCCTTCTCCTTCTCCTTCTCCTCCTTCTCCTTCTCCTTCTCCTCCTTCTCCTTCTCCTTCCTCCTCCTCTCCTTCTCCTCCTTCTCCTTCTCCTTCTCCTTCTCCTTCTTCCTCCTCCTCCTCCTCCTCCTCTCCTTCCTCCTCTCCTTCTCCTCCTCCTCCTCCTTCTCCTTCTTCCTCCTCCTCCTCTCCTCCTCCTTCTCCTTTTTCTCCTTTTTCTTCTTCTTCTTCTTCTTCTTCTTCTTCTTCTTCTTCTTCTTCTTCTTCTTCTTCTTCTTCTTCTTCTTCTTCTTCTTCTTCTTCTTCTTCTTCTTCTTCTTCTTCTTCTTCTTCTTCTTCTTCTTCTTCTTCTTCTTCTTCTTCTTCTTCTTCTTCTTCTTCTTCTTCTTCTTCTTCTGAAGACACATCCCTGTGGAGATGCGCTCATATTTTTATATATTTCAGACAGGAAGGGGAAATGATGGGTCCAGAGGCATTTCTAAGTGATAATAAAACTCAGGTTATTATTTCCTGCCCTCCTTCGGATATCTGCCGGGAACAACATGCTTAACAGTATTACCAGCAGCATCTTGAGATTCATAGAAATATATAGGAAGATTTTGAAAAGACACAGCGCAGCCCTCACAGCTTCCTTACGTCTTCATTGGTCTGATAAAGAGTCCCCCCCCTCCAATTCATTTGAAAACTGGTTAACACAATCTTAGAAATCCTGATCTACCAGCTCTTCCTGGACAGGACTCTGTAGGCTAGCATATGTGGCTATTGTTTTTTTCCTGGAATATACAATAAAGAAATTTTTTTGGGTGTTGATCCTTGTTTGGAAAGAGCCCAATATGGTTGTCACTAGGGGTGTGTGTGTGTGTTTTTGTGTTGAAGGGGGCCTGTGTCATGTCTTGGGCAATGCTTTTCCATTTCAAAGAGCAGGCTTGCTTACCGGTATGTATCCCATTCGTAAATTCAATTTGTAAAACTATGGATGAATTGCAAAGCAGATGGGTGACCAAGAGATCAAAGCACTTTGGGGGAAGGGAGGAAGGAAGGAGAAGAAGGAAGGAAGGAGGGGAGGGAGGGAGGGAGGAAAAGTAAGGAAGGGAGAGGAAGGAAGGGAAGGAAGTGAAGGAGGAGGGAGGGAAAGATGGAAGGAAGAGGAGAGGTGGTGAAGGAAGTTAGGAGGGGAGGAGAAGAAAGGAAGGAACGGAGAGGAAGGAAGGAGGGAAGAAGAGAGAAGCGAGGGAAGGAAAGGAAGCAAAGGGAGGGAGGAGAGGGAGGGCAGAAAAGAGGAAGGGAAAGGAAGGGAGGGAGGGAGGAGGGGGAGAGAGGAGAAGAAAGGTATGGAGAGAAAGGAAAGAAGGAAAGGAGCAAGGAAGAAGAAGGTAAAACGAACAAGAGTGAGGGAGGATGGAAAAGGAAGAAGAGGGGAAGAGAACAGAAGAGGAAAGAGATAAAAAAGGAAGGAAGGAAATTAAGAAAGGAACTGAGGACAGGAAGGAAGAAGGAGGAAATAGAAAAAGGAAGAGAGGAAATGGGGAAAGAAGAGGGAAGGACGGTTTTTTTTTCTTGAATCGCCATGGCAACATTGAGAACGCCTGCATATCCAAAGTGGGCCTACATTAATAATTTTAATAGACCGGCCTGAATTTGCAATCACCTGTCGATTTGGATAGACGACTTTCTAAACCAGGAGAGGCACAATATGGTCCACTGTCTTGACTGCTCAGTCTCTGAGAGAAAAATCCATATTTTTTCACTCAGGGCAGCAAACGGAATCAATGAACAAGCAAAGTGGTTTTGTTATTTTGGCATTAACTGCCCATTCCCAATTATAAATCTATTTAGGCATGAAAGCCGCTGGGTGACTTTGGGCCAGTCACCAGGAGACGGTGAGTTCTAGTCCCGCCTTAGGAATGAAAGCCAGCTGGGTGACTTTGGGCCAGTCACCAGGAGACGGTGAGTTCTAGTCCCGCCTTAAGCACAAAAGTCGGCTGGGTGACTTTGGGCCAATCACCAGGAGACGGTGAGTTCTAGTCCCACCTTAGGCATGAAAACCAGCTGGGTGCTTTGGGCCAATCACCAGGAGTCAAAGAGTTCTAGTCCTGTCTTAGGCATGAAAGCCTTTTGGGTGACTTTGGGACAATCACCAGGAGATGAGGAGTTCTAGTCCTGCCTTAGGAATGAAAGCCAGCTGGGTGACTTTGGGCCAGTCACCAGGAGACGGTGAGTTCTAGTCCCGCCTTAGGAATGAAAGCCAGCTGGGTGACTTTGGGCCAGTCACCAGGAGACGGTGAGTTCTAGTCCCGCCTTAAGCACAAAAGTCGGCTGGGTGACTTTGGGCCAATCACCAGGAGACGGTGAGTTCTAGTCCCACCTTAGGCATGAAAACCAGCTGGGTGCTTTGGGCCAATCACCAGGAGTCAAAGAGTTCTAGTCCTGTCTTAGGCATGAAAGCCTTTTGGGTGACTTTGGGACAATCACCAGGAGATGATGAGTTCTAGTTCTGCCTTAGGCATAAAAGCCAGCTGGGTGACTTTGGGCCAGTCACCAGGAGATGGTGAGTTCTAGTCCTGCCTTAGGAATGAAAACCAGCTGGGTGACTTTGGGCCAATCACCAGGAGACAGTGAGTTCTAGCCCTACCCTAGGCATGAAAGCTGGCTGAGTAAGTTTGGGACAATCACCAGAAGACTGGGAGTTGTAGTCCCACTTTAGGTGTGAAAGCCGGCTGGGTGACTTTGGGCCAATCACCAGGAGACCGTGAGTTCTAGTCCCACCTTAAGCATGAAAGCTGGCTGAGTAAGTTTGTGACAATCCCCAGGAGACCGTGAGTTCTAGCCCTGCCTTAGGCATGAAAGCCGGCTGGGTGACTTTGGGCCAATCACCAGGAGACAGTGAGTTCTAGTCCCACCTTAGGCATGAAAGCTGGCTGAGTAAGTTTGGGACAATCACCAGAAGACTGGGAGTTGTAGTCCCACTTTAGGTGTGAAAGCCGGCTGGGTGACTTTGGGCCAATCACCAGGAGACCGTGAGTTCTAGTCCCGCCTTAGGCATGAAAGCCGGCTGGGCCAATCTTTTTCTCTCTCTCTCTCAACCCAACTCACCTCACAGGGTTGTTGTGGGGAAAAATAGGAGGAGGAAGGTTATGTTGGGTACGTTCTCCACCTTGAGTTAAATAAAATAAATACAACTTTGACCTGGGTGCTTCGGAACAGAAACGGGAAAGGAGGATCTTCAAACGATGCTCCCTCCCGCAAGTCTCCATTTTGAAGAGCCCCCCCCCCCCCCCCCGACTAGAAAAGTAGAAGAAACAAACTTATTTACTTATGTATTTATTCTCATCTTAAGATGTACGTTGGTTAAGATGCCAAAAACTCTGTTTGGTGGATTCCAGTCGTTTCAACTGGCACCTTTTCCAACCTCTGCGACTTTAAGATGCATGGACTTCAACTCCCAGAATTCCCTGAGCCCGACATTTCTATGCATCTTGCGGTACTTTCAAAGTAGTTCTCCACCGACCGACTGCAGTGGGGAAGAGAAGTCGTGCTAAGGCAGGGAGTGGGCAAGGGGATCACAGCTAATTTTACAACTTTTGCTGCCACGGTTGTTAAGCGAATCGCTGCGGTCATTAAGTGAATCATGCAGTTGTTAAGAGAATCCGGCTTCCCTCATGATTTTACTGAGGGGTCAGGAGGGAGGGAGAGAGACAAAGGAAGGAAGGAAGGAGAGGGAGGGAGGGGTGAGGGAAGCAAGGAAGGAAGGAAGGAGAGGGAGAGAAGGAAGGAGGGAAGTGAGGAAGGGAGGGAAGGAAGAAAGGAAGGAAAGGAAGGAGGGAGAGAAGGAAGGAAGGAGGGAGAGAGGGAGAGAAGGAAGGAAGGAAAGAAAGGAGGGAGAGAGGGACAGAAGGAAGGAAGGAAGAAGGAGGGAGAGGGAGAAAAGGAAGGAAGGAAAGAAGAAGGGAAAGAAGGAAGGAAGGAAAGGAGGGAGAGATGGTAGGAAGGAAGGAAGGGAGGGAGGGAGAGAAGGAAGGAGAGGGGTGAGGGAAGCAAGAAGGAAGGAAGGAGAGAGGGAGAGAAGGAAGGAAGGAGGGAGAGAGGGAGAGAAGGAAGGAAGGAAAGAAAGAAGGGAGAGAGGGACAGAACGAAGGAAGGAAGAAGGAGGGAGAGGGAGAAAAGGAAGGAAGGAAAGAAGAAGGGAAAGAAGGAAGGAAGGAAGGAAAGGAGGGAGAGATGGTAGGAAGGAAGGGAGGGAGGGAGGGAGAGAAGGAAGGAGAGAGACAGGGGTGAGGGAAGCAAGAAGGAAGGAGAGAGGGAGAGAAGGAAGGAAGGAGGGAAGGGAGGGAAGGAAGAAAGGAAGGAAAGAAAGGAGGGAGAGGGAGAGAAGGAAGGAGGGAGAGAAGGAAGGAAGGAGGGAGAGAGGGAGAGAAGGAAGGAAGGAAAGAAAGTAGGGAGAGAGGGACAGAAGGAAGGAAGGAAGAAGGAGGGAGAGAGGGAAGGGAGGAAGGTGAAAAGATCCCGGCTACCCCTGTTGTAAATACATGCTGGTTACCAAGCATGCAAATTTTAATCACATGGCTGTGCGGCTGCAGTGACGGTCGTAAGTACAAGGATCTGACCTAAGTCTCTTTTTTCAGTGCCAGTGTAACTTCAAACAGTCACTAAGCGAGTGGGTGTAAGTCAAGGACTGCCTCTAATGCGTTCCCCAGGGACCCAGGTAGGGCGAGGTGTTTTTGCCCACTAGATCTCTACTTATTCACCAACCGGCCGGCGTTTGCAAACTTAACACAAGAGGTCTGAAATTTATTACTAAGAACAGAAACGGGTTAAACGGTGAGACCATAAAGCCAACAACCCAACCCAACAAATCTCATTTGGCCATGCGAATTGACCTGCCCGATCTATAAACCTGGGCTGGGTGTTTCTGCAATTAGTGCAACACATTGAATGAACTCGGCTGTCGTGCTGCTTTGGCAATCCTGCAGTCAAGCGGGTTTGCGCAGATTCCCCAGAAAAGAGCGGATCGAATCTGATCCAGCCGATCACTTCCGCTCTCCTCCTAAAAAATAAAAAGTTAAGTTCCTCTCCCTCGTGGATGTGAAAAGTGACACACTTTGGTGATACCCAAGGCTTGACATGGGCCCACAGGTAAAGTGAGGTTCTACATTTAGGGAAGAAAAACCAAATGTACAGGTATAGTCTAGCGCAGTGATGGCGAACCTTTTAGAGACCGAGTGCCCAAACTGCAACCCAAAACCCACTTATGTATCATTGGGTACCGGGTGGGTGTGGCCCATTGGGTGGGCATGGCTGCGGTGCTAACGGCAGGCTGGGTGGGACTAAAAAGTTCACTCCATCCATTCCAACTTTGCTAGAGATTTTTTTTCCCCCACAAGAAGTTGAACACCAACCAAACAAAAGGTACTCGGAGTATACTTGAAGAGGGAAGGGAGGAGGGAAGAACGTTTACTAAAACAGATGTTAACAAAGATTAATACCTAATGTTGTATGCTATGTTCTAGGATGATTGTTTAGCAATAGGATCTTTGGTTTAATGTTGATCACATTAATATGGAACCAGATAAGAGAAACACCAATCAAACAAAGTGTAACAGGAGTATAGTTGAGGCTAGACGCGAGGGGTGGAACAAGGCTTACTAATTCAGACGTTTTCAATGACTAATACCGGTACTTAGTATTGTATATCAGGTGCCATGATGATTGCTGCATAATATGTTTTTATGTTCAATGTTGATTGTTTTAATAAAAGAATTTTATATTAAAAAAAAAAGAAGTTGAAATTGATTGATTGAACCTTTTTTTTTTTTTGCACACGGCAGCAGAGGCCTAAAGTGAAAAGGTTTTATAAAACCCAGCTGAAGGCCTAGGACTGGGGCGACGGCACGCGTGCCCACCGAGAGGGCTCTGAGTGCCGCCTCTGGCACCCATGCCATAGGTTCGCCACCACTGGTATAGGGGGTACCTTGCTCAATAGTAGTAACTGTGAAAGGGATGATGATGATGATAATAATAATAATAATAAAGTTGGAAGGGACCTTGGAGGTCATCTAGTCCAACCCCCTGTTCAGGCAGGAAACCCTCTACCATTTCGGACAAATGGCGGGTTAATTGTTCTAACTGGATTTACTTCACAACCTGGTTAACTAACTTATCAACTGCAGTGATTCACTTAACAACCCTGGGAAGAAAGGTCGTAAAATGGGGCAAAACTCAATTAGCAACCGTGGCAAAAAAGTAGTAAAGTTAATAATAATAATAATGATAATAATAATAATAGTTGGAAGGGACCTTGGAGATCATCAAGTGCAACCCCCCGCTCAGGAAGAAAAGCTGATATCATTTCAGACAAATGGCTGTCCAGTCTCTTCTTGAAAACTTCCAGTGTTGGAGCATTCACCGCTTCTGGAGGCAGGTGGTTCCACTGGTTAATTGTTCTCACTGTCAGGAAGTTTCTCCTTAGTTCTAGGTTGCTTCTCTCCTTGGTTAGTTTCCACCCGTTGCTTCTTGTCCTGCCTTCAGGTGGATTGGAGAATAGCTTGACTCCCTCTTCTTTGGGGCAGCCCCTGAGATATTGGAAGACTGCTATCCTGTCCCCCCTCGTCCTTCTCTTGACTAAACTAGACATACCCAATTCCAGCAACCTTTCCTTATATGTTTTAGCCTCCAGTCCCCTGATCATCTTTGTTGCTCTTCTCTGCACTCTTTCTAGAGTCTCAACATCTTTTTTACATCGTGGTGACCAAAACTGGATGCCGTATTCCAAGTGTGGCCTTACCAAGGCCTTGTAAAGTGGTATTAACACTTCACATGATCTTGATTCTATCCCTCTGTTAATGCAGCCCAGCACTGAGTTGGCTTTTTTGGCCGCTGCAGCACATGGCTGGCTCCTATTTAACTGATTGTCCACTAGGACTCCGAGATCCCTCTCACAGTTGCTACTATTGAGCAAGGTACCCCCTATACCAGTGGTTCTCAACCTGTGGGTCGCGACCCCATTTGGGGTCGAACGACCGTTTCACGGGGGTTGCCAAACATGGCAGTCCATTTTTCCCCCCATTTTTCCCTCCATTTCCCCTCGGCCGTCACGTGCGGGCCGCACATGCGCGGTTCGGCCCGTCGCGCCACGCATGGCCGGCGCAGGTGGGGTCTCGGCCTGAAAAAGGTTGAGAACCGCTGCCCTATACTATACCTGTACATTTGGTTTTTCTTGCCTTAATCTAGAACCTTACTTTTTTCACCACTGAATTTCATTTTGTTAGATAGCGCCCTGTGTTCAAGTCTGTCCAGACCCTCCTGTATCTTAAGCCTATCTTCTGGAGTGTTGGCTATTCCGTGTTCCGGGATCATGTGATTCCCTTTTGAAACCTTCTGACCAGCAATGAGGAATCCAGATTCACTTAACAACCAGGTCACTAATTTAACAACGGTGGCAAGAAAAGTCATAAAGTGGGACAAAAGTCACTGAACAATTGTCTCAGTTAACAACGGAAATTTTGGGCTCAATGTTGGTCGTTAAGTTGAGGACTACCGGCATAACCAGTTGCCAAGAATCTGGAATTTTGATCACGTGACCATGGAGATGCTGCGACGGTAGTAAGTCTGAAAAATTTTCATAAATCCCTCTTGTCGGTGCCGTTCCAGTCACTAAACAAACTATTCTAAGTTAAGGAACACCTATAGCTGTGACCTTTTTGCATCTAATATTTTTATTACTCTCTTCAGTTATTGTATTTTATGCATTCGAATGTTTATTACTGTGATTAGAATAAAGTTATTTGCTTACTTACAGTACTGAACTGGACAACGCTCTCAGAGCTTGGAAGCTAAGCAACATTTGGCAGGGTTACTAATTGGATGGGAGACATCAGGGAATTGCAGGCTTCCAGAGCCGACGGCAAAATTGGAAAAGCTTCACAGAACAAAATTACAAGCCCCTTTCATGGAGCTGCCAAGGAAACAACGTGGATTTTCTCACCCAAAGCAGGCTTTCCCACCTTTGATTGCTTTAACACGCATGGACTCCAGCTCCCAGAATTCCCCAGCTAACGGTTGCTAAGGGAACAGCGGTAAGTTTGAAGACTACCTGTTGCCTTGTTCAAAATGGCGGACGCTCTCAAATATCCGCACACTCTGACTGAGTATACGAGAGTTTCCGATTTCCTTCCTAGACAGCCTTTTATTCAGAAACACGAGGACTAGAATCTTAGCTTGGTTTGAGGACAATCTTAGTTTATTCGTGAGGATTAGAATCTTAAGTTTATTCTTGAGGACTAGAACCTCAGTTTGTTCTTGAGGACTAGAACCTCAGTTTATTCTTGAGGACTAGACTCTTTTAAGTTTGTTCTTGAGGACTAGTTTATTCTCGGAGACTCGAGGCCATTCCGAAGTGATAACCTAGCTTTCGCAAACCGACAGCAAAAATGGCTACAAATCCATTGTTTATTAATTGAAGCAATATCCTCCTTTTCCAAAATCAAGCACCAAAAAATAATAATAATAATAATAGACTTTGGACTGGTTTAGCAATTCATTCTTAATCCAGGCCAGATTTAAAAAAAAAAAAAAGCCTAACTCGTTTTGCAGAATTTTGCTCTCTGCAACTGGAGTTTTGGGGAAAATTTTGGGGTGGGGTGGGGGTGGGGTGGCAGAAAACCAGAGTGGGGAATGCACAGTGCTTTTATTGTCCCTTTTTTCCCCCCTCAACCAAGCTTTGGTGCTACGCGAGAGGCGCCATCCCGAATCCCACTGATAGCATTGGATAACCGAGGGAAACCCTGGGATTAAAATCCAGCGAGGGCGCCATTTTACAATCCGATCTAAATCATCTAGTATCTTCCAGCTAACCCCCTTTTTAAGTCTCCTTGGCGAGTGCCTGATAAAGGGCTCTCCAAACGTGGCCACTTTAAGACGGGTGAACTTCAACTCCCAGAATCTTGAGGACTAGAACCTTAGTTTATTCTGGCTGGGGGGAACTCTGGGAGTTGAAGTCCACCCGTCTTAAAGCGGCCAAGTTTGGATAGGCGAAATCTGGAAGGAAAAAAAAGAATATGTATTGTATATATTTTTTAAAATACAGTGGGCTCCGTGACCGTGAATGGACTGTCTCTCCATCTTGGAAAAGAGGAACGTGACGGGCATCACTAAGTGAGGCTGGTGGTAGAACTGCTCGTCGCACTGTTGCGCTTCTGAAGGCATTTGACGGCGCTGGGAACTTGCAAGCCGGAGTAGACGTGAAAACTGCCGCACCACACCTGAGCAGGAAGAAACGAAAAACCAGATTAAGCTGGGGGAATAAATTGCGACGGGTCCAAAGAATCATAGAAACTCAAGCGACATCAAGCAAAAGGAAGGAAACTGCTGTAAAAAAACCCAAAGCAAGGCATATATGTCCGTATAGGTCAAAAAAGTCAAGATGGTGGCCACAGGTGCACTTAGATCTGCCCCTTTGGAATCTTTGCAGGGCATAGGTCTGCCATTTTGACTTTTTTGACCTTCTGCCCATCGGTGTTCCTCTTGAGAGATGCAGTTTTCTTCAGAGCTAAATCCTTCCTTCCTTCCTCCCTCCCTCCCTCCCTTCCTTCCTATCCATACCTCCACTAGGTGGTCCTTCTCTATTATTCTATATTTAATTGCCTCATATTGTGGGATTCCCAGTCAGGATGGGAACTGAGCAGTTGGTAAATTATTAACTTGAATTACTTAACTGAATTTTAATCAATTAAACCAAATTAAATTATTAAATGCAATTAAACATGTTCAAATTATTAAATGAGACTCATTCAATTTAATTAAATTTCATCCATGCAATTGAATTGAGTTATGAAATTCAATCGATGAAATTAAATCAGGTAGCAGGGCTGGAGACAAGACAGATTTAACACCCCTTTTCAAATACCTGCAGGGAGGTCACCTGGAAAAAGGTCTAAATTCTTACTGATTTCGGAACCCAACACATTTAAAATTGAAGTTAGGTAGATATTGTGGCTGAATGAAAGAAAAACTTCTTAACAAAGAGGAGCAGTTTGCTGGTGGAAACCCCGACGGGATGTATTCAAGTACAGGCTGGGCCACCATCCAGTGTGGGATATTTTAATTTGGACCCCTGCACGCAACAAAGGGAGGGGGGGACTGGATGCCCTCGAGGTTCCCTCCCACATCCAAGATTCTATAATTCTACGCTTCTAATTTCTTGCCTAGCTAAATAATTATTTTGCTCGTAATCTACGGCTAGCGTAGCACACTTCTAAATTTAGATATGGACGAAGAAAAAAAAAAGGAACGGCTTCTAATCCTTTGAGCATAAATGTACATCATCAATAAATACAAATCAGCCACCCAGAGTTGCTTTGCAGAACGAGACGGGTGGCGTATTAATTAATTTAATAAATTAATAAATATGGCGGGGGGTTATTTGATTCTGTCACTTCATCCGGCATAATTCGCTTCCTTGATCCAATCTATTAATTTATCTCCTTTAAGTAATTCAATAGGTCTCAGCCTCTCCGGTTCTCCTGCAAAATCCCATCATAAGGACTAGAACCTTGTGTTGTTGTTGTTGTTTTTTAAGAAAAGGAAGACAGAACTTCAAAGGTCTTCACCAGATGTTTACAACCCACAAGCTTCTTCTGAAGATAAGATAAGATAACCTTTATTGTCATTTTTTTTTCACTGTGGGCACAATGGCACACCTCAAAAATGAAATTTCGTTGTGCCCCTTACTGCTTCCAAAACTTACCATAAAGGCCGGGAGAACTGGTTGGGTAAATTTGGCTCGAAATGTGTGTAGCAACTGCTTAGTTTTTGCATTGTAGAACGAGAGGAATCCTGCAGAGAGGGAAAAGGAAAAAATAGGGGTGGTCTTGAGGGGTGGGGGAACAGGGCAAAATGTGGACAAGAAGAAGTAGAAAGGGTGCCAAAAATTTATCTATCCCAGTTTGACAGGGGGAAAATTGGAGAAGACACCCCCCCCACACACACAAAGACCCCAGTTATGCCTCCATTGTACAGGGAATCCTCGAATTACAACCACAGCAGAATTCCCGTTACTAAGCAAGGCAATTGTGGAGGGAGTCGTACCTGGTTTTGCAAAAAAAAAATTTTTTTGCCAGTTGTTAATCACCGCAGTTCTTAAGTGAATCATAAGCAAGGTGGTTGTTAAACAGGTCAGGCTTGATTTTCTGACCTTTTTTTGCCATGGTTGTCAAATTAATCCCCGCCGTCACTAAGTGAATCCTATGGTCATTAAACGAATCCAACTTCCCTCACTGACTTTGCATGTCGGAAGCCAGCTAGAAGGTTGGAAATGGTGATCACTTGATCCCAGGGAACGTTTGAACCGTAATAAAGACATATTCCTTAAAAAGCACCACATTTTGATCATATGCTGCGACAGTCGTAAGTGTGAGGACTCGCCGTAAGTTTTCAATGCTGTTGTAACTTCAAAAGGAATGATGGTAAGTTGAAGGAATAGGAATAGCAACAGCCCACAACAGCCCACAAACCCACAGCCACACTCCGCCAGGAATTATCCAGAACCAAAGACAAGATCCAGAACGACGAAAGAAACAATCCAATCTACACAATCAGCTGTAGCCATTGCAACCAATTCTACTGGACGTGGGACAAACATCACGTCAATTAAAAACCAGGCTCCGTGAACACCGGCCACGATCCCAAATCCTTAATCACTACTCATACCGACACCAAACAGCAACAGTTCGATTGGAGCAACATAACAACAACATTGACAGACTTTATCTACCAAGGCAAATAGGCGGGTGTGGAATGCTGCAAGTACATCAGATGGTCGAAGAAGAAAAAATGGCTTTGGAAGAATATCTGAAGGACAGTGATGAAGATGCACTGAAATTAATATATCAGGAAGGCTTACTGACTACTGGAGAGACCAAACTGGCCTACAAGAACATAAGAACATAAGAAGAGCTAGGCTGAATCAGGCCAAAGCCCATCGAGTCCAGCCTTCTGTGTCACACAGTGGCCCACCAATTGTACATGGGGATCTTGAGCAGAAAGAGAAGGCAAAACCCTCCCTTTCCCTTCACCCCCAACAAATGGTACTCAAGGGAATCCTGCCTGCCTCAACCAACATAGAGGCGGCACATGGACATCCGTTTTAATAACCACCGATACACTTGGCATCCATGAATCTGTCTGACCCTGCCTTGAAGCTATCAAGGCTGACAGCTGTCACGACCTCTTCTAGAAGTGAATTCCATAAACCAACCACCCTCTGGGTGAAGAAATATTTCCCTTTATTTGTCCTCACTTTCTTAGCTATGAGCTTTAGGGAGTGCCCCCTTGTCCTAGTATTGTGTGATAGAGAAAAGAATTTTTCTCTATCCACCTTTTCTATCCCATGCATGATTTTATACACTTCGATCAAGTCACCCCTTAAACGCCGTCTTTCAAGGCTGAAGAGACCAAGGCGTTGCAATCTGGTTTCATAAGGGAGATGCTCCATTTCCTTGAAAGACCAAATGAAGAAAGACCACATGAAGAACAGAATAGAGGCATGGGAAGGCAAAGTACTACATGGCCAGTACAATAAAAAAAAAAAAGCTGGGAAAGCAGATAATAACAAGACCTGGCAATGGCTAAGAGCAGGAAAATTGAAGAAAGAGACTGAGGGACTAATTCTGGCTGCACAAGACCAAACCTTAAGGACAAATGCATATAAAGTCAAAATTGAGAAGACAGCAACAGACAGTAAGTACCACCTATGCAAAGAAGCTGAAGAAACAGTGGACCACCTGGTAAGCTGCTGCAAGAAGATCGCACAGACTGACTACAAGCAGCAGCATGACAAAGTAGCAACAAGGGTGCATTGGAAGATCTGCAAGAAATATCATTTGCCTGTAAGCAAGAACTGGTGGGATCATAAAATAGAGAAAGTCATAGAAAATGATAAAATTAAACTGCTCTGGGACTTCAGAATTCAAACAGACAAGCACCTGCAACATAACACCCCGGACTTAACAATTGTCGATAAGAAAGACAAAAAAAGTCTGGATAGTGGATGTGGACATGCCCGGAGACAGCAGAATAGACGAGAAAGAACTGAAGAAGATCACAAAATACAAAGACCTACAAATAGAAATAGAAAGACTGGCAAAAGCAAGCAAGGGTAGTACCAATCGTCATAGGCGCCCTGGGTGCAACCCCAAAACAACTGGAGCACCACTTGAACACCATCATCGGCATTGACAAATTCGCCATTAGTCAATTGCAAAAGGCGGCCTTACTAGGAACGGCTTTCATCCTGCGACGAGATCTGTAATACCATCAATTCGAACATCCACATCTGCCTCTCCCAGGTCCTTGGGAAGGACTCGATAGGTAGACAAAAATGCCAAATCCAATCTGAACATCTGGCTGACTGTGCGATGATTAATAATAATAATAATAATAATAATAATAATAATAATAATAATAATAATAATAATAATAATAATAATTTATTTGCCTTCCGTCTCACCATAAGAATTTACCTTCGTGAAAATTGCAATACACGCCTAAGATATCCGGAACTGGGATGTCCAAGATTTTGGCTTTGTTGTTGTGCTTGGCTGTGAAGCTGACCTGCAGCCAGTTGTTGAGATGAAGGCACCAGGAAGAAGAGGTTTTTCCCAGCTGGTCAAACTTCCCCAGATTCCGATAAGCCACGCCCACTGCAAAGGCCTTGCTGTCCCGGTCGTAGCGTACCTCCCAGTAGTGGTCACCGCTGTCAATCAAGGTGTCTCCTGCGAGGGGAAGCGTTATGGAGCCCTTGGATTGGCTGATAAGTCTGTTCGCTTGCTTTGCATTGGCTAAAATCAACATGTTTCTCAAGCTCAGTGACTTTTAAGGTGTACGGACTTCAACTCCCAGAATTCCCCAGCCAGCCATGCTGCCTGGGGAATTCTGGGAATTGAAGTCCATGCTTCTTATTATATTGTTGGAGCAATATTTCTCAATCTCAACAAATTTAAAAGCTGTGTGGATTCCAGTTCCCACAATTCCCCCGGTGGCATGCTTGAAGCATGTGGCTGATGAATTCTGGGAATTGAAGTCCATGCTTCTTAAAGTCGCTGAGCTTGTGAAACTAGCTAAAATGAACCTAAATCTGAATTTAAATTAACCTAAATCTCAATCTTGCCAACTTTTAAGATGTCTGGACTTCAACTCCCAGAATTCATCAGCCACATGCTTCAAGCATGCCACCGGGGGAATTGTGGGAACTGGAATCCACACAGCTTTTAAATTTGTTGAGATTGAGAAATATTGCTCCAGCGTTATCCCAACAACAACAAGAAATAGAATTGATTGACTCAGTTCAGTTTTAAATTTAGGATTTGTATTTCTTGTTTTAATGTTTTATATACTCTCTTTGGAGAGGAGCGGCATATAAATCCAACAAATAAATAAATAATCTTATTTCAGGTCTGTAAGTAGCTTTTAGCTTTAAGGTGCGAGGACGTCAACTCCCAGAATGCTCAGTCATTATTTAATAATAATAATAATAATAATAATAATAATAATAATAATAATAATAATAAAGTTGGAAGGGACCTTGGAGGTCATCTAGTCCAACCCCCTACTCAGGCAGGAAACCCTATACCAGGGGTAGGCAACCCAAAACACTGAAAGAGCCACTTGGTCCTGTTTCCCACCAAAAACAAAACACTGGGAGCCGCAAAACCCTTTTGATATCTAAAATGAAGATAACACTGCATATATCCTTTTTTACCTTTATTTTGTGTTTGTGTGTGTATATATATATATATACACAAACACATACATACACATACATACATACACATACATACACACACATGCACATGCATATATATATACACACACATACATATATATACACACCTATAATAAAGGTAAAAAAGGATATATGCAGTGTTATCTTCATTTTAGATGTCAAAAGGGTCTCTCTCCCTCCCTCCCTCCCTCTCCCTCTTTTTCTTTCTTTCTTTTTCTTTCTTTCTCTTTCCTTTCCCTCTCCCTCTCCCTCTTTCTCTCCTCTCCCTCCCTTTCTCTCCCTTTCTCTCCCCCCCCTCTCCCTTTCTCTGATCTTCTGCTCACCTGGCAAGTTGGCTTCAAGCTGTTCTCCAACAAGCTGAGGGGTAGGCAACCTCAGCTCTTTTATGACTCATGGATTTCAACTCCCAGAATTCCTGAGCCAGCATAGCTGGTCTAGCTAGCTCTCTCCTGCCCTTCCTGCTTCCTGCAGAGACGCATCAAAGGGAGGAGCCCCGCCCCAAAAGATTTTCAGCTCGTCAGAGAATACCGTGAGTCCGCTTTTTTTACACACACACATACACACACACACAAAGAGAGAGAGAGAGAGAGAGAGAGAGAGAGAGAGAGAGAGAGAGAGAGAGAGAGAGAGAGAGAGAGAGAGAGAGAGACAGAGACAGAGACAGAGACAGAGACAGAGACTGACTCTCTGTCTCTGTCTCTCTCTGCAAATGGCAGAGGAGGCTGGGAGCCATAGGGGCTCAAAGAGCTGCATGAGGCTCCGGAGCCGTAGGTTCTCGACCTGTGCCGTATACCATTTTGGACAAATGGCTGTCCAGTCTCTTCTTAAAAACTTCCAGTTTTGGAGCATTTACAGCTTCTGGAGGCAGGTTGTTCCACTGATTAATTGTTCTCACTGTCAGGAAGTTTCTCCTTAGTTCTAGGTTGCTTCTCTCTTTGGTTAGTTCCCACCCGTCCTACCTTCAGGCACTTTGGAGAATAGCTTGACTGCCTCTTCTTTGGGGCAGTCCCTGAGCTATTGGAACACTGCTATCATGTCCCCCCTCATCCTTCTCTTCGTTAAACTGGACATACCGAATTCCAGCAACTGTTTCTTATATGTTTTAGCCTTTGTGGACTTCAAATCCCAGAACGTTCATTCGCAAGACACACACACACACACACACACACACACACACACACACACACACACACACACACACACACACACACGATGACCCAGGACAGCAACGAAATTCTTACCTAACACTGTATAGGATTCGGCAGTGAATCGATCTCGCCCTCCGCGGCCCGTCGGCATCCTTTTCGGAGACTGGACACACCTGTGTACAAGAAGATCCAGAGGGCGGGGCTGCTGAGACCCACCATTCAAAAGTGGGGGGGGGCAATGGGGAGGGCTGGGAATTGGACCCCATTTAGAGCCTAACCCCCCTCCCCCCTGTTTCACACTGTGACAACGCTGAGTTGGAGAAACCAAGGAGTCACAACAGAAAATCATCCTTTTATACGCCTTGGTCCACGTGTGCATGAATCTGATTACAAATTTAATGCATGTACCAGCCCAAAATTTATGTTGCTAAGCAAGACATTTGTGAACCGAGTTCTGCCCCATTTTACAACTCTTCTTGCTGCATTTGTTAAGCAAATCGCTACAGTGGTTCAATTAGTAACACGGTTGTTAAGTGAATTCGGCTTTTCCTGGTGACTGGGATCGTCAGAGGGTCACAAATGTGGAACGTATGACCCCGGGACACTGCGGCCATCGTAAATGTGAGTCAGTTGTAATTATGGGAGAGGAATATTAAACTAACTAAAGCAGTGCCACCTAAAGAAAACCTATGCAAAATGTTTCACAGATGGCACATGACACCCGTGAGACTAGCGAAAAGGTTTAAAAATACTTCAAACAATTGTTGGAAAGGCCAACAAAGGCCAGGTACGTATTACCACATCTGGTGGACATGCCCTAAAGCAAAAAGGTGTTGGGCTAAAATACATCTATGGCTGGAGAAGATGACTAGAAAACAAATAGACTTGAAACCAGAACTGTTTTTGTGAGGAATAATAGGAGCCAAGTATGAGAAAGAGTCTTCTTGTGCCATATCCGTTATCGGACGTTGGCGATCCTGTTTTTATCAGCAGCCGCACAAAAAAAGTGCTGCTGAGTTTTGTCCAAACCAGTCCCTTAGATTTTGAAGCCACGATGTTCTTCTTCTGCCTGGACCTCGTTTGCCTTCCATCTTTCCCTGGAGGATTAAATGGAATATGCCATATTTTTCTGCGTGTCGCATCCCACGTCCGAAATATTCTAACTTTCGTTTTTTGATGATTTAACTTGGCTTTCACAGGCTGCTTATCACCTCATTTCTGATCTTGTCAACCCAGCTTATACGTAAATCCACATTTCAAAGAACATAAGAACATAAGAAGAGCCATGCTGAATCAGGCCAAAGCCCATCGAGTCCAGCATTCTGTGTCACACAGTGGCTCACCAATTGTACATGGGGATCTTGAGCAGAAAGAGAAGGCAAAACCCTCCCTTTCCCTCGACCCCCAACAAATGGTACTCAAGGGAATCCTGCCTGCCTCAACCAACATAGAGGCGGCACATGGACATCCGTTTTAATAGCCACCGATACACTTGGCATCCATGAATCTGTCTAACCCTGCCTTGAAGCTATCAAGGCTGACAGCTGTCACGACCTCTTCTGGAAGTGAATTCCATAAACCAAGGACCCTCTGGGTGAAGAAATATTTCCCTTTGTTTGTCCTCACTTTCTTACCTATGAGCTTTAGGGAGTGCCCCCTTGTCCTAGTATTGCGTGATAGAGAAAATAATTTTTCTCTATCCACCTTTTCTATCCCATGCAAAGGCTTCTAGTCTCTTCAGGTGGCCTTCTGTCAGGGACCAACTCTCTACTCCAGGCTTATGTCGTGATTGCAGAAGATCTTTTTTCATTTTGAATGCTGTTCGAGCTTTCTCTATCCTTGTCTTTACTTCAGTGGTCATGTCCCGGCACGATCCTTTCAACGTTTTCTAACAATATTCCTTCCGAATGTATTGGTGGTAAATTAACGGGTTGTTTGCTGACGACCATGATCTTGGTTTCTGAGGTGTTAAGCTTCAAGCCATATTTTTCAGATAAAAAGATTAAAAAAAGAGAAAGATGGCGGATATCTAATACTACATGTATTAACGGCAGCAAGAACTGTATTTGCCCCAACATTGGAAAAAAGTGAAAACTTCAATTTTTTTCAGCTGAAGAAATGCTAATTAAGAAAATTCTATAGAGTGGGCAGAAATGGATAGATGGACTTTAGAGATTAAAGAGAAAGAAGACTTTTTTCCCCTGCCAAATAAAATTCAAAACCAATGAGTTTAAATTTTGAAAAAAAAATTTCTCAAGTTTTATCGGAATTGTTTGAAATAAAAATAAAACCTTTGGCAACACATTCATCTTTACTGTAGAAATTCTTCCTAATATTGATAATTGGAGATTTTTCCATCTTTCTAAATCTAATTGTATTTGCTTCAATAATTTTATGTAATTATCTTCTTTTATTGATGAATATCTAGCTGAAAGGTAAATACCTAAATACTTAACCTTTTTCACTATTTGTACCTCTGTTTTCTCTAATATTTGTCTTTTTTGTTTATCTGTAAGGTTCTTTACTATTACTTTGGTCTTTATTTATTTTTATCTTTATTTATTTTTAATCCTGCCACTTCTCCATATTCTTCTATCTTTCCCCTTAGTTTAGGAATCATCTCTAAAAGTTCTTCCAAAATAAATACTAAATCATCAGCAAATGCTTGTAGTTTATATGTTTCATCTTTTACTTTCAATCCTTTAATTTCTATATCTTGCCTTATCCTTCTGTTTAATACTTCCAAAATAAAGATAAATAATAAAGGAGATAGCGGACAACCTTGTCTCGTGCCTTTTCTTATCTCAAAGCTCTCAGTATAATCTCCATTTACTATCACTTTCGCTGTCTGATTACTATATATTGTTTTTATCATATTTATAAATGTATTACTTTAGCAAATTTCAGACAACTTGTTGATTGGAAAAATTAACATATATTGGGGGAAAAAATCAATAATAATAAAAAAAGATTGGTAAAGAGAAAGAAGACTCAGTGTACTTTAGAACATGGGATAACTTTTATCCGTTGCTAGAAAAACGACTCAGAGAGAAAGGAATGCAACATGTAATTTTGAATATATATTAGTAAGAAGAAGGCTACTGAGTGATTAATTAATACTGTTTATGATCATTAACTACATCTATTATTCTTAGTTAAATACATGTACCCAGATAATGTGCTGTTTGCTAAATATTGAAAATGTTACCTGGGAAAACCCCAACCCCAACCCTAACCCCAACCCTAATTTCGACCCCATTTTATCCCTAACCCTATTAAAACTAATAAAATTTATATTACAAAAAAAATAAAATAAATGTGAGTCAGTTGTCAAGCTTCCAAACACAAATCGCGTGACCCTGGGGATGCTGCCATCATCGTAAGTGTGAAAAGCTGTTCGTAAGTCACTTCATTTCAGTGCTGTCATAACTTTGAATGTTTATCCAATGAACGGTTGTAAGCTGAGGACGACCCATATTCAGTTACAGGCAGTTCTCACTTAATGGCAGTATTTGTCAAATCTAGCGTCAGAAAAAATATCGAGATGAAGTTCAGTTCGTTATCTGCTCCCGCCCTACACACAGAATCTTGCCAGAGTTAATCTATCCAGGTGGTCCTCGACTTACAATCATTTGTTTAGTGACCGTTCCACTGAAAAAAAGGGACACTTATGACCAGCTTTTCACACTCAAGGCCGTGGCGGCTTTTCCCCCGGGGTGACGGGATCCAATTTCAGGCCGACGAAATGACGGAATAAACCAGCCCAGCTGAGCAAAGTAATTACCTGGCTGGAGAGTTAACGGGGGAAGCAGTTCGGCCCTTCCCGTCCTTTTCCCGTGCTTTCATGTCCTGCACCTTCCCACCCATGGCGTCCCATTCCACACTGAGGTCTTCCACCTTGAGATTGAGGTGGCTGGTGCTACCATCCAGGCGGTACATGAAGGCTGGGAAGAGAAGAAAGAAGTCTGGGTGTTCGTTTCTAAGTTCTTTCCTTCCGCCTGCCCCCCGCATTCCTAATTTCTCCTCTTCCTCCCTCCCTCCCTCCCTCTCTCCTTCCTTCCCTCCCTCTTACCTTCCCACCTCTTTCCTTTCCTTTCCTCTCCCTCCCCTCCTGCTCCTAATTTCTCCTCTCATTTCCTTCCTTCCTTTCTTCCTCCCTCCCTCCCTCTCAATGTTCCTTTCCTTTCTCCCTTCTCTCCCCCCACTCCTAATTTCTCCTCTCATTTCCTTCCTTCCTTCCTTCCTTCCTTCCTTCCTTCCTTCCTTCCTTCCTTCCTCTCTCCCTCCCAATGTTCCTTTCCTTTCCTTTCTCCCTTCTCTCCCCTCCCACTAATTTCTCCTCATTTTTTTCCTTCCTTCCTTCCTTCCTTCCTTCCTTCCTTCCTTCCTTCCTTCCTTCCTTCCTTCCTTCTTTCCTTCCTTTTCCCTCCCTCCCAATGTTCCTTTCCTTTCTCCCTTCTCTCCCTTCCCACTCCTAATTTCTCCTCTCATATTTTTCCCTCCCTCCCTCCTTCCTTCCTTCCTTCCTTCCTTCCTTCCTTCCTTCCTTCCTTCCTTCCTCTCTCCCTCCCAATGTTCCTTTCCTTTCCTTTCTCCCTTCTCTCCCCTCCCACTAATTTCTCCTTCCTTTCCTTCCTCCCTCCCTCCCTCCCTCATCTCAATCCAAAATCCCCAGGTCATTTCTGCCTTAATGACCGCAGAGGTCTCCGAACAACCTGAACCACGGACATAAACTGAGGACTAGCTGTATAGCTAATACTTATAAAATCGTTTTAGCCTAACTCTGGATTTCCTAGTCTGGTCTATTTACTGGGAGAGACCATTTCCTGCAACAGACCACTTCAGTGATCAATGATGCAAATTAAGGGGCGGGAACTTCTAGACCAGGAGTCTCCAAACATAGCTGCTTTAAGAATTCTGGGAGTTGAAGTCCACAAGTCTTAAAGCGGCCGAGTTTGAAGACCCCTGTTCTAGACCAGTGGTGGCGAACCTATGGCACGGGTACCAGAGGCGGCACTCAGGGCCCTCTCGGTGGGCACGCATGCCATGGCCCCAGTCCTAGGCCCTCAGCTGGGTTTTATAAAACCTTTTCGCTTTAGGCCTCCGCCGCCCTGTGCAAAAAAAAAAAAGGTTCAATCAATCCGTCAATTTCAACTTCTCGCGGGAAAAAAAGTTCTTGCAAAGTTGGAATGGATGGATTGAACTTTTTAATCCCACCCAGTCTGCCATTATCACCGCAGCCACGCCCAGCCAATGGGCCACACCCACCCAATGGGCCACGCCCACCTGGCACCCGACGATGCATAAGTGTGTTTTGGGTTGCAGTTTGGGCCCTCGGTCTCTAAAAGGTTCGCCATCACTGTGGTAGACTAGCTAGCTAGCCCAGTCCCCATTCTCTCTTCTGCAAGTTCAATCCAGGCTGTTTGGGGCGGCTTTGATCACCCAGAGGCAACCACCATTTTGATCTTCACTCCAGATGCTCCCGAGTTTAACATTTTTGGGATCACAAACCTGGATTCCTCCATTAAATCCAAACTAGGAAACCACAAGCACCTGATCTGGAATCTTCCAATCCTGGCTAATCTCTAGCTGGGCTGGAAATCCACGTTGCCACCCCCCCACACCTATACATAAATGACCTATTGGGGTTGCTTACCTCTTGTTTCCAAAGTGACTGGCTCTGAAAACTCTCCCGCCACGGCTTTGTTGCAGGCTTTGACCCGAAAATTCATATATTTCATGTCGAATTTTAACCCTGTAGAGATGGAAAAGCGAAGAACTAGAGCGAACCTAACATTGATGTCATCCACCTTGTACTCCGTCCCTTTAAAAGGCGGGACGTTGTTTTGGCTCTAGTTCTCTCTTCTTCCTCCCCCTTTAAGTCTTTCTCCTTCCTTCTTCAGCTGTGGGTCCAGAAAGTTACATAATTTCTAAAAAAGAGTTATGGAAAAGGTGCAAAATATAGATATATTTGGCTTGATCAATATTTTTTCACTCTCCAAAAATTGTATTCTGGTGTTTCTCCATCTAGGCAGCTTTAAAATACGTGGACTTTGTCATATTGCGCTGAGATAACCCAGGAGTAAACATAGGAAACAGTGGTTTGTATTAAATAGTGGTTTACATTATCTCATCTACAATATATGCACTAGGAACAAAATACATACATGTGTTAATACAGCAAAATCTAACACACAGCAGTTACAGCAGGAAACGGACGAGAAAGAGAGAGAGACACTCCAGCAAAAGCCTTCCCTTTTATACTCAGGCTCTTAAAGGGATACAGACCCTGCTTCCTCTTAAAGGGACACAGGCCCTGCTGAGTCATTCCTATTGTTGCATCATCCACCTTATATTACATTACATTATTACATAAGCTGTTTAACTATTAAATTAATACCTTGACAGACTTCAACTCCCAGAATTCCTCAGCTAGCTTTTGCTGGTTGGGGAATTCTGGGAGTTGAAGTCCACACATTTTAAAGCTGTTTAGATTGAGAAACACTGCATTAAATTGAAATCATAATACAGGCAGTCCTTGATTTACAACATAGGCAACTATTCAAAATTATGATGGACCCCTCAAAAATATGATCCAGATTCAAAGTTCCAACAACACACCCTCACCCCAATCATTTTTCGGTAATGTGTGAGATTTTTTTTCTGGAAACTTGCTTTGACTTCCTGTTTTGAGCAATTAATACCCAGTGCTGACAATGGATTCATTTAACAACCCCCATTTTTGCTCAACATTCCCTGCAAAAAAAAAAACAAACCCTCATAAAATCAGATTTGTTACAGGGCGACCTGCATAATGACAGAACTGTGTACAGTTCTGGTCACCGCACCTCAAGAAGGATATAATGGAACTAGAAAAGGTGCAAAAAAGGGCAACAAGAATGATCAAGGAAATGGAGTGCCTCCCTTATGAAACCAGATTGCAACGCCTTGGTCTCTTCAGCCTTGAAAGACGGCGTTTAAGGGGTGACTTGATCGAAGTGTATAAAATCATGCATGGGATAGAAAATGTGGATAGAGAAAAATTCTTTTCTCTATCACACAATACCAGGACAAGGGGGCACTCCCTAAAGCTCATAGCTAAGAAAGTGAGGACAAATAAAGGGAAATATTTCTTCACCCAGAGGGTCGTTGGTTTATGGAATTCACTTCCTGAAGGGGTCCTGACAGCTGTCAGCCTTGATAGCTTCAAGGCAGGGTCAGACAGATTCATGGAGGCCAAGTGTATCGGTGGTTATTAAAACGGATGTCCATGTGCCGCCTCTATGTTGGTTGAGGCAGGCAGGATTCCCTTGAGTACCATTTGTTGGGGGTCAAGGGAAAGGGAGGGTTTTGCCTTCTCTTTCTGCTCAAGATCCCCATGTACAATTGGTGGGCCACTGTGTGACACAGAAGGCTGGACTCGATGGGCTTTGGCCTGATTCAGCATGGCTCTTCTTATGTTCTTATGTTCTTATGACCATCATGTGTTAACAAGCAAAAATGAGGCTCAGTGATGGTCATAAATTGAGGACTACCTGCAAATCTCTAATTTTTAATGTTTTAGTTTTATAGTTTTAATATGATTTTGTATGTCTTTTAATTTTGGGTTGGGAGTTGGTTATAAGATGGGCGGCTATATAAATATTTTAAATCAATATATACGGTATCTTGCAGTGTAAATTTCCTCCTGTTCTTCCCTCTTCTACAAAAATCCATGGAAGGATATCACGCAAAAGGCACCGATGTCACAAACCACGATATCATTGGGCGAAGGATACCAACCACCATCTTGTACTGCCAGTTGACCCAAAGGATGCTGCTACCTGCAAAAGGACATCCTAAGGAGCATGACGTCATCATGGTTTGCGCAAAATACCCTAACCATCATGACAGCATCGTGGTTTGTGCAAAGTGACATCCTGACAGACAGGGCATCATTGTGGGTTGTGCAAAATGGCATCCTACCACGACATCATCATAGTTTGTGCAAAACGGCATCCTAATGTGGTCAGCGTGGTTTGTGCAAAATGAGATTCTAACAGACACAAGAGTGCTAGTGGACGATCCCTTAAATGTGAGCCAGCCGTGTGCGGCAGCTGTCAAAGAAGCTAATACAAATCCTGGGTTGTATAAACAGAGGCATAGAATCGAGATCACGCGAAGTATTAGTACCGCTTTATAAAGCCCTAGTGAGGCCACACCTGGGATACTGCGGCCACCATATCACAAAAAAGATGTTGAGAGTTTGGAAAAAGTTCAGAGAAGAGCAACTAAGATGATCAAAGACCTGGAGACTAAAACATATGAAGAACGGCTGCGGGACTTGGGTTTGGCTAATTTAAAGAAAAGAAGAAATAGGGGAGACATAATAGCAGTGTTCCAGTATTTGAGGGGCTGCCACAAAGACGAAGGGGGGTCAAATTATTCTCCAAAGCACCAGAGGGCAGAACAAGATACAATGGTTGGAAACTGATCAAGGAGAGAAGCAATCTGGAATTAAAGGGAAACTTCCTAACAGTTGGGACGATTAACCAGTGGAACAGCTTGCCACCAGAAGCGGTGAATGCTCCATCACTGGAGGTTTTTAAGAAGAGACTGGACAGCCACTTGTCTGAAATGGTATAGGGTTTCCTGCCTGAGCAGGGGGCTGGACTGGAAGACCTCCAAGGTCCCTTCCAGCTCTATTCAGATTGATTGATATCATTGTGGTTTGTGCAATATGTCACTGTAATGGACATGACATCATGATTTGGGCAAATTGTCATCCTAACAAACCTGACATCATCATGGCTTGTTCCAGACCTCTTTAGCATCCTCAGACCGGGTACGAATTCCACCTGTCTAGATGATGGGCAAGGTAGTCTCCCACCCCCATAAGTGGTAGCCTCTTTGACCCCCCCCCGGAAGGAAGATTTGAACCCAGATCTGTTGTCCTGACCAGCTTGCCTTACCAGACAGCGTATACTCGGTTTGTTTGATCCCTTCAATAACCATCCAGGGATGGTCTTCCTTGACCCGAGGTGGCCCTTCAAAGTTGGTTTTGCGATATTCCAGCACATAATGGTCAATCTTGTTATCTTCTTCTGGCATTTTCCAAACAAGGGTTACGCAGTTGTCGGCCACCAAGGATTCGGCGACGTCTATCTCGGGGGCGCTGGGAACTAGGTTTCAAATCAGAGAGATAAAGAAAGGGTTCACTATCGGGATTCTCTTTTCAGCCTCACCAGGGACTAGCCCCTTTTCCTAGGAGATTCCACTGCCTCTTCAAGTTCTGCGTCGGTCACTCAAGGTGGGAGGCCCTGATGGAGGCAATGAGGGTTTTTGAAAATAACCAACCGTCCCCCCACAGCTTCAATAAATATCTGCCATAAAGGATTGCAGATCATAACAGGAAAACGGCATTTTAATTCATTCAATTTTAATTTCCCCTAGTTTTTGAAGAGGTTGATTAGTACCAGGATAACCTTTAAAGCAGTTTTTCAAACGTGGCTACTTTAAGATAGATGGACTTTAAATCCCAGCATTCCCCAGCCAGCCATCCAGTCAGCATGCTGGCTAAGGAATTCTGGGAGTTGAAGTCCACAGATAGCAGTTAGGGGATTTTGGGAGTTGAAGTTCAACCAACCCAAAAACGGCAAAAAACCCCCAAACCCCAATGGTTTTAGCTTTTCACCTCAGCTACTATTTTGACTTTCCTGGGTAAAGAATGGTGATTCCTGCACATCAACTATGGCCTGCTCTCCCTTCGAATGACAGCTCCAATATCATTGCCAATCATAATTCAGTTACACGATGCCCCACTTAATGACTGTACTGCTTAACGATGAATTTTCTGGTTCCAATTGTGGTTGTAAGTTGAGGACTACCTGTAAAGCAGTTTGATGTTGTAGTGCTTAAGGCGCCAGGTTAGTAACAAGGAGCTGGTGAATTGTAATCCTGCCTTAGGCCTGAAAAATCGGCGCTGTGACTCTGGACCAATCACCAGGATAGGATGAGTTCTAGTCCCGTCTTAAGCATGAAAGCTGGTTGGGTGGCTTTGTGCCAATCACCAGGAGATTAGTGAGTTCTAGTCCTGCCCTAGGCCTGAAAGCCAACTGGGTGATTTTGGACCAATCACCAGGAGATGATGAGTTCTAGTCCTGCCTTAGGCATGAAAGCCAACTGGGTGATTTTGCGTCAGTCACCAGGAGATTAGTGAGTTCTAGTCCCATCTTAAGCATGAAAGGCAGCTGGGTGATTTTGGGCCAATCACCAGGAGATGGTGAGTTCTAGTCCCATCTTAAGCATGAAAGGCAGCTGGGTGATTTTGGGCCAATCACCAGGAGATTGTGAGTTCTAGTCCCACCTTAAGCCTGAAAGCAACTGGGTGATTTTGGGCCAATCACCAGGAGATGGTGAGTTCTAGTCCCATCTTAAGCATGAAAGGCAGCTGGGTGATTTTGGGCCAATCACCAGGAGATTAGTGAGTTCTACTCCCGCCTTAGGCCTGAAAGCCAACTGGGTGATTTTGGGCCAATCACCAGGAGATGGTGAGTTCTAGTCCCACCTTAGGCCTGAAAGCAACTGGGTGATTTTGGGCCAATCACCAGGAGATGGTGAGTTCTAGTCCCATCTTAAGCATGAAAGCCAACTGGGTGATTTTGGGCCAATCACCAGGAGATTAGTGAGTTCTAGTCCCGCCCTAGGCATGAAAGCCAACTGGGTGATTTTGGGCCAATCACCAGGAGATTAGTGAGTTCTAGTCCCACCTTAGGCCTGAAAGCCAAATGGGTGATTTTGGGCCAATCACCAGGAGATTAGTGAGTTCTAGTCCCGTCCTAGGCATGAAAGCCAGCTTTGTGATTGGGCCAGTCTCTCTCTCTCTCTCTCTCTCTCTCTCTCTCTCTCTCTCTCTCTCTCTCTCTCTCTCTCTCCCTCCCTCCCTCCCTCCCTCCCTCCCTCCCTCCCCCCCCCCCCCTCTCTCTCTCTCTCTCTCTCTCTCTCTCTCAACCCAATCCACCTCACAGGATTGTCGTTACAGGGAAAACAGGAGGGAACATTACATCCATTCACCGCTGTGAGTTACTGATAAAGAATTCAAGGCGGGATTTTTAAAAAATCTAACCAAACTACGCCTGGAGAGTGCCAATGCTCAGAGCACCCTGGCTGTGAATCATGGATTTGGTAGTCTTCAGCTGAAAAAAAGCCTGCAGAAGTAAAACAACATTTTTCAAATCACCTGGCAGGAATTTGAGAGTCTGTAGTATTTGGCGTTCCTGGGCAAAATCCACCATCAAGTGACTCATGTTGTCGGTTACTTTAGCCTTGAGCGAGAGGCGGAAGGCTGGGGCCATCGTCACGCTATGGAGGGGAAGGAGAGGAGAGTGAGAAAGGCGCGCCGTCAGATTCCCCCCCATGTCTTTCACCGGCTAGCAAGAGGGATTGGAGAGATGGCGGAGAAGGCGACATGCAAAGAACCCAGCGCCCGGATCCAACCCTGCCAAAGTTCAGGTATCTAGAAAGCATGTGCAGAGGGCTGGCAGGGTGTGTGTGTGTTAAACCCAGCAGGGTCTAGCTGCAGGGCAAAACCCAAGAACTTCTGAGCATGCGAAGAGTGACTTTTGATTCCCCTTATCAAGCAACCATCCCCAAGGACATGTAGGAAGACGGGCTGGCTGGCCGAGGCGATGGGAAGTCGAGGGGACGCTGGGGCATGGGCAGAGTGCACTTCCCCTTGCCTACAAGTAGGTGGGCGAATGAATCTCGCTAAGAGCCAGCTTCAGTTTGGACTATAGAACAAAGCATTTCTCAAACTCTGCAAATCTAAAATATCTGGACTTCAACTCCCAGAATTCCTCCAGCCAGCAGAGTGGAGAATTCTGGGAGTTGAAGTCCAGACATCTTACTTAGAGCCATCTTAAGAGACATTTTATCTCCCCTTTTCCCACCCCAGAGAAAATGACAAGGCCAAAAGCTGACTTTTGGCGTCCAGGTGTGTTCCAGGGGTGGCCTACCTGTCCTTGATCTGTTTAGCAGCCTTCGAAGCAGCGCAAGGAAGAGGGAGAAAGAAGGGAGGAGGAAGAGAGAGAGAAAAAAAGAAGAAGAAAAAGCAAGGAAGGTATCACAAAGGCGAATTAAAGAAGCATTGCTCACGTTTGTTTCAAGAGCGTTCTAGGCAGGAAGCCCCCAGGAAGCATGCAAAGCTGCCATCCATTGCACGCATGCAGAAAATAATTCCCACCGCCCTCTGCCTTCTCCTATGCTTTTTACCCTCCCAAGAACCCTGCGAGGTAGGCCAAGGTGAATTAAAAATATAATAAACCACCCAAATATCATCCAGTCATGTGACAGGCTCGGATCCATCCATGTCTGGACCTTTCTATTCTCCCAAGAACCCTCCAAGGAAGCAGGTGAGGGCGGATTAATATAATATAGGTGGTCCTCGACTTACGATGATTCGTTATGTGACCATTCAGCGTTACAACGGCACTGAAAAAAGTGACTTACGATTCTTTTTCACACGTGACAACCGTTGCAGCTTCCTCCATGGCCAAGTGATCAAAACTGGGCCACATAGCAACGGGTTTGTATTTATGACGGTTTGCAGCGTCCCGGGGTCACGTGATCCCCTTTTACGACCGTCTGAGGAGCAAACTCCGTTGGGGAAGCCAGATTCACTTAACAGCCGTGTTGCTAACTTAACGGCAGGATTCACTTCACGATGACGTCCAGACAAGTCGTAAAACGGGGCAAAACTCACTTAACGGCTGTCTCACTTAGTGACAGAAATTTTGGGCTCAGTTGTGGTCGTTAAGTCGAGGAACTACCTGTAAACCCACCCAAACAGCGTTCCGTGAATGCGATAGGCGGGGATCCACCCAAATCTGGGCCCTCTTTATCCTCCTAAGGACCCTGTGAGGTAGGCAAGGGCAAACTAAGATCAATAAACGTATGACGCCTTCCTTCCCCCAGATGTCACCCCAACCCACATGATGGGCTGGGATCCGTCCAAATCCGGGGTCATCGTGACGTTGGAATCAGTGTTCTCCAAAATCGGTTGGATAAGAGTACCCATCATCCACAGCCCCCGACTTGTGGGGGACCCAAGGAGTCATCAGCGTGCCGGCTTAGAAGGAGGCACAATCAAGCTATCACGGAATCTCTTGACACATATTTAGCCAGCGGCTTTGCATCCCTTGCCCAATTCATTGTGTAATTACGCGCGCACGTGCACACACGTACACACGTGCACAGAAACACACACAGCTAGGAGTTATTCTTTTACCTGGTGGAAATCCTGATTTTCCGCCCCTTGGAGGGTCTGGTTGGCGGTTTCTAAAAGTTCCTCAGAGCTTTCCAAGGCTTTTGTGCACGCTGCCAGCTGGTTCTGGGTGCAAAAGACGAGCAGAGAGAGAGCATTTCGCAAATTACTGAAGACCCATCTTTGCCGACAGGCCTGGGGCAGTTAACACCTTGCCCCAGCCAGTGTATGTTTGTTTGCATGTCTTGGATGATTGGTTTTTTAATTAAGGGGTTTTTATAATGTATTTTAATGTCAGATTTCTATCTATGTTGTGAGCCGCCCTGAGTTCCTGGAATAGGGCGGCATAGAAATCCAATTAATAAATAATAAATAAATAATAATAATTCCCCCCCCCGCCCCCAAAAGGGAGATATTAGCAAAAAAGTAAAAAAATAAAAATTGAAAAGAGTGGGTATAAAGAGGTTTGGCTGGCCCTCTTTTTGTTTTCTTGCTCTGAATTTCAAATTCATGTAATTTTAAAAAAAAGAAAAAAAAATCTGGATTTTGATTTAAGCGAGATCGCCATTCAGAGAGGGGTGGGGGGTCAAAGGCAGAGAGATTGGCTGAGGGATTTGGGTTCAAGTCAACATCTGGCCCGCTGCGTTTTTGTCCTGAGGAACTCACTGGCACAAGATGGAGAGGGCTGCAAAACGCAGATAAATTTGACTACCTGTACCAGTAAGACCAGGGCTACCTCCTAAGTTGCAAATAGACAAGTGACCAGTAGAGGGCAGCAACACGAAGATGCAGGACGCTCACACTTTGAGGCGTCCTTAAATGGAGCCTCCATCTTCCAGCGTAGTCTACCTTAAGTAACAATTCTTCGGGGGGGGGTGGAGGGGGCCAAAGCTGTCCCAACAGTGTTTTTCGATCTTGGCGGCTTTAAAGAAGGGTGGACTTCAACTCCCAGAATCCCCCAGCCAATATTGAATCTACGGGTTGTCTTTCTCAGCCATCCGTCTCTGAAGCCAATAATGCACAGCGGCTCTTTAGCTGAGCGGGCTTTACCTGCAGTTCGTAAGTCCGGCTGGCTCGATCTTGTTTGATCTTCATCAACATCCCTTCCTTCAGCTCGTCTAGCAGGACGTACAGAGACTGGAACTCGGTGTCCAGATCGTCTTGGACCCGGTTCGAATTACTCTGGCAGGGAGAAGAGAGAAGACGAAGCTGGAGGTCATCTCTGCCCTGAGGTGTCCGGAGGGTTGGGATGCTCACTCCTTTGTGATTCGGGGTGTCGAGCGGTGTGTGTTTGTGGGTGCTTAGCAGAAACTCAACCTGGTGTCCCCCAAAATTCCTGAATCCCACCTCTTGGCTAAATTTCCAGGTGGAATAATTCCCCAAATCTTGGGACAACTCAAAATGGGCAAGGACCCTCTAAAGAAATTCACAGATGTAATTTTTTATGGCTACTTTCCATAAACAAAAATAAAAATAAACAGGAGACGGTGGGGGGGGGGTTCAATTCCGCCTCAGGGATGAAATCCGGCTGGGTGACTTTGAGCCAATCACCAGGAGACTGGGGAGTTCTAGTCTCGCCTTAGACCTGAAAGCTTGTCGGGTGGACCAATCACCAGGAGACGGTGAGTTCTAGTCCTGCCTTAGACGTGAAAGCTGGCTGGGTGAATTAGGCCAATCACCAGGAGACGGTGAGTTCTAGTCCCTACTTAGATATGTAAGGCAGCTGGGTGAATGTGGGCCAATCAATCAGGAGATAGAGAGTTTTAGTCCCACCTTAGGGATGAAAGCTTACTGGGTGAGCCAATCACCAGGAGATGGCGAGTTCTAGTCCCTCCTTAGGCATGAAAGCTTGCTGGGTGGTACAAATACCAGGAAATGGCGAGTTCTAGTCCTGCATTAGTCATAAAAGCTTGCTTGGTGAATTTGGGCCATTTAACCAGGAGATGGTGAGTTCTAGTCCTGCATTAGGCATGAAAGCTTGCTGGGTGGGACAAACACCAGGAAATGGGGAGTTCTAGTCTCGCCTTAGACGTGAAAGCTGGCTGGATGAATTACGCCAGTCAACAGGAGATGGAGAGTTCTAGTCCCTCCTTAGGCGTGAAAGCCAGCTAGGTGGTACAAACACCAGGAAATGGAGAGTTCTAGTCCTGCATTAGGCATAAAAGCTTGCTGGGTGAATTTGAGCCATTCACCAGGAGATGGCGAGTTCTAGTTCTGCTTTAAGTATGAAAGCTGGGTGGGTGAATCACCAGGAGATGGAGAGTTCTAGTCCCTCTTTAGAGATAAAAGCTTACGGGATGGGCCAATCACCAGGAGATGGAAAGTTCTAGTCCTGCCTTAGGCATGAAGGCTGGTTGGGTGACTTTGGGCCACTCACCAGGAGACGGAGAGTTCTAGTCCCTCCTTAGGCGCGAAATCCAGCTGGGTGACTTTGGGCCAATCACCAGGAGACGGAGAGTTCTAGTCCTGTCTTTGGCGTGAGAGCCGGTGGGATTAATCTGAGCCAATTACCAGGAGACTGTTCTAATCCTGCTTTAGGCATGAAAGCCGGCTGAGTGACGTTGGGCCAACCACCAGGAGACGGTGAGTTCTAGTCCCACCTTAGGCATGAAAGCGGGCTAAGGAATTTAGGGCACTCTTTCTTTCTCAGCCCAACCCACCTCACAGGGTTGTCGCTGTGGGGAAAATAGGAAGAGGAAGGAGGGATTATTATGTATGTTGGCCAGCTTGAGTTCCCTATCAAATAATAAAAGGTTGATAAGAATGTAGTAAAGAGATAAATAAATCAAGAACACTGATTTCACCAGGTGTGGAGCTTTCAGGTTTGCTGATGGCCCAATAAAACCCCAGCTGAGCCCTGTTGCCTCCAGAACACCTGGATAAACCATGTTAAAGTTAACTCCAACCCAGTTACCTCCACATTTTGAAGCATCTGCTTGAGCAAATAGATGAAATTTTGGATCTCCTCATTCTTCACCGCGAGGGTCGTGATGATCTTCCGCAGGTCATCCTGTCCCCACCCCCAAAAAAGGGGAAAATAATAATAATCTGGCGTTAATCTTGGATTCTTGCTTCCTATCCTTTCCCAGGCTCAAACGGGTATATTTATGCCTAACTTAAACCAGTGTTTCTCAACCATGCCAACTTGAAGATATGTGGATTTCAACTCCCAGAATCCCCCAGCCAGCATGCTTTAAGATGGGTGGACATCAACTCCCAGAATCCCCCAGCCAGCATGTTTTAGGATGGGTGGACTTCAATTCCCAGAATCCCGCAGCCAGCATGCTTTAAGATGGGTGGACTTCAATTCCCAGAATCCCCCAGCCGGCATGTGTTAGGATGGGTGGACTTTAACTCCCAGAATCCCCCAGCCGGCATGCTTTAAGATGGGTGGACTTCAATTCCCAGAATCCCCCAGCCGGCGTGCTTTAAGATGGATGGACTTCAACTCCCAGAATTCCCCATCCAGCATCCTTGAAGATGGGTGGAATTCTGGGAGTTGAAGTCCACATATCTTCAAGTTGCCAGGGTTGAGAATCACCAAGTTAAACCATTTTAACCTACCATACGTAGGTTGAATCGCACTTTTTCACTTCAAAGACCTTGATTTATTTATTTATTTATTATTTCTATTTATCAGATTTCATGACGATATTATCCGTTCAGCTGCGTCCGACTCTTGGTGATTCAATAAGACCATTCTCTCCATGTCTTCCCATTTTGCGTTACTTCTTTGAGTTGGTCTAAGAGGACGGGGGGGGGACGACAAACAATTTTCCAAAGTGCCTGAAGGCAGGAGAAGAAGCAACGGAGGGAAACTAACCAAGGAGAGAAGCAACCTGGAACTAAGGAGAAACTTCCTGACAGTTAGAACAATTAACCAGTGGAACCACCTGCCTCCAGAAGCGGTGAATGCTCCAACACTGGAAGGTTTTTAAGAAGAAACTGGACAGCCATTGGTCCGAAATGGTCTAGGGTTTCCTGCCTGAGCAGGGGGTTGGACTAGATGACCTCCAAGGCCCCTTTTCAACTCTTTTATTCTATGTTCTGTGCTCTGGCTGGTGTCAGCTTTCATGGCGGTTCTTTGATGCCTCGGTTTCCTTTCATTGCTAACTCTTCACGACATAATTGCTTTCTCCGGTGAATTTTCCCATGTGACATGGCCAAAACAAATGACACACAGTTGTGTCATTTTTGCCTTCCAGGGACATGTCTGAGGTTCAAACGAGTTGAATTCCTTCCTGTCTTGCTTATTTAAGGTCCAATGTTCACAACCAGAGGTAGCCACCGGGAGCACAACATAGAGCGGACTAACCTACATTGGACTGGCAGGCTGATGTCTTTGCTTTTCTATGTTTGGCCCATGTTCACCACTGTGGTGGACCCAGTGCAATCCAATGTTTTATGTCTGGGCTGCATTTACCTGTTTGAATTATCTACTGTACGATCCTAGCAAAGCCTTGCCCATCTCACCTGAGTGTCTCTTGGAAGTTTACATAGAATAGAATAGAATAGAATAGAATAGAATAGAATAGAATAGAATAGAATAGAATAGAATAGAATAGAGTAGAGTAGAATATGGAATGGAATAACAATAGAGGACAGGATAGGATAGCATTGGATAGGATAGGGTAGAATTCAGAATGAATAGAATGAAGAATAGAATAGAATAGAATAGAATAGAATAGAATAGAATAGAATAGAATAGAATAGAGTAGAGTAGAGTAGAGTAGAGTAGAGTAGAGTAGAGTAGAGTAGAATATGGAATGGAATAACAATAGAGGACAGGATAGGATAGCATTGGATAGGATAGGGTAGAATTCAGAATGAATAGAATGAAGAATAGAATAGAATAGAATATAGAATAGAATAGAATGAGAGTAGAGTAGAGTAGAATAGAGTAGAATAGAATAGAATATGGAATGGAATAACAATAGATAGGATAGGATAGCATTGGATAGGATAGGGTAGAATTCAGAATGAATAGAATAGAATAGAATAGAATGAGTAGAGTAGAGTAGAGTAGAGTAGAGTAGAGTAGAGTAGAGTAGAGTAGAGTAGAGTAGAGTAGAATAGAATAGAATATGGAATGGAATAACAATAGATAGGATAGGATAGCATTGGATAGGATAGGATAGAATTCAGAATGAATAGAATAAAGAATAGAATAGAATGGAATGGAAATAGAATTACAGAATAGATTTTACACACACACACACACACATTTTTATTTAAATATATTTAAATACTTTATATTTATGCAGGGGGAGGTGTACAGGGAGAGGTCAAAAGAGTCAAAATGGCGGTGACAATGTTGTAATTGAAGGCTCTATCCATTTTTATATGCCATAATCCCCAAAATGGCAACTCTAATCACACAACCATTTTGAGTTTTTTGAGCGTATTCTAGAATCTAGCCTTCATTTACTTCCTTTTGACAGAGAAATACCAACGATGACACAGAGGATTGGGAAAAAATATAGCTTTTTTTAAATCTCAGGAACTCGTTATGTTCATTTATTTGTTCAATTTTTAGAAATGTCCATTCAGTATTATGTGTCACAGATAGGCTAAACTAGATAATTTTGGCAAGATTGTCTTGGATAATTTCTTGCTTCTGGAGGCAGGTTGTTCCACTGGTTAATTGTTCTCACTGTCAGGAAGTTTCTCCTTAGTTCCAGGTTGCTTCTCTCCTTGATTTAGTTTCCATCCGTTGCTTCTTGTCCTGCCTTCGGGTGCTTTGGAGAATAGCTTGACTCCCTCTTCTTTGGGGCAGCCCCTGAGATATTGGAAGACGGCTATCATGTCCCCCCTCGTCCTTCTCTTCGTTAAACTAGACATCCCCAATTCCAGCAACCGTTCCTCATATGTTTTAGCCTCCAGTCCCCTGATCATCTTTGTTGCTCTTCTCTGTACTCTTTCTAGAGTCTCAGCATCTTTTTTACATCGTGGTGAGCAAAAGTGGATGCAGGATTCCAAGCGTGGCCTTACCAAGGCCTTGTAAAGTGATATTAACACTTCGCGTGATCTTGATTCTATCCCTCTGTTAATGCAGCCCAGCACTGAGTTGGCTTTTTTTTTTTGATGGGGAGGCGTTCTATTTTTCTTTGCAGATCTTTGTGTTTTGTGATTTTCCTTCTGTTCTGCTGTCTCCAGGTACTACCACACCCGCTATCAAGACTTTTTTGTTGTTGTTAAGTCTGGGGGAGGATGTCTCTGACCGAGTGCAGAGTGCCTTTTCTTCTCCTCTGCCCATAATTGTCAGCTGCAATACTGGCTTTCCTTTAAAAAAAAAAAATGTCTGGCCACTTTGTACTTTAGGAATTGATCAGATCAGTGGTGGGATTCAGCCGATTCACACCAGAACCGGTAGCTAACTGTTTTGTGGCCCAGACCCAGAATGGCCTTCCGGAAGCGGCATCCACACAAAGAACCGGTTGTTCGCCTATTAGAGTCCCACCATTGGATCAGGGCAATCTTTCTCGTGTCAAGTGTTATCTCTCATTTCTATGACTATCAAAAGCCCCTATTTCCAGCCTTGCATGGGGTTTTCAGCCTTTTAATCTTAACACAACATCTCTGCAAGGTAGGCCAGGCTGAAAGAGAATGATTATCCCAGGTCATTAAGTCAACTACATTTGGGTTTCCTCTTCCATGCTCTATGTTTTACCGAAATTCAGAGTCAGATGAGTTTTAGGAAAGGAAAGGAAAGGAGAGGAAGAGGAAGAGGAAGAGGAAGGAAAGATTTTTTTCTTATCCTTCTGTAATGTTTTCTCTTATGAAAATACTATAATAATAATAATAATAATAGTAAAGTTGGAAGGGACCTTGGAGGTCATCTAGTCCAACCCCCTGCTCAGGCAGGAAACCCTGTACCATTTCGGACAAACGGCTGTACGGTCTCTTCTTAAAAACTTCCAGTGTTGGAGCATTCACCGCTTCTGGAGGTGGTAAATACTTTTTAATCGGTACCTCCCATTTCCAAAGGACTACAATTCCCATCACTCCCAGACAAGAATTGTGGGCTGACTTGACAAAGAAGATTGTCCAGGCCAACCAATTGTGCAGAATTTGAGATAGCTGTCTTCCTAGGCTATGTTACAACCTTCTGCATCCTCCCCCCCCCAAAAAATAACATCAAGATTCTAATTCTCGTGGTTTTGATCAAAGCACGGACGGAAAATATATATATATATATATATATATATATATATATATATATGTCAAGTGTTTATTTTTTAGATTGCACCCTGTAAACCCAAATATGGGAGGAAGGAATCATTCTTTCCTTTTGCTTGTTTCAGCTCAACCCAGAGCCATCCAGCAAGTTCGAATCCCAGAAGGGTGAGTCTGACTGAAGAGAGTTAAGAAACTCAAAATAGCTATATCAGAAATTCCCTTATTTCTTTGTCAACAATTTTTTATACATATATATATATATATACACACACACACACACACACACACACACACACACACACACACACACCGTGCTGAGGCAGGGCTAGCAAATGCTTTTTAAAAGGGTTTCAAGCAAACCCTTAGAAAGTAGGAATACAAACCAGGTATTTCACTGAAATGTTTGTCTTTCTGGACCTTTGCAGACCAGCTGGACTATTTCAGACGACTGGATGAGGTTTAAGAGCAGAAGCCCTGCAAGATTTATTTTTTAATATCCATGCCTGCATTTAGAAACCTAGCAGCTCAAGGGGCTGCCCTGATCAACAGGATTTCTACATGCAAGGAGTTTCCTCTCTCTTTTAAATTTGCAGGGAGGGGTCATCGCGGCTGCAGTCTGATCACAGAGAGCTCAGTGAACCTTCCGAGGTGTGGTTGTGGGTGGGGTGGGGTGGGGACTTAAGACCCAGCCCCACCTTCCCTTGCAGAGCCTCAGAAATCCGATCCATCCAAAGCAAAAAAAATGCAAACCCCTTCTATCTGGGTTATTCCGCTTTCAATCCCATCTTTCTTCCAAACCACGACTAGAACCTTCACTCGGTTTTCGCCAGGGTGCAGATGGTCCTAAGTCTATATCCCTAACCCTAACCCTCCAAATTAAAGCCCCCTCCCTCTCAAAGGAGACATCCTCTGCAAAGAGAGCAGGGAGACCCATGCTCCTCAGCCATTCTTCTCCCCACCCCACCCCACCCTCCTCTCCCTTGCCGGATGGACGGCGGGTTCTAACTAAAAAACACAAGTCCGGAATGACAAAGCAGAGATGGAGGAGGGACCGGGCTGGAGATGGCTGGAGGATCAGCTGCAGAGCCCTCCAGGTTGCAGAAAGCTCAGAGACCGGCCTCAGACAGACAGACAGACAGACAGACACCCCCAGACAGACACACACACACCCTCTTCCTTCCCATGGGGACAGCTTGGATCCATTAGCCCTGCCATCCGATACCCTTCTGGTCCAGCCGCTGCTGCATCTTTGCCTTAAGCATCCTTACCTTCTGTTCTTCCATCTTCAGGGCTGGCCTGCAAAGTGAGCAAGCTTCCGGGGTGGTGGTGGGGGCCTCCAGCAGCCCCTGAGAAGGCCGTTTGGGGAAGGAAGAAAGGGCCTGTCCGCTAATGCCTGCCCCCCTCCCTCCCTCCCTCCCTCCCTTCCTTCTGTGGAATTAACAAAGCTGTTGGGAGCTGTTGAACTTATAAGCTCTTCTTGTCTGCGCAGCTGCAAAGGCACGCTGGGAGATGTAGTCCAGCAGAGGAAGAGAAAAGGGGAGGGGGGAGGGAGAGAGAGAGAGAGAGAGAGAGAGAGAGAGAGAGAGAGAGAGAGAGAGACTAGAAAAAGAAACAGAAGAACGAACAAAGGATTTCCCAGTTTGACCCAAAGCCATTTAATATCTATATCTATGTTTTCTGAGGTTTTTGCGGCTGTTTGTATGTAGGTCTTTGGTTATTTGGGTTTTCTCCTGCGTAAAATTGGAAGTGTAATTGGCGACGTTTCGACGAAGTCCCATTCTTCAGGCTGGTGCTTTCGGCTTCGTGCTTCTATCTATATCTATCTATCTATCTATCTATCTATATCTATCTATCTATATCTATATCTATATATATACCTATATCTATCTATCTATCTATCTATCTATCTATCTATCTATCTATCTATCTATCTATCTATCTATCTATCTATCTATCTATCTATCTATCTATCTATCTGTTTCCATCTATCTTATCATCTATCAATTTCTCTCTATCTCTCTCTCTATCTATCTATCTCTCTCTCTCTCTCTCTCTCTCTCTATCTCTCTCTCTCTCTCTCTCTCTCTCTATCTCTCTCTCTCTCAAAGCATTGACAACATATCTGTTCGTTTTTTTTCAGTCATTTTGGCTAAAAAACAGCCAGTGTCAAGGATTCCGAACTTGGTTTGTTTAACCTATGTGACTTTTTTCAGTTTTAGCTTTTTGTGGGAAAGCCTCCTTTTATTTAATCAAGGGTTTATAGAATCCTAAGGCTGGAAGGGACCTTAGAGGTCTTCTAGTCCAACCCCTACTCCAGGGGTAGGCAACCTTGGCCCTTTTGTGACTGGTGGACTCCAACTCCCAGAATTCCTGGGCCAGCATGGCTCAGCTTGGAAACCTCTCCCTTTCCCCTCAGCGTGGTTGGCTCAGGAATTCTGGGAGTTGCAGTCCACGAGTCATCAAAGAGCCGAGGTTGCATACCCTTGTTCTAGGCCAAGATAGAGAAACACTGGCCTAGGCCAGGGGTAGGCAACCTGGGCTCTTTTATGACTCGTGGACTTCAACTCCCAGAATTCCTGAGCCAGCCACACTGAGGGGAAAGGGAGAGGTTTCCAAACTGAGCCATACCGGCTCAGGAATTCTGGGAGTTGAAGTCCACCAGTCATAAAAGAGCCAAGGTTGCCTACCCCTGGTCTAGGCCAGTGTTTCTCTATCTTGGCCTAGAACAAGGGTAGGCAACCTTGGCTCTTTTATGACTCGTGGATTTCAACTCCCAGAATTCCTAGTCCTTAAACCATCCTGGACTAATGGTTGTCCAACCTTTACTTGAAAACCTCCACACACTAACACCCATAACCCTCCACAATGAGTTGATCTCCTAACTTGGTTTGGCTGGGTGTGCATGTGAGTGTGTGTGAACGATTTGGCCTCATTTTCTAAACAGGGATGGGGTTTTCTGCTGTGTGAACTCAGATTAGTTTGTGATGTGTTGAATGAGGCAAGAGAGGTTGATGGTCTAATGGCAGGGGTTCCCAATCCCCAGTCTGTGGACCAGTACCGGGATGCCAGTGTGGGAAGAATCCAGAGAAAGAAATATTTTGGAAAATATTAAAAAGGCAGAATATTATATTTCCCCAAAGGATTTTAAAGGGAAAAACCAACACACACACAAACCAAGTTTCTCTGCCCCAAACAGAAACCAGGTCTGCAGAAATGCAAATGTGATAATCTTGTCAGAAAGATTGGAGTCAGGAAACTGGGATTAGGAAGAAAGATCCCTAGAATCAACACCAAAAATCTAAGAGTCATCAGCTACAGCCCCAGGGAAGCAGGATATGACCTTTGGGACATAATAGGATTAACCTACCATCATCAGAATACCAGAAAGGCACACTCAGACTCAGGTCAAAGTTCATGCCCCAGGAACAACTCCAAACAAAAAGCCCAAGAAGGTATAAAAACCCACCACTCCCTACTCCATGTGGTCAGTTTTATTTCCCAGAGCCATCTTTCTGTCTGGCTCTGCTCTTCAGTAAACTGCCACCTTCTTTCTAAAGCAGTCTCCATTTTGTTTATTCCTGGCTTGGACTGGACCCTGAAGAAGATTTTTTCTTTCAACACCAGCAACCGATCCACACAAACAAGCAAAGCCCTATCCGCAGGAGGCAGGCAGCACAAAAACCACACTCCCTCTGGTCCGCGGAAAAACCTTTCTCCATGGAACTGGTGCCCAAAAGGTTGGGGACCTCTGGTCTATGGAACTAGGTTAAATGCATTGCATAATGGCAGCCTGGGGATAACAAAAATTAAAATTAAAACATCTCTTTGCCTCTGGAATGAAAAGCTTCCTGTGTAGGAATAATCATGCTGGTGATAGCCGTCTTCCAGTATTTGAGAGATTGACCCACAAAAGAGGGAGTCAAGCTGTTCTCCAAAGCACCTGAAGGGAGGACAAGAAGCAACGGGTGGAAACTAATCAAGGAGAGAAGCAACCTGGAACTAAGGAAAAACTTCCTGACAGTGAGAACAATTAACCAGTGGAACAACCTGCCTCCAGAAGCGGTGAAGTTATTCTATTCTATTCTATTCTATTCTATTCTATTCTATTCTATTCTATTCTATTCTATTCTATTCTATTCTATTCTATTCTATTCTATTCTATTCTATTCTATTCTATCCCATCCCATCCCATCCCATCCCATCCCATCCCATCCCATCCCATCTGTTCCGTTCCGTTCCGGAGAGGAGCGGCATACAAATTAAATTAATAAATTAATAAATAAATTCCATTCCATTCCATTCCATTCTATTCTATTCTATTCTATTCTATTCTATTCTATTCTATTCTATTCTATTCTATTCTATTCTATTCCATTCCATTCCATTCCATTCCATTCCATTCCATTCCATTCCATTCCATTCCATTCCATCCCATCCCATCCCATCCCATCCCATCCCATCCGTTGCGTTCCGTTCTGTTCCGTTCCGTTCCACTCCGGAGAGGAGCGGCATACAAATTAAATTAATAAATTAATAAATAAATTCCATTCCATTCCATTCCATTCCTTCCTTCCTTCCTTCCTTCCTTCCTTCCTTCCTTCCTTCCTTCCTTCCTTCCTTCCTTCCTTCCTGTTCTGTTCTATTATTCTATTCTTAATATATATAGAGAAAAAAGAACACAGATTTTTTTTTAAAAAAAGATCTATTTTATTGCAAGGAAAGAGGAAGAGTACATATTTAAATATATGTAAAATATGTGTAAAGTATACTAAACTCCAGCTTTTGGGAGGTACAGAGCTGGCTGGGTGAAATTCTTGCCAATCACCAGTTCTAATCCCACCTTAGACATGAAAGCTGGCTGGGTGGGTGACGTTGAGTCAATCACCAGGAGACGGTGAGTTCTAGTCCCACTTTAGGCATGAAAGCCAATTGGGTGGCTTTGAGCCAATCACCAGGAGACGGTGAGTTTTAGTCCCGCCTTAGGCATGGAAGCCAACTGGGTGGCTTTGAGCCAATCACCAGGAGACGGTGAGTTTTAGTCCCGCCTTAGGCATGAAAGCCAGGTAAGTGACTCTGGGACAGTCACCAGGCGACTGGAAGTTCTAGTCCTGCCTTAAATTCTAGTCCCGCCTTAGGCAAGAAAACCGAGTGGGTGACTTTGGGCCAATCCCTCTCTCTCTCTCTCTCAGCCCAACCCACCTCACAGTATTGTTTTGTGGGGAAAGCAGGAGGAGGATGGTTGTATTAAAATAAAATAATAAAATTAAAATATATATAAGTGGAAACTTACCTGTAGATCTGTGTCTGAGTCGTTGTTTTTTGTTCTGTTTGTTTTTTTTAGTTACTTTATTTAACTAGTTTATTGGTTAACTAGTTTATTGCTTGGATTGCCTTAATGCAGAGTTTCCCAACCTCGGCCACTGTAAGATGTGTAGACTTCGACTCCCAGAATTCCCCAGCCAGCATAAGCCACAAAATATGGCAGTTATTGAATCAGAATCAGAGTACAGCTGGAAGGGACTTTGGAGGTCTTCTAGTCCATCCATCAAGGAAATGGAGCACCTCCCTTATGAAACCAGATTGCAACGCCTTGGTCTCTTCAGCCTTGAAAGATGGCGTTTAAGGGGTGACTTGATCGAAGTGTATAAAATCATGCATGGGATAGAAAAGGTGGATAGAGAAAAATCCTTTTCTCTATCACACAATACTAGGACAAGGGGGCACTCCCTAAAGCTCGTAGGTAAGAAAGTGAGGACAAATAAAGGGAAATATTTCTTCACCCAGAGGGTCGTTGGTTTATGGAATTCACTTCCAGAAGGGGTCGTGACAGCTGTCAGCCTTGATAGCTTCAAGGCAGGGTCAGACAGATTCACGGAGGCCAAGCGTATCGGTGGCTATTAAAACGGATGTCCATGTGCCGCCTCTATGTTGGTTGAGGCAGGCAGGATTCCCTTGAGTCCCATTTGTTGGGGGTCCAGGGAAAGGGAGGGTTTTGCCTTCTCTTTCTGCTCAAGATCCCCATGTACAATTGGTGGGCCACTGTGTGACACAGAATGCTGGACGATGGGCTTCGGCCTGATTCAGCATGGCTCTTCTTATGTTCTTATGTTCTTATGTTCTTATATCCCCTTACTCAAGCAGGAGACCCTATACCATCCCAGTCAAATGGCTGTCCAGTCTCTTCTTAAAAGCCTCCAGTGATGAAGCATCCACGATTTCTCGTGGCAAGCTGTTCCACAGGTTAATTGTCCTCACTGTTAGGAAGTTTCTCCTTAATTCCAGGTTGTTTCTCTCCTTGATCAGTTTCCATCCGTTGTTTCTCGTCCCGCCCTCTGGTGATGAATCCACATTGCTCTAACCTCCTACCCCAGTGCTGGAAGAGATTATGGGCCGATTAGGAAAGGAAGTCAAAGTGAATCATACGGTCGTTAAGTGAATCGTTAATGTCAGAAGCTGTCTGGGAAAGTCGCAAGCGGCAATCACATGACCCTGGGACGCCGCAACCATCATAAATACATGTTAGCTGCCAAGTACCCTAGATCTTGATCCCATGACCATGGGGATGTTTTTTTTATATATAAAATTCTTTTATTAAAACAATCAACATTGAACATAAAAACATATTGTGCAGCAATCATCATGGCACCTGATATACAATACTAAGTATTAGTCATTGAAAATGTCTGAGTTAGTAAGCCTTGTTCCACCCCTCGCGTCTAGCCTCAACTATACTCCTGTTACACTTTGTTTGATTGGTGTTTCTCTTATCTGGTTCCATATTAATGTGGTCAACATTAAACCAAAGATCCTATTGCTAAACAATCATCCTAGAACATAGCATACAACATTAGGTATTAATCTTTGTAAACATCTGTTTTAGTAAACGTTCTTCCCTCCTCTCTTCCCTCTTCAAGTATACTCCGAGTACCTTTTGTTTGTTTGGTGTTTCTCTTATATATGGTCTATCTGCTGTATCTAGTTTATTGCATATTGTTCGTTTGCGCTTCTGAATTGACTTCATCCCATTACTAGTGCAAACTTTTATAGTCCCTAACCGGAGATCCATAATGGTCACAAGCGCGAGGACCAGTCGTAAATCACTTTTTTCAGCGTCCCTGTAAAGTTGAACAGTTACCCAACAATGGTTAAGTCAAGGGCTGAATTTTGCAAGAGTTGCTAACTAGGCCAATCCACTCTGTGACCATTAGGGGGCGCTTCAAGCTAACTAATGGAGAATTTAGTTGCTCACCTCTGCTGTTGCTTCTTGTATTCATAATAATTTATGATTATCCAACAAGATCCGATTCATTGGTTCCCCAGCATCAGCCCCCGGGCAATCTCTGATCCGCAAAGCAAGCAAATCCCTTCTTCCTCACAGAATTTCTTTTATTGCAAATTGATTTTATCTATCCCTTCCTCAAAGAAAGAAATGGAGAGAAAAGTAAAATCTTACACTTAGGCAAGCAAAACCAAAAGGACACAGAGAGATTGGGTGAAGCCAGACTTAATAGCAGCAAGTGTGAGAGGGATGTTGGAATCTTTGTGGACGATCCATTAAATATGAGCCAAAAGGGTGCGGCGGCAGTCAAAAAAAGCCAATGCAATCCTAAGTTGCGTTAACAGAGGGATTCAATCAAGATCAGGTGAGGTATTAATACCGCTCTATAAAATAAAACCACACCTAGAATATTGCAACCAGTTTTGGTCTCCATAGCATAAAAAAAAGAGACTCTGGAAAGACTGCAGAGAAGAGCAACAAAGATAATCAGGGTATTGGGGGCTAAAACATATGAAGAATAGTTGCAGGAACTGGGCATGGCTAGTTTAATGAAGAGAAGGACAGGGGATGACAGGATAGCAGTCTTCCAATATCTCAGAGGCTGCCCCAAAGAAGAGGGAGTCAAGCTATTCTGCAAAGCGCCAGAAGGCAGGACAAGAAGCAACGGATGGAAACTAATCAAGGAGAGAAGCAACCTAGAACTAAGGAGAAACTTCCTGACAGTCAGAACAATTAACCAGTGGAACAACCTGCCTGCAGAAGCGGTGAATGCTCCAACACTGGAAGCTTTCAAGAAGAGACTGGCCTGCTATCTGTTGGAAACGGTATCATGTCACCCCTAGTCCTTTTTTTCTCTAAAACTAGCCATTTCCAAATCCTGCAACCGTTCTTCATATGTTTTAGTCTTTAGGACAGTGATGGCGAACCTTTTAGAGACCGAGTGCCCAAACTGCAACCCAAAACCCACTTATGCATCGTTGGGTGCCGGGTGAGTGTGGCCCGTTGGGTGGGCGTGGCCCATTGGGTGGACGTGGCTGCGGTGGTAACAGCAGACTGGGTGGGACTAAGAAGTTCAATCCATCAATTCCAACTTTGTAAGATCTTTTTTTTTTCCGCGAGAAGTTGAAATTGACGGATTGATTGAATCTTTTTTTTTTTTTTTTTTTGCACACGGCAGCGGAGGCCTAAAGCGAAAAGGTTTTATAAAACCCAGCGGAAGGCCTAGGACTGGGGCGGCGGCACGCGTGCCCACCGAGAGGGATCTGAGTGCCGCCTCTGGCATCCATGCCATAAGTTCGCCACCACTGCTCTAGGCCTTTAATCATCTTAGTTGCTCTCCTTTCAATTTTTATCCAAAGTCTCAACATCTTTTTTGTAATGTGATGCAGGATTCCAGGGGTGGTCTTACGAAGGCTTTATAAAGTATAAAGCTTTATACTTCACGTAATTTTGTTTTTATGCCTCTGCTTATTCCATTAGCTTTTTTTGGCTTTTTTGCTGCAGCTAAAAAATGATCCCCTTCTGAAATTTTAATGGCTGTTCCTTCCCCAGACCTCGTAACTGCATTTCGGGTTTTTTTTTTTTTTTTTTTTTTTGCAATCTTTGGCAATGTCCCACAGCCACAATGACCACAATTTCCCAGACTTGGGGCAAAAGCTGGTATTTACTTACAGTTTTCTGCAAAAAAATGCCCCACTGCAAACAATGGATTCCCTTAACAACCGTTACAAAAAAAGGACAGAAAATCTGGTCCTGCTACGTGTGTAAACCTGGTTTATGACTGTCAGAACTTCCAACCTCATAGAGAAAGTTCCATTATGGTGGGGAGTCAAGGATTACGTACACTGTGGTTTTTATGTGAATTTTTTTTTTTTTTTAAATCCAGCTGAGCTTCCATTTTGACTTTTTTGGCCTACTTTGCAAATACCCTCACGTCAGATGTAGGCCATCGTCTACTACACAGTCGTGGGTTTGGGGAAATTAGTGAAAAGATAGCTCCTCTAAAACAGGGCTTTTCAACCTTTTCACCCACTGTACCACTTTTAGGGTATGGCAACATCCGAGTACCACCAGTTGCCTAGTAAGGTGTCAAAAACTTGACCAGAAAAAGAGGAAAAAAGTGATAAAGTACAGGTAGTCATCGACTTACAACAGTTCGCTTAGTGACTGTTCGAAGTTACAATGGCACTGAAAAAAGCCCCCCCCCCCAAGCCACAGCCGAGCAAGACACCTGCCTGCCCGCCCGGCGGCGCTCTTCCTCCTGTCCGAGGTTTTAATTGTTGTGAGCATTTCTGTTGAGGATTGGCAGTGGGGGTGGGGTGGGGGGTGTTTGGTTTTTATTCCCCCCCATCTGCTGAGTGGTTGCAGCAGGTTTTGGTCACATGACCCTGGGACACTGTGACCGTCATAAATATGAATCAGTTGCTAAGCATCTGAATGTAAATCACAAGACCCTGGAGAGGCTGCAACATTCCAGCTGATTGGTACTTCTTCAGGGCTCAGCAGAAGCGCCAGGATCAGTGCCGCTTTCCAGCTGATCGGTGCTTCTTCAGGGCTCAGCAGAAGCGCCAGGATCAGTGCCGCTTTCCAGCTGATTGGTGCTTCTTCAGGGCTCAGCAGAAGCGCCAGGATCAGTGCCGCTTTCCAGCTGATCGGCGCTTCTTCTGGGCTCCGGAGCCTGGCGCTGATCCTGGTGCTTCCGCTGAGCCCTGACAGCCCCGAAGAAGCGCCGATCAGCTGGAAAGCGGCACTGATCCTGGCGCTTCCGCTGAGCCCTGACAGCCCTGCAGCTCCAGCCGTCTCTCGCTCAGGCTTGTGCGGTGCTGCCACCGGTTCAGCTCATTCCCCTCCCCCGCTACCCCTTTCCTAGGATGGTCGCGTACCACCTGCCAGGTGCCAATGGACCACAGGTGGTACCCGTACCACTAGTTGAAAAGCCCTGCTCTAGAAGACTCTTGAGGGCAGAAGAAGAGGTGTCTTTGTGTTTGTGCAGCTTTGAGTGCGTTTATGTGTGCATAGAGGTAATCCTCGACAAATACTGAGCCCCAAATTTCTGTTGCTAACCAAGGCAGCTATTAAATGCGCTTGGCCCCATTTCACGACCTTTCTTGCCACAATTGCTAAGTGGATCACTGCAGTTATTAAATAAGGAACAAGGTTGTTGAGTGAACCCAGCTTCCCCCGTTGACTTTGCTTGTCAGAAGTTTGCAAAAAGGGGATCACACGACCCCCCCAGGGACGCTGCAACCGTCGCAAACATGAGTCACTTTTGCCAAGCATCCAAATTTTGATCACGTGATCATGGGGATGCTAGAACGGCCGTAAGGGTGAAAAATGGTCAGTCAATAAACTGTTGTAAGTCAAGGACTGCCTGTATTTTAGTGGATCATTTAATGTCACTTGAAATATGTTTGTCTCTGTCTGTGCCTTCTTCCTCTTTTTAATATCTTAGATAAGGTGGGGATAAGAGGACAGGGATAAGAGACATGAACTGAATAAACATGAAAAAGAACCCAGCAACCAGTACATTTTTAAAAACGGGGATTTATCTTGAAATAATAACTTGTGGCTGTTTGCAGGAGATTCTCAAAGGCCGGGGTCCCCAACCTCTGATCTGTGGACTGGCGCAGGGCTGCGACATGCCAGAAACCAGTCCGTGCAAAGAATAGTAAAGTTGGAAGGGACCTTGGAGGTCATCTAGTCCAACCCCCTGCTCAGGTAGGAAGCCCTATACCATTTCAGACAAATGGTTGTCCAGTCTCTTCTTAAAAACTTCCAGTGTTGGAGCACTCACTGCTTCTGGAGGCAGGTTGTTCCACTGGTTAATTGTTCTCACAGTCAGGAAGTTTCTCCTTAGTTCTAGGTTGCTTCTCTCCTTGGTTAGTTTCCATCCGTTGCTTCTTGTCCTGCCTTCAGGTGCTTTGGAGAATAGCTTGACTCCCTCTTCTTTGGGGCAGCCCCTGAGATACTGGAAGACTGCTATCATGTCCCCCCTCGTCCTTCTCTTCCTTAAACTAGACATACCCCAAAAATAGTCTTCTGCCTATTTATTCTACATTTCTTTTCTTCTTTTTTTTTAAAAAAAGATTTTATTGAGTTTTATAGGGTTAGGGATAGAATAAGGTCGGGATAAGGATTAAGGTTTAGGGTGGGGTTGGGATCAGGACTGGTGTTGGGAAGGGGTTGGGGTCAACATTGGGGTTATCCCCCAGCAGCATTTTCAATCTTTAGCAAACAGACTATTGTCTGGGTACATATGTTCAGTTAACAATCGTTGATATACTAATAAGTAATTGTAGAAAATGTAATAAACGATAATCATAAACAGTATCAATTAATTAATGCATATCAATCTTACTAATGTATATTCAAAATAACATATCACATTCGTTTCTCACTGGTTCGTTTTCCTAACCATTGGTAAAAATTATCCCATGTTCTATTTATTCTACATTTCTAAATTCCTTGCCAGCTTTTCTGGAAATTCCTGGAAGGGTACAGTAGAAATCCCCATAATAAATCAAACGCAGCCAAGAATTAAGTTGAAAACCTCTTAATGCTGCTTTTCATCTATTTTTCCAGTACGAACCTTACTTCTTTCCTGCATTTTCAGCGGCCACCAAAGCTTCTTCTTTGTTTCTCCTTTACTGTAACTACAAGAGAAGTTTCCATTTATCTTGATTAGTGGAGTGGTTAGGCCTAATTTCTCAAACGGCGCTAATCAATTAGAAACTGGAAAGAGAGAGCGAGAGAGCGAAAAGAAACAAGTGGTTTAGGTTGAGCTGTAGAAATTGTTGGCTGAGCTGCAAGTCAAGGAACACACCTGAAAAAGTGTAAAAGGGGCCGTTTTGGTAGCAGAAGCAGCAAGCTGATCCTGAAAAAAGCAAAGTTGCACCTGATGGATGGGAGACCACAAGGCAATGCCACGGATGGAGGCTAGGCTAACTTTACAATATATGGGCTTCAACTCCCAGAATTCCTCATTCTGGCTGCAAAATTCTGGGAGTTGAAGTCCACCCATGCTAAAGCATGTCGGCTGGGGGATTCTGGGAATTGAAGTCTACCCATCCTAAAGCATGTCGGTTAGGGGATTCTGGGAGTTGAAGTCTACCCATCCTAAAGCATGTTGGCTGGGGGATTCTGGGAGTTGAAGGCTACCTATCCTAAAACATGTCGGCTGGGGAATTCTGGGAGTTGAAGTCTACCCATCCTAAAGCATGTTGGCTGGGGGATTCTGGGAGTTGAAGTCCACCCCTCTTAAAGCATGTTGGATGGGGAATTCTGGGAGTTGAAGTCTACCCATCCTAAAACATGCCAGCTGGGGGATTCTGGGAGTTGGTCCACTCATCCTAAAATGTGCCAGCTGGGGGATTCTGGGAGTTGAAGTCCACCCCTCCTAAAACATGTTGGCTGGCGGATTCTGGGAGTTGAAGTCCACCCCTCTTAAAGCATGTCGGATGGGGAATTCTGGGAGTTGAAGTCTACCCATCCTAAAACATGCCAGCTGGGGGATTCTGGGAGTTGGTCCACTCATCGTAAAATATGCCAGCTGGGGGATTCTGGGAGTTGAAGTTCACCAATCCTAAAGCATGCTGATTGGTGAATTCTGGGAGTTGAAGTCCACCCATCCTAAAACATGCCGGCTGGGGGATTCTGGAAGTCTACCCATCCTAAAGCATGTCGGTTAGGGGATTCTGGAGTTGAAGTCTACCCATCCTAAAGCATGTCGGCTGGGGGATTCTGGGAATTGAAGTCCACCCCTCTTAAAGCATGTCGGCTGGGGAATTCTGGGAGTTGAAGTCTACCCATCCTAAAACATGCCAGCTGTGGGATTCTGAGAGTTGAAGTCTACCCATCCTAAAGCATGTCGGCTGGGGAATTCTGGGAGTTGAAGTCCACTCCTCTTAAAGCATGTGGGATGGGGAATTTTGGGAGTTGAAGTCTACCCATCCTAAAACATGCCAGCTGGGGGATTCTGGGAGTTGGTCCACTCATCGTAAAATATGCCAGCTGGGGGATTCTGGGAGTTGAAGTCCACCAATCCTAAAGCATGCTGGTTGGTGAATTCTGGGAGTTGAAGTCCACCCATCTTAAAACATGCCGACTGGGGGATTCTGGGAGTTGAAGTGTACCCATCCTAAAGCATGTCGGCTGGGGGATTCTGGGAGTTGAAGTCTACCCATCCTAAAGCATGTCGGCTGGGGGATTCTGGGAGTTGAAGTCTACCCATCCTAAAGCATGTCGGCTGGGGGATTCTGGGAGTTGAAGTCCACCCATCTTCCAAGCTGCCCAGTTTGAAAAAACAATGTTTTGCAGTATTTGGTCCATTTCACTCTGATCTTCTTGGTTTTTGAAATAGATTTCCAACCCAGAATGGTTTCAACTGCTGTTTCCAAAGCAGTTCTTTTGGTAATATTTTTCAGCCCAGCAACATCTGTGCAATGCCTTTTGAAGCAGGGTGGGAAATTGGATATTTTTCTGGCTCCCGTCCTCTCATCGTGGCAGCCCTCCCGGCAGAAAAGCTATCTGTGCCAAAATTCTCTTTTCCACCAGATTTTAAGGTTTTGTCAAAGGTTTTAATCAAAGAGGGACAAATTGTCCTCAATACTTATGACCACAAAAACTTTCCATTGCTAAGCAAGACCGTTGTTTTGCCCCATTTCCTGCTACAGTCATTAACTGAATCACTGCAGTTATGAAGTGATTCACAAGGTCCTTAAATAAATCTGGCCTCCCCCCCACCATTGATTTTGCTTGTCAGAAGGTCGCAAAAGGGGGTCACATGACCCCGGGATGCTGCGACCGTCGTAAATACGAGTCGGTTGCCAAGAGTCCTAATTTCGATCACGTGACCATGGGGGAGGCTGCAAGCGTGACAAAAAGGGCACGAGTCACAGTTTCCAGGGCCGTGATTTTGAACGGTCACTAAATGAATCGTTGTAAGTCGAGAACTACCTGTATTTGGACTTTCAAGTGTGGATTTCAAACTGTCCTGAGCTCAAAATGCCTTTCAGAGACGAGTCGAGAGCTGGGTCGATTTATCTGTGGGGAGAAAGGAACTTTGTACTTTCTCAGAGACCACATACCCTAATTCAACATTCCTTCCTCCCCTTTTAATACAGGTAGTATCTCGATTTACAACCAAGAGTCTGAATTTTAATCACAGGACAGAGATGTTGCAAAAGTCATAGCTCTGAAAAACGGTCATAAATCACCATGGCAACTTGGAACGGACACTAAATTTACACTGCCGTAAATCGAGGACTAGCTGTACTTCTTTTTCTGGGATTAAAAAACAACAAAAAAGGAATGAAATAATACTCACTCCACCCCACCCCACCCACACACACACCTGGTTCCCCCCCAGCCCACCGTTAGAATAGAGAACTGTGTACTTCCTGGGGATTCTTTATATTATTTATTTTTTGCATAAATCTAAGGACAAATGCAAAAATCTAAGAGGGAAACAAGCTGATCATGCAACGTATTAGTACCGCCTTATGAAGCCCTAGTAAGACCACACCTGGAATACTGCAGCCAATGTTGGTCACCATATCACAAAAAAGATGTTGAGACTTTGGAAAAAGTTCAGAGAAGAGCAACTAAGATTATCCAAGGAGACTGGAGACTAAAACATACGAAGAAGGGCTGCAGGACTTGGGTTAGGCCAATCTAAAGAAAAGAAGAAATAGGGGAGACATGATAGCAGTATTCCAGTATTTCAGGGGCTGCCACAAGGCAGAGGGGGTCAGCTTGTTCACCAGAGCACCAGAGGGGAAGGACGAGAAACAATAGTTGGAAACTGGTCAAGGAGAAAAGCAACCTGGTATTAAGGAGAAACTTCCTGACAGTGAGGACAATCAACCAGTGGAACAGCTTGCCACCAGAAATCATGGGCGCGCCAACACTGGAGGTTTGTAAGAAAAGCTAGAGTAGACATTCACTTGTCTGAGACATTCACTTGTCTGAGATGTTATTACAATTAACCAGTGGAACAACCTGCCTCCAGAAGCGGTGAATGCGCCAACGCTGGAAGTTTTTAAGAACAGAATGGACAGGCATTTGTCCGAAATGGTATAGGGTTTCCTGCCTGAGCAGGGGGTTGGACCTGATGATCTCCAAGGTCCCTTCCAACTTTATTATTACTATTATTATTGTTGTTGTTGTTGTCATCATAGGTTCTCCTGCTTAAGCAGGGGCTGGACTAGAAGACCTCCAAGGTCCCTTCCAGCTTCTCTTCTATCCTAAAAGATTTCCAATCCCTGAGACCAAATCCTAGGTTTGGAAGGCAGTTGTTTTTTCCCCTTCCTCTCACGTAATCCAGGGGGTATTATGGGATGGGGGGGGGAAGGGAGGGAGGCACACCCACGCTGGCTTGTACCAAGGCCAAGGATGAAAAACATCTCCTTCAGGCAAGGCCGCCTGTCTCCTGCCTTCTCCCATCCCCTGCCTGCCTGCCAGCACTTCTAATAGAGTAATTGGATTTTTAATGGTGGTAATTAATGGGGAAACTTCATTACGAGCATGTGTGACATCTAGCTGCAGGCAGGCTGCTTTATGAGGAGGGAGGATATGGAAGGATCCAGGAAGCTGGAAGAGGGAGGGGGGAATTGGAAAGGCAGATGGAAGACAAGCCCTGAGTGGCTTCATCTCTGGCAGGAGAGATGGAGAGTCTGGCTTCCCATCAACACTGGGTTGTGTTTTTTTTTTAACCCTGAAGGCTGGATGGATGCCCTCTTTGGCAATCAGACCAGTTGCCCGTTTCTCTGTTCAAGGCCAAGGGCCCAACTGGGGTTCACACACTTCCTTCCCTTCCCATCCTGCAGGCAACCTGGGCTTGTTTTACAAGGCAAAAAAGGGGATTATGTGGGGGGGGGGAGGAGGAGGAGAAAGGAAGAAAGAAGGAAAAGAAGAAGGATAGGAGAAGGATGGGGGGAGGAGGAGGAGGAGGAGGAGGAGGAGGCAATGCTGCCCAAGGGAATTCTGGGAATTCTGAAGTCCACCGATTTCCATCCTTGATTGTGTGTTTGAATGTTGTATGTATGGATCCTTGGTCTGTATGTTGCTATTGTTATTGGAAATTTTTTATGTGTACCCATATCGTTGTTGTGAGCCGCCCCGAGTCTCGGGAGAGGGGCGGCATACAAATTTGATAAATAAATAAATAAAATAAGTAAATAATAAAGGGATCAACTTAGAAAAACAATAGCGTACAGACACACTTTAAGCCAGGGGTCTTCCAACTGGGCCCTTTTAGGACTGGTGGACTTCAACTCCCAGAATTCCTCAGCCAGGCAGGCTGGCTGGGAATTCTGGGAGTTGAAGTCCACCAGTCCTAAAAGGGCCCAGTTGGAAGACCTCTAAATTAGAGAGTGCTGACTCATGCATGAGGCAATCTACACTCTGATTGGCCCTTTTAGGACTGGTGGACTTCAACTCCCAGAATTCCTCAGCCAGGCAGGTTGGCTGGGGAATTCTGGGAGTTGAAATCCACCAGTCCTAAAAGGGCCAAGTTGGAAGACCTCTAAATTGGAGAGTGCTGACTCATGCATGAGGCAATCTACACTCTGATTGGTTGCTGTCAGTCTGAAGGGGGGCGTTTCCCTTTTTTCCCGCCTTTTTTCCTCTGTGGGTTCTGTATACTGTTTGATTTACCTCAGGATATTCCTATTCCTATGTCACTATCTTGTGTTTTTCCTTTCTGGATGATGATAAAAATGTAAACTTAAATGTGCCTGGCCCAGGAAGTCTGGGAGTTGAAGTCCACAAGTCATAAAAGGGCCAAGTTTTGAAGACCCCTTACTTTAAGCCTCACAAAAACAGTTCAAAGAAGGGGGTAACATCTTAACACCCAACCATTTAGTGACTGTTCAAAGTTAGAACGGCACTGTAAAAAGCAAGGTGCGACTAGTCCTCGCACTTATGACCGTCACAGCATCCCCACAGCTACTTGACAAAAATCTGGCAACTGGCCTGTATTTATGACGGTTGCACTGTCATTTGCGACCAACCCCGTCAGCTTCCAACAGTGGAGGGAGATAGATTCGCTTAATGATGGCGTGATTCACTTAAGAACCGCAGTGATTCCCTTAATAACCAAAGATCCTAAAACTGGGCACAACTCAATAGCTGCCTCGCTTAGCAACAGAAACTGTGTTCTGGTCGTAAGGAGAGGACTATATCTCTATTGAAAATTATTCAAAATCCAGAGGGGAAGCAGTTTCCTGGCCTCTCTAAATCTTGTGGCACTGAGTTCCAGCCTGTATTTGAATGACAGTCAGCCAAACTCAGTGAACATTACATAAAATTTGATTTTTTTTCTGGGAGGGGAGGTCACTTCTGATGGGCCACATGTTTGCCATTTGACTTCTTGTGTCTGAAACAAAGCAGGTTTTTTTTTTTCCTCCGTTTTTTTCTCCTTCTGTACTTCGGCTCTGTTGGGAGGGCGGTGGAAGCCCCCTCCCCATGCCAGATTCCAGTTCCTCAAATTGCTTTGAGATCTGATTAGAAACAAATTCCCATCACCAACTTGACAGATGCTGCTGCTCAGACTCTCCTCAAAAGGCTGACATTCATGGGTAGATCAGCTTCCATCAAAGCTTTCCTGAGAATTTTGATGAGACCAGCTGCTCAACAACAGACAAAACCCCCAAAGAGATAGCGTGGTGGGGTTTTTTTTTTCTCCTTTCCTTTCCTTTCCTTTCCTTTCCTTTCCTTTCCTTTCCTTTCCTTTCCTTTCCTTTCCTTCCCCTTTCCTTTCCTTTCCTCTTTCCTTCCCCTTTCTTTTCCCCTTTCCTTTCTTTTCCTTTCCTTTCCTTTCCTTTCCCCTTTCCTTTCCTTTCCTTTCCTCTTTCCTTTCCTTTCTTCTTTCCTTTCCTTTTGTTTCCTTTCCTCTTTCCTTTCCTTTCCTTTCCTTTCCTCTTTCCTTTCCTTTCCTTTCCCCTTTCCTTTCTTCTTTCCTTTCCTTTTGTTTCCTTCTCCTTTCCTTTCGTTTCCTTCCCCTTTCCTTTCCTTTCCCCTTTCTTTTCCTCTTTCCTTTCCTCTTTCCTTTCCTTTCCTCTTTCCTTTCTTTTTCTTTCCTTTCCCCTTTCCTTTCTTCTTTCCTTTCCTTTTGTTTCCTTCTCCTTTCCTTTCGTTTCCTTCCCCTTTCCTTTCCTTTCCCCTTTCTTTTCCTCTTTCCTTTCCTTTCCTCTTTCCTTTCCTTTCCTTTCCTTTCCTTTCCTTTCCTTTCCTTTCCCTTTCCCTTTCCTTCCCCTTCCCCTTCCCCTTCCCCTTCCCCTTCCCCTTCCCTTCCCTTTCCTTCCCTTCCCTGTCCTTTTCCTCCTCCACTTTTGCAATTTCTGACAACTTCAACCCCTCTTCCATCTTTTTACTCCTTTCCACCATCAGGGTCTTCTTCTTCTCCCCCTTGCTCCCCCCACCCACAACTTCTCCTGATTTCGATTTTCTAAGAGAGGGAGGGGGCTTTGGGGGCTGTGTACTGTCTCCACCCCCTGCAGAAAACCTGAATGGTGGGAGGGTCCCCCCCCTCTTCCATTTAACGATTTGCTGGAAATTACTTCCAATGTCACCCACTGCGAGGCTTCCTTATAGCTGCTGGCACGCCAAGGGGCACCGAGCAGATGTCGACATTTGGATGATTAATTTCTCCATTGCCTCCCTGTCCTCCGCCTCCAGACCCCCCCTCTACACCTCCCTCCTCCCCCCAACCTCCTTCCAAACTCCCCCCCCCAAGGCTTTCTACCACACTGACACCATCCCCTTCTTGTTTAAAGGGACTGTTGAATAAATGCAGTCCCCCCTCCCCACTCCACCCAGTGAAAGGTGCCATGTGTGCGCACAGCCTGTCAGCAACTTGGCTGGGAGAGGCTGGCAAAGAATGCAGGGCTTCTGATTAATAACAGACACACACACACACACACAAACACACACACACACGCACACACATGCACACACATGCACACACATGGTGCTGCAACCCAACCGTCTCAAAGAAACTGTGCATGGCGAAGGAAGGGAAGCGGGAACAGGAGGGCCCGTCCTGCTTCTTAAAGCGAAGAGCCCCTTGCATTAAGCCAGGGCTCTCCAAACGTGGCCACTTGAAGACTTGTGGACTTCAACTCCCAGAATTCCCCAGTCTTGAAAACTTTCCAATATGGGCAGTCTTCGACTTAACGACCAAAATGGACCCCCCCCCAAATTTCTGTAACTAAGGCCAGACAGTGGTGTTCTGTTTGGGGACATTCTTTTTTTTTGGGGAACCGTTGATTTGCTTAACAACTGCTGCAAAAAACATGGACGCGAAATCATGTCGGTCATGTGACTGACCCCTTTTAGGACCGTCCTGACTTATGACCGTGGTGGGCAGCCTCCGTTGCGATTGTAGGTTGAGGAGTCCCTATTATCTGAGGAAAAAAGGGAAAGGAAGAGGCCAGCGGATACCCTTCCAACTTTATTATTATTATTATTATTATTATTATTATTATTATTATTATTATTATTAAAGACGGGATTAGAAAATCAGAAATAGGGAAGGATTAGAAGGGAAAAAGGACAGGAAGGGATTAATAATAATAATATTAATATACTAATAATACTAATACTAATATGACAACAACAACAACAACAACAACAATAAAGTTGGAAGGGACCTTGGAGGTCATCTAGTCCAACCCCCTGCTCAGGCAGAAAACCCTATATACCATTTCAGACAAATGGATTGTTGAAATGGAAACAAAATACAGGCAGTCCTTGACTTACAACAGTTCACTTAGTGACTGAAGTTACAACAGCACTGAAAAAAAAAGTCACTTCTGACCGTTTTTCACACTTACAACCACACGGTCACACGATCAGAATTTGGACCCTTGGCAAGTGCTTCATATTTATGACGGTTGCAGTGTCCTGGGGGATGGGGTCACGCGATCCCTTTTTGTGACCGTCTGATGAGCAAAACCAGGGGGGGGAGTCAGATTCACTTAAAAACCAGGTGCCTGACTTAACAACTGCAGTGATTCACTTAACAACCGGGGGCCAAAAAAAGGTTGCAAAATGGAGCAAACCTCGATCCCTGTCTTGCTTAGCATGAAAAATACAGATAGTCTTCGACTTATGACCACAAATGTGGTCATAAGTCGAAGACTATCTGTATTTTTCTCTAGAGCGGAATACTTTCCTGTTTTACTTTGGTTTTTTTTTCTGTACCCCCAGGATCCCTTTGCTCCAAGCACAGCTAGTCCTCAAGTTACGACTGTCAATGAAGCCTGCCCGTTATGATCCTCAAATGAGTCGGTTATTTCAGAGGAAGCAGCTAAATTTCATTTTTAATGGGTGCCGTTGCGCCCACAGGGGGAAAAAATGACAATAAAAGCAAACTAAACTAATCTAATCGAAACTGTGTGACCGACTCAACAACTGCTGTGATTCACTTAACAACCCTGACAAAATAGGTTGCAAAACAGAGCAAACCTCGCTTCGTCACTGTCTTACTTAGCCATGAAAATGTGGGGCTCAAATGTGGTCATGTGACCGGCCTGCCTTTGCTTCTTGATGGCGGCCATCTTTAAGGGAACATGGCCCTTAGCAACAGGGGCAGCCGGATTCCCTTAACACAGGGGTTCTCAACCTTGGCAACTTTAAGACTTGTGGACTTCAACTCCCAGCTGGCTGAGGAATTCTGGGAGTTGAAGTCCACAAGTCTTAAAGTTGCCAAGGTTGAGAACCCCTGCCTTAACAACTGTGTGACTGCAGTGATTCTAAGGCAGCGGTTCTCAACCTGTGGGTCGCAACCCCATTTGGGGTCGAACGACCATTTCTCGGGGGTCGCCAAACAACGCAGTCCGCCATTTCCCCCCCCCCCTTTTCCTTAGCTGTGCTACTCCCTCTTATTCTATTGGCTTTTGAAAGCCAATAGAACAGACTTTCTTGAATAGAGTCTAATTCTATTGGCTTTCCAAAGCCAATAGGAATTGTCCAGGCTGTCTCCGCCCTGCTGAGCCCGCCAAAAGTCCCAGTCTGCAAACGGTGCTGCAAGTTGTCTGCAGCGAAGGCGAGCTCTCCGGAAGTTTCCACCCCTCCCTGCTGAGCAACTACTAAAAATATAAGTCAAAGAGGGCCAGGGGTGGAAGGTGGGAGGCTGGCGGGCGCAGGGAGGGTTTTTGGCGCGCGTGGGGCCCGGCGGGTGCCTTACCTCCCTTGGGCTGGGCCAGCTGGTGGCCCAGCTGGTGGTCGCCCTGCGCCCTCGCTGCCCCTTGCCAGCTACGCCTCGGCCGGCGCAGGGGGCGGCACCGCGCATACGCAGCGCTCCCGGGAAGGGAAAGTCCTCGACTTACGACTGGTTGGGGAGTCCTCAACTTATGACCAGTTGGGTAGTCCTCGACTTACGACTGGTTGGGGGTTGCGGCATTAAAAAGGTTGAGAACCACTGTTCTAAGGTGACCAACCACCCTCCTTTAGGGAGGACAGTCCTCCTTTTGTGAGTTCTGTCCTCCCTCGAAAAGTGTCCTCTTTCATGTCCTCCTTTTCGATATTTGAAGACTAATCTGCAGGGCTTTTTTTTTTTCTCACAGTAACTATTTTTTCCCAACTTTTGCATGAGTTGTGCTACTCCCCCTATTGGCTTTCGAAAGCCAATAGGAATTGCTGCTGAGGCCAGCAAACTTTGCACATGCAAGTTGTCTGCAGCGAAGGCGAATTGGCAGGAACTTTGCACCCCTCCCTGCTCCCCAACTACACCATCTCCTAGTTAGTCCCGAAGATACCTGGAGGAGACTGGAGTGTAAGTTTCTCTTGATCTTCAGCTCTGCTAGGGCAATAATGGCTGCGGGCATAAGAGGCAGGGGTGGCAGGGGTGCTGCAAGCGGGGGTGTGAAGGGCGGCAGCATCTGGCTGCCCCCTGTGCTGTGGGAGCCGTGGGGCCCTGTCTACACAGGGCTGCACAGGGTGGGCAGCAGTGCTGGTGGGGCGGCTGCAGGTGGGGTGTGTTGATGGTGGGCTGCCCCCGGGGCCGAAGCCAGCGCGGCTGGTGCTTTGGGAGCCAGGGGGCTGGCTCTACACAGGGCTGTGCAGGGTGGGCGGTGGTGCTGGCGGGGCACCTGCAGGCAGGGTGTGTCGATGGTGGGATGCCCTCTGGACCCGGTGCAGCTGGTGCTTTGGGAGCCACGGGGCCGGCTCTACACGGGGCTTCACAGGGTGGTGCTGGCGGGGCGGCTGCAGGCAGGGTATGTTGATGGCGGGCTGTCCCTTGGGGCCGGAGCCGGCACAGTTGGTGTTTTGGGAACCGCAGGGCCCACTCTACATGATGGGGTAATGGTGCTGGCGAGGTGGCTGCGGGTGGGGGCGCGGCGGGCGGTTGACCTTCCATGGGCTGGGCCAGCTTTTACGATATTTTTTTCTTCAATTTATTTGTGTCCTCCTTTTCATTGTAAAAAAGTTGGTCACCTTAGTGCAGTGGTTCTCAACCTTTTTTGGGCTCGACCCCGGCCCGCATTGCGCGGCGCGACGGGGAAAAAAATGGCTGACCCCCCCAAAAAAATGGCCGACCAAAAAAAAAATGGCGGGCCCGCATCGCACATGCGTGGCACGACGACCCGTATCGCAAAGGGGGAAAAAAATGGCAGACCAAAAAAAATAAATAAAAAAAAATGGCCGACCCCCCCCCCAAAAATGGCCGACCAAAAAAAAAATATGGCGGGCTCGCATCGCGCATGCGTGGCGCGGTGGCCCGCATCGCAAAGGGGAAAAAAATGGCAGACCAAAAAAAAATTAAAAAAATGGCCGACCAAAAAATAAATAAATGGCGGACTGCGGTGTTTGGCGACCCCCGTGAAATGGTCGTTCGACCCCAAATGGGGTCGCCGACCCACAGGTTGAGAACCGCTGCCTTAGTGATTCGCTTAACAACCCTGACAAAAAAAGGTTGCAAAACGCAGCAAACCTCACTTAATCACTGTCTTACCTAGCCATGAAAATTTGGGGCTCAAATGTGGTCATGTGACCGGCCTGCTTGAGCTTCTTGCTGGCGGCCATCTTTAAGGGGACATGGCCCTTAGCGACAGGGGCAGCTTTGAGAGGAAGCCGCTAAATTTCATTTTTAAGAGGTGCCGTTGTGCCCAGAGAGGAAAAAAAATGACAACAAAGGTTATCTAATCTAATCTAACCTGTGTGACTGACGCAACAACTGTTGTGATTCACTTAACCACCGTGGCAAGGACGGGAAGGGATTTACTATGCTTAAGCTTGATATTAGTAATATTGATATTAGTAGTGATACTCTTGTAATCATTACGTATGTTTATGTGCAAGCAACTTTGTAGGTGCTTTATATTGGGAAATTAGTTATATAAAAGCAAACGTTTCATGCTTTAAGACGTACAGGTGATTGCTTATGTGAAAAGACCACGGTAAGGGGAGGGAGAAACGGAGTTACAGATGGGGCCTGGGTTGCTGTGTAGGAGTCATCATCTAGGAATTGTTTTTGGGGCTATCTTATGCTTGCTACCAAGTCCTGATCTTTTTGTTCTGGAAAGGTATAAAGGGGAGGGGAGCATTCGCCCAGGTTCGCCTGGTGCGCCAGTTGCGGCCCTATTTGGACCGGGAGTCACTCCTCACAGTCACCCATGCCCTTGTCACCTCGAGATTCGACTACTGTAATGCTCTCTACATGGGGCAACCTTTGAAGAATGTCCGGAGACTGCAGGTAGTCCAGAATGCGGCCGCGCGAGCCGTCTTGGGTCTCCCAAGACATGCTCATGTCACTCCAGCCCTCCGTGAGCTGCACTGGCTGCCAATTGGTCTCCGAACACAAATTCAAAGTGCTGGTTATGACCTATAAAGCCCTTTATGGCAATGGGCCAGGATACTTGCGGGACCGTCTTCTGCCTCATGAATCCCAGCGACCGGTTAGGGCACATAGGGTTGGCCTCCTACGGCTCCCGTCTGTCAGGCAATGCAATCTGGCGGGGCCTAGGGCAAGGGCCTTCTCCGTTGCTGCCCCAGCCCTCTGGAACCAGCTTCCCTCAGAGGTTCGTACTGCTTCCTCCCTCCTAGCTTTCCGGAAAGTGCTGAAGACACATCTATGCCGACAGGCTTGGGGCATATGAGCTGTGCTCTGCCCCTCGGCCCTAAGAGTGTCCCGCCATCAGCGGCTGCGAATTGATTGTGTTTGTATGTGGTATGAATGTGGTTAATTTTAAAATTGTTATTGTATTCTTGTTGTGAGCCGCCCTGGGTCTTCGGAGAAGGGCGGCATATAAGTGTGAATAAAGTAAAAGGTGGAAGACACTCTTTCCTGGTTGCTGCCTGCATCTCTCCACCAGCCACGAAGAGAGACGGGGTCACCCAACTCCCTTTTGATCGAAATAAACGTTGTTTGCTTGCTGAAACCTCAGCTCAGGAGTTTCTTTGGCTCTTTTAAATTCCTGAGTCGCGCTGGGACAATGGTGAGGCTAAGTGGAAAACCTTACAGAAGGAAGCAAAAAATTGGGGCAAAAAAAAAATTCACTTTGCCAAAATGTCTCGCTTAGCAACAGGGCTTTCTGGCTGTGGTCGTAAGTCGAGGACTGCCTGGAAAGGAGGCTGCGTCTTCTCCGCCTGAAGGGCGATTTGAGCAGAGGGAGGCTAATTGTTACAGACAGATGAAGTCCCCACTCCATCCATAATTCATCCCGAAGAAGTGTTGAAGCATGTCGGGTTAATAATGTATCAGACAGCTGGGCCCCAAGAAAGCCCATAAGCCTGGGGCAGCAGCGGGTTGGGGTGGGCAGGCTGAATCCTTGGCTAAAAATACCACTTAGCTGCCTCCCCATTGCGTCCCCCTTCGGTTCCAATTAGCCACGCCAAACACAGATAGTCCTTGATTTGTGGCCACGATGGAGCCCAAATTTCTTTTTTGCTGAGGGGAAACATTTGCTAAGTGGGTTTTGCCCCATTTTACGTCCGTTCTCGCCACCGTTGTGAAAGGAGTCACTGAACACTTGGAATCCTGCATCCAGTTTTGGTCACCACGATGTAAAAAAGATGTTGAGACTCTAGAAAGAGGGCAGAAAAGAGCAGCAAAGATGATCAGGGGTCTGGAGGCTAAAACATATAAGGAACAGTTGCTGGAATTGGGGATGTCTGGTTTAATGAAGAGAAGGACGAGGGGGGACATGATAGCAATGTTTCCAGTATCTCAGGGGCTGCCCCAATAAGAGGAAGTCAAGCTATTCTCCAAAACACCTGAAGGCAGGACAAGAAGCAACAGATGGACACTAACCAAGGAGAGAAGCAACCTGGAACTAAGGAGAAACTTCCTGACAGTTAGAACAACTAACCAGTGGAACCACCTGCCTCCAGAACTGGTGAATGCTCCAACAGTGGAAGTTTTAAAGAAGAGACTAGACAGGCATTTGTCTGAAATGGTGCAGGGTTTCCTGCCTGAGCAGGGGGTTGGACTAGATCAGGGCTTTTCAACCTTGTCACCCATTGTACCACTTTTAGGATATGGCAACATCCCAAGTACCACCAGTCGCCTGGCAAGGTGTCAAAAACATGATGACCAAAAAAAAAAAAGAAAGGAAAAAAGTAATGAAGTACAGGTCGTCCTCGACTTACAACAGTTCACTTAGTGACTCTTAGAAGTTACAATGGCACTGAAAAAAGTGCCCCCCAAGTCACAGCCGAGCAAGACGCCTGCCTGCCCACCCGGTGGCGCTCTTCCTCCTGTCTGAGGTTTCTATGTTGTGAGCATTTCTGTTGAGGATTGGCAGCGGGGTGGGTTGGGGGGGTGTTGGTTTTTATTCCCCACGTCTGCTGGGTGGTTGCAGCAGGTTTTGGTCACTTCATATGACCCTGGGACACTGACCGTCATAAATATGAATTAGTCGCCAAGCATCTGAATGTAAATCACAAGATCCTGGAGAGGCTGCAACATTCCAGCTGATTGGTGCTTCTTCTGGGCTCATCAGAAGCGCCAGGATCAGTGCCGAGCTCCAGCTGGATCCTGGTGCTGATCCTGGTGCTTCCGCTGAGCCCTGACAGTCCTGAAGAAGCGCCGATCTTGGCGCTTCCGCTGAGCCCTGACAGCCCTGCAGCTCCAGCCGTCTCTCGCTCAGGCTTGTGTGGTGCTGCCACCGGTTCAGCTCATTCCCCTCCCCTGCTACCACTTTTCTAGGATGGTCGTGTACCACCTGCCAGGTGCCAATGTACCACAGGTGGTACCCGTACCACTGGTTGAAAAGTCCTGGACTAGATGACCTCCAAGGTCCCTTCCAACTTTATTATTATTATTAATAATACGTTAGTCAAAGGGTTGTTAAGTGGATCTGGCTTTGCTCGTCGAAGGTCACAAAAGGGGGATCAGGTGACCCCCCGGGACACTGCGACCGTCATAAATAGGAGTTAACGGCCGATGGTTTGAATTTGGATCCACAGGGGATGCTGCAACGGGCGCAGGTGTGAAAACTGGTCCTTTTTTCGGGGCCGTTGTAATTTCGAACTGTCATTAAACAAACTGTCGTAAGTTGAGGACCACTTGTAGCTCTCCCAGATGAATCTGGGAGAGTCCGCCAATCTGCAGGTTCACCGAAGGAGCTTCGTCACCTTCTCCGTGCGAGGGCGATTCAGAATAACAGGTGGTCCTCGTCGATTCATTTAGTGACCATTTGAAGTCATTACGGGACTGAAAAAAGTCACTTAGGACCATTTCCCACACTTGTGACTGTTGCAGCATTCCCCCCCTGGTCATGTGATCAAAATTCAGACTGGCTCCTATTTATGACGGTCGCAGTGTCCCGGGGGGGGGGGGTCGTGTGATTCCCCTTTTGCGACCATTTGACGACCAAACTCAATGGGGAAACTGGATTTACTTAACAGCCGTGTTCCTAACTTAACAAACTTCCGTGATTCACTAAACGACTGTGCCAGGAAAGGTTGTTAAATGGGGCAAAACTCACTTAACAAATGTCTCAATTAACAAGAGAAATTTTGGGCTCAGTTGTGGCCGTAAGTCGAGGACTATTGGAGCTATACTTTGCTTTGTGTTGACAGCAGTGCTTGATTATTTTACACCTTTTTCCAAACAGTATTTTTGTCAGATTTTTACCCTTCCTTCTTCCAGTTTCTCCCTTGGAGGGAGACTGGGCTGCAGGACAGTAAGCAGCCCAGAGGGAACTTCTGTGGCTGAGGCAGGATTAGATTCCGAGTCTCTCCAGTGGCATCCAGCAACTTCGCTATGCTGAGTTTTTTTTTTGAACAATTTTTAAGGATGCAATGATGCCTTGCATGGAACTAACTCTGGCTGGGGACTTCTGGGAATTGAAGTCCACCCCATTAAAGCATACTAGCTGGGGAATTCTGAGAATTGGAGTCCACCCATCTTAAAGCATGCTGGCTGGGGGATTCTGGGAGGTGAAGTCCATTAAAGCAGATCTATTCTACTCTACTCTACTCTACTCTACTCTACTCTACTCTACTCTACTCTACTCTACTCTACTCTACTCTACTCTATTCTATTCTATTCTATATTCCTTATTCCATTCCACATTCCATTCCATATTCCATTCATATTCCATTCCATTCCATTCCATTCCATTCTATTCTATTCTATTTTATTTTATTCTATTCTATTCTATTCTATTCTATTCTATTCTATTCTATTCTATTCTATTCTATTCTATTCTATTCTATTCTATTCTATTCCATATTCCTTATTCCATTCCATATTCCATTCCATTCTATTCCATTCCATTCCATTCCATTCCATTCCATTCCATATTTTCTATTCTATTCTATTCTATTCTATTCTATTCTATTCTATTCTATTCTATTCTATTCTATTCTATTCCAAATTCTATTCTGTTCTATTCTATTCTATTATTCTGTTCTGTTCTGTTCTGTTCTATATTCCTTATTCCTTATTCCATTCCACATTCCATTCCATATTCCATTCCATTCCATATTTTCTATTCTATTCTATTCTATTCTATTCTATTCTATTCTATTCTATTCTATTCTATTCTATTCTATTCTATATTCCTTATTCCATTCCACATTCCATTCATATTCCATTCCATTCCATTCCATTCCATTCCATTCCATTCTATTCTATTCTATTCTATTCTATTCTATTCTATTCTATTCTATTCTATTCTATTCTATTCTATTCTATTCTATTCTATTCTATTCTATTCCATATTCCTTATTCCTTATTCCATTCCACATTCCATTCCATATTCCATTCCATTCTATTCTATTCTATTATTCTGTTCTGTTCTGTTCTGTTCTGTTCTATTCTATATTCCTTATTCCATTCCACATTCCATTCCATTCCATTCTATTCTATTCTATTCTATTCCATATTCCTTATTCCATTCCACATTCCATTCCATATTCCATTCCATTCCATATTTTCTATTCTATTCTATTCTATTCTATTCTATTCTATTCTATTCTATTCTATTCTATTCTATTCTATTCTATTCTATTCTATTCTATTCTATTCTATTCTATTCTATATTCCTTATTCCATTCCACATTCCATTCATATTCCATTCCATTCCATTCCATTCTATTCTATTCTATTCTATTCTATTCTATTCTATTCTATTCCATATTCCTTATTCCATTCCACATTCCATTCCATATTCCATTCCATTCTATTCTATTCTATTCTATTCTATTATTCTGTTCTGTTCTGTTCTGTTCTGTTCTATTCTATATTCCTTATTCCATTCCACATTCCATTCCATTCCATTCTATTCTATTCTATTCTATTCCATATTCCTTATTCCATTCTACATTCCATTCCATTCCATATTCCATTCCATTCCATTCTATTCTATTCTATTCTATTCTATTCTATTCTATTCTATTATTCTGTTCTGTTCTGTTCTATTCTATATTCCTTATTCCATTCCACATTCCATTCCACATTCCATTCCATTCCATTCCATTCCATTCCATTCCATTCCATTCTATTCTATTCTATTCTATTCTATTCTATTCTATTCCATATTCCTTATTCCATTCTATTCTATTCTATTCTATTCCACTCCATGCCACGCCATGCCACGCCACGCCACTCCACTCCACTCCATTCCATTCCATTCTATTCTATTCTATTCTATTCCATATTCCTTATTCCATTCCATTCTATTCTATTCTATTCTATTCCACTCCATGCCACGCCATGCCACGCCACGCCACGCCACGCCACTCCACTCCACTCCACTCCACTCCACTCCACTCCACTCCACTCCACTCCACTCCATTCTATTCTATTCTATTCTATTCTATTCTATTCTATTCTATTCTATTCTATTCTATTCATTTTTAGTGGCAAAGCCAATTAATGGGTCCTTTTAGTGGAAACTTTCTAAAGAAATTGAGAAAAGAGCCAGACGGTATTTCCCAGGGAAGCCTGTGTCATTTTCCTTTCCATTTTTTACCAATGCAAGTAAATTGTTGTGACATAACAAATGGATCCGGTTATTGTTATGAGGTGCCAGGTTCCTTAATTGCGCAACTCTGGAAAAAAGAAAAGTGCATTTTTCATTGGATTAGTGGCATATTAAAGTGTGGGAAATTGCTCGGCTGAAGTGTGAGCATGTATCAAAGAGCTTGAGAGAAAAAAACCCTCTTCCAGCGAAGAATGAATTTGCTCAAATTTAATTACCATTTATTGGCCTGGTTAGCAATGTTTATCCTCCAATATTTGTCTGTTTAAGTGTATTTCTGGACAGAAATGTTGCATATCGATCTTTGAAGTGTCTGTTTGTAAAAGAGCATATGTTTATTTGAAAATTTGGCGGATCCGGAGAACAAAATGGTGAATTTCTTCTCTTCCTGTATACAAGAGGGGAAACTAGCATAAGGATGCTCTCTGTGTGTTACATCTTTTACAGGTAGGCCTCGACTTACGACTGCAACTCAGCCGAAAATTTCTGTCGTTATTATTATTATTATTAATAATAATAATAAAAGTTGGAAGGGAACTTGGAGGTCATCTAGTCCAATCCCCTGCTCAGGCAGGAAACCCTATACCATTTAGGACAAGTAGCTTTCCAATCTCTTCTTAAAAACTTCCAGTGTTGGAGCATTCACCGCTTCTGGAGGCAGGTAGTTCCACTGGTTAATTGTTCTCACTATCAGGAAATTTCTCCTTAGTTCTAGGTTGCTTCTCTCTTTGGTTACTTTCCATCCGTTGCTTCTTGTCCTGCCTTCAGGCGCTTTGGAGAATAGCTTGACTGCCTCTTCTTTGGGGCAGCCCCTGAGATATTGGAACACTACTATCCTGTCCCCCCTCGTCCTTCTCTTCGTTAAACCAGACATACCCAATTCCAGCAACTGTTCCTTATATGTTTTAGCCTCCAGTCCCCTGGTCATCTTTGTTGCTCTTCTCTGTACTCTTTCTAGAGTCTCAGCATCTTTTTTACATCGTGGGGACCAAAACTGGATGCAGTATTCCAAGTGTGGCCTTACCAAGGCCTTGTAAAGTGGTATTAACACTTCACGTGATCTTGATTCTATCCCTCTGTAAATGCAGCCCAGCACTGCGTTGGCTTTTTTGGCAGCTGCAGCACACGGCTGGCTCCTATTTAAGTGATTGTCCACTAGGACTCCGAGGTCCCTCTCACAGTTACTATATTGAGCAAGGTACCCCCTATACCTGTACATTTGGTTTTTCTTTCCTAAATGTAGAACCTTGCTTTTTTCACCATTGAATTTCATTTTGTTAGATAGTGCCCTGTGTTCAAGTCTGTCCAGATCCTCCTGTATCCTAAGCCTGTCTTCTGGACTGTCGGCGATTCACAAAAGGGGATCATGTGATCTCAGGACGCTGCCACTGTCATAAACGTGAGTCCGTTGCCAAGGGTCTGAATTTTGATCATGTGACCAGGGGAGACACTGCAACGGTCACAAGTATGAAAAACAGTCATAACTCACTTGTGTCGGTGCTGTTGCAACTTTGAATGGTCATTAAACGAACTGTTTTAAGTCAAGGACTACCTGTGTTTTGATCCTCAGGCATAATTACCCCCATATTACAGATGGGGGAACTGAGGCTGTCAGAAAAGACATTCATTTTCCCATCATTGTAACCGCGACAGGTTGTCCTTGACTTACAACGGTTCACTTAGTGACCGTTCGAAGTTACAGCGGCACTGAAAAAAGCGATTGATGACCATTTTTTCACACTTATGACCGTTGCAGCGTCTCCGTGGTCACGGACTCGTATTTACGACGGCCGGGGTCATCTTGCGACCTTGCAAGCAAAGTCCGTAGGGATGCCAGATTCACTTAACAACCGTGTTCAGTGTTAGCTAACTTAACAACCGCAGCGCTTCACTTAACACACGTGGCAAGAACGGTCGTAAAGTGGAACGAAACTCACTTCACAACTGTCTCGCTTAGCAACAGAAATGTGGGGTTCGGTTGTGGTCGTAAGCTGAGGACGACCTGGGCTGGTCTCCTCCCCAGCTCAGCTCTGTGAACCCAGAGCACTTGGAAAAAAAAACCCCAAAAGGAATTGTGTAATTTTGCACTACGATGCTCTTCCTGTGACCCGTGTTGGCCACGTCACGAGTGGAATTGTCGTTCATCTGGCCATGATGTTGTTCCTGCCTCTTCACCTTGAAGCAACAAAGGACACAGTTGGCAGGTTGGCCCGTTTCTATGGATACCGCGGTCCTCCAGGAGACATGGCTGGGATGGACTCGGGACAAAAAAAGGAAGTGAGCAGCAGGACAGAATTGTGCATCGGGCACGGCCTGGCGCCAGCAATGCCGGTCAAAGGCCAGGAAAGTGGTTTGTCTCAGGAGGGCAGGACTGGCTCACCCCACAGCCGCTCTAAAAGAAGAGATGCCCCTAGCAATGCATGATGGGAATATCCCGAATCGCAGCCTGCAGGGAGCCAGGCAAGGCTCTTGCAAAATGCAGTGCTTGCAGGCTGCCTTTGATTACTGGTTTGGTTTGAACGTGTGTGGGCTTTCCATCCTCTTTTTCTTTCAGAATACAAGATGGCGCTTTGGGTTATGCCCTCCAGCCATAGAAAGAAAGAAAGAAAGAAAGAAAGAAAGAAAGAAAGAAAGAAAGAAAGAAAGAAAGAAAGAAAGAAAGAAAGAAAGAAAGAAAGAAAAGAAAGAGAGAAAGAGAGAAAGAAAGAAAGAAGGGAAGAAGGGAAGAAGGTAGGAAGGAAAGAAGGAAGGAAAGAAAGAAGAAAGAGAAGGTAGGTAGGTAGGAAGGAAAGAAAGGAAGGAAGGAAGGAAGGAAAAAAGAAAGAGAGAGAGAGAGAGAAAAGAAGGAAAAAAGAAAGAAGGAATTCTATTCTATTCTATTCTGTAATTCTTTTTTTATTCTATTAATTCTTATTCTATCCTATTCTATTCTATTCTATGCTATTCTATTCTGTAATTCTTTCTATTCTATTCTATTCTATTCTATTCTATTCTATTCTATTCTATTCTATTCTATTCTATTCTATTCTATTCTATTCTGTAATTCTTATTCTATTCTGTTCTGTTCCGTTCTGTTCCGTTCCATTCTACGCCATGCCATGTATCACCACAATTACTATGATGGTTGGTTGCAGTGTCAGCTGGATGTTTAGACTGTATTTGGCATATTTGTCCACCTCTTGAGTCCTTCTGAGGAGCTGGGGGTAAGCAGATGTCAATGTTTAATAATATTAAAATATTGTTCTAGGATGTCAGCTGTTCCTAGTCAAGCTGCCTTTTGCAACTGACCGATGGGGATTTTGTCAATGCCGACAATGCTCAAGTGGTGCCCCAGATGTTTTCAGATTGCACCCAAGGCACCTATCACTCTTGGGACTGCCTTTGCTTTCTTTTGCTTCTTCTCTTTGCAGGTCTTCGGATCTTGCAATTTTTCTCCCATTCTTTTTCTTCTCTTTTTGCTATCTCCAGAGTAGCCACTATCCATTATTATTATTATTATTATTATTATTATTATTATTATTATTATTATTATTATTATTATTATTATTATTATTATTATTATTATTTGCTTTCATCTCAAACGGTTGTTAGGTCTGGTGTGTTACGTGGCAGGTGCCTGTCTGTTTGAATTATAAAGTCCCAGGAATGTATTTTGTCCATTTTTGTGGTCCTGCCAGTTCTGGCTTCCGGGCCAACGCAAGCAAATTTTCCTTACTCTGGCTAGTAGCAGCTCAGAACTGGCTAGCTGAAGGCTCTTTGGCTCTATTCTGGTGACTCATCTGCTTTTTCTGGTGTGCAGCTCTTTCTGGCTTGCAAAGCAGACAGGACCCACCTGTCTCCTCACCCGGGAAAGGAAAACGAAAACCTTGGTGATGGTCTGAGCTTGGCCGTCTTGCTTGCACACACATTTCATTAACCTAACTAGGTAACATCATCTGTCTGAGCGGGTGTGAGATTTTTTTCTCCCGGTTTATGTACAGGTAGTCAACTTACGACCAGAACTGAGCCCAAACTTTCTGTTGCTAAGTGAGACATGGGACTGGAGGCTAAAACATATGAGGAACGGTTGCTGGAATTGGGTATGTCTAGTTTAATGAAGAGAAGGATCAGTGGGGACATGATAGCCGTCTTCCAGTATCTAAGGCAGTGGTGGCAAACCTATGGCACGTGGGCACGTGCACCATGCCCCGAAGATGGCAACAGTCCCTCTTCAACCAGCCACCCGCTAACGTGCCGAGGTCCCACATGGCCTGACGCATCCCAGCACCCATGCGCTCGCTGGCCTCTGTGTGCAGGGGCTGATGGTGTCAGGCAGCAGCTGCCCCGGCCCCTGCCTCGCCTTGCCCTGTGACAATAGCACCCCTGCCCTGCCTTGCCTTGCCTCGCCTCGCCTCACCCCGCAGGACGAGCCTCCTGCCCACCGCCCCACCTGCCAGAGACCCCCTGGATCTCCCCCCAACCCTGCCCGGCCCCTACAGGTGTCCCTCCCCATGAGCAACATCGAGGTGATCAAGCCCACCTTGGCCACACCCACCCAGTCTGCCATGACCACCACAGCCACGGCCACCCAGTGGGCCACACCCACCTGGCCCGTGGCGATTAATAAGTGGGTTTGGGGTTGCAGTTTGGGCACTCGGTCTCTGAAAGGTTCGCCATCACTGATCTCAGGGGCTGCCCCAAAGAAGAGGGAGTCAAGCTATTCTCCAAAGCGCCGGAAGGCAGGACAAGAAGCGACGGATGGAAACTGATCAAGGAGAGACGCAAGGTAGAACTAAGGAGAAACTTCCTGACAGTTGGAGCAATTAACCAGTGGAACTACCTGCCTCCAGAAGCGGTGAATGCTCCAACACTGGAAGTTTTTAAGAAGAAACTGGACAGCCATTTGTCTGAAATGGTGTAGGGCCATGGTGGCCAACCTATGGCACGCGTGCCAGAGGCGGCACCCGCGCCGTTGCCCCAGCACCAGAGTAGCGAGCACATAGCATTTGGAAGCGACAGGGCAGGAAGTGAGCAAGCAAGTGGCATTGGCCCCCCCGGGATGCCCCGGAGATGGCGAGGGACTGGCCCAGGCCACGCTCGCCCAGTCTGCCATGACCACTGCAGCCACGCCCACCCAGTGGGCCATGCTTCCCCCCCCCCCAGGGCACCACAATGCTGATGCAGCCCTGGCACTTTGTGATAAATGAGTTTGGGGTTGCAGTTTGGCCACTCGGTCTCTAAAAGGTTCGCCATCACTGGTGAAGGGTTTCCTGCCTGAGCATCGGGTTGGACTAGATGACCTCCAAGGTCCCTTCCGAGTCTGTTATTCTGTTATTCTTTTTTTTCCCTCCCTCCCTCCCTCCTTCCCTCCTTCCTTCCCTTCTCCCACACTGGAAGTTTTTAAGAAGAGACTGGACAGCCATTTGTCTGAAATGGTATAGAGTTTCCTGCCTAAGCAGGGGGTTGGACTAGATGATCTCCAAGATCCCTTCCAACTTAAAAAAAAACATTGGTTAGGTGAGTTTTTGTCCCATTTTACGACCTTTCTGGCCACCGTTGTTAAGTTGGATCACTGCAGTTGTTAAGCTGGTCACCAGGTTGTTAAGTGAATCTGGCCTCTCCCCTCCCCCAAAAAACTTGGCTGGTCAGAAGGTCCCCAAAGTGGATTGATCACGTGACCTTGGGACATTGCAACCGTCATAAATACGAGTCAGTTGCCAAGCCTGTGAATTTTGATGACGTGACCACGGGGAGGCTGCAACGGTCGTTAAGTGTGAAAAATGGTTCTTCAGCCACTTTTTTTCAATGACGTTGTAACTCTGAGCGGTCACTAAATGAACTGTTGTAAGCCGAGCAGTACCTGTGTCGGTGGGGGGGGGTGGACTTCTCCTTGGTAGCTTCTTAATTAAGGTATTGCTTTCTGCTTGATTGTTTGTCTGGTGTGAATTCCTGCTTATCTGGATATTGGTTGCTGGACAGGATGTGTTCAGGTATGTTTCCTTCTTAGCTATTTTACTGTACCTGAGACGAAATAGGTGGCAAACACCACACTCACTAGGTAGTGCTGATGATGTTAGCTACTTGGGTCAAGAAACGTCTTCAAGGAAACCACCCAGCTCAGAGAGCGCCAAGGACCCCACAGTCATTGTTCTCCTCCTCCTCCTCCTCCTCCTCCTCCTCCTCCTCCTCCTCTTTCTCCTCCTCCTCTTTCTCCTCCTCCTCCTCCTCTTTCTCCTCCTCCTCCTCCTCCTCCTCCTCCTCCTCTCCACAAACTCCACTGACTCCCTTCTAGCACTGATGATGTTAGCTACTTGGGTCAAGAAACGTCTTCAAGGAAACCACCCAGCTCAGAGAGCGCCAAGGACCCCACAGTCATTGTTCTCCTCCTCCTCCTCCTCCTCCTCCTCCTCCTCCTCTTTCTCCTCCTCCTCTTTCTCCTCCTCCTCCTCCTCTTTCTCCTCCTCCTCCTCCTCCTCCTCCTCTCCACAAACTCCACTGACTCCCTTCTAGCACTGATGATGTTAGCTACTTGGGTCAAGAAATGTCTTCAAGGAAACCACCCAGCTCAGAGAGCACCAAGGACCCCACAGTCATTGTCCTCCTCCTCCTCCCCACAAACCCCACTGACTCCCTTCTAGCATCTGATGATGTTAGCTACCTGGGTCAAGAAACGTCTGCAAGAAAACCACCCAGCTCAGAGAGCACCAAGCACCCCACAGCCATTGTTCCTCTCCTCCTCCTCCTCCTCCTCCTCCTCCTCCTCCTCCTCCTCTTTCTCCTCCTCCTCCTCCTCCTCCTCCTCTCCACTAACCCCACTGACTCCCTTCTAGCACTGATGATATTAGCTACCTGGGCCAAGAAACGTCTTCAAGGAAACCACCCAGCTCAGAGAGCACTGAGGTCTCCATGGTTCAAATATTCTCTTCCATGGAAAGGAAAATGAAAGACGCCCACACCGAGGAGAAGAGAGCCAGGAGAACCGCAGAGTTTAATGGAAAGGAACGGTGATCTCGGTGAAAGAAAGAGAAGGCAGGAGAAATGTTGCCTCAGAATGTACAGAGGGGATGGTCCACTCACAAGACAATACAAGACTCAGAGACCGAGAAGTGGAAGAAGAAGGGCACCAGGTCCAAAGTATCTTCCTTCCTTCCTTCCTTCCTTCCTTCCTTCCTTCCTTCCTTCCTTCCTTCCTTCCTTCCTTCCTTCCTCCATTCCTTCCTTCCTCCCTCTCCTTTTCTTTCTTCTTTTTCTTTCTCTTTCCTTCCTCCCTCCCTCCTTTCTTTTCTTTCTTTCTTTCTCCTTTCCTTCCTTCCTTCATCCCTCCCTTTCCTTTTCCTTCTTTTTCTTTCTTTCCTCCTTCCCTCCCTCCTTTCTTTTTTCTTTCTTTCTCCTTCCTTCTAGCCTCCCTTTTCTTTCCTTTTCCTTTTCCTTTTCCTTTTCCTTTTCCTTTTCCTTTTCTTTCTCTTTCTTTCTTTCTTTCTTTCTTTCTTTCTTTCTTTCTTTCCTTCCTTCTTTTCTCTTTCTTTCCTCCCTCCCTCTTCTTTCTTTTTCTTTCTTTCCTTCCTCCATCCCTCCCTCTCCTTTCTTTCTCTTTTCTTTCCTTCCACCCTCCCTCCTTTTTCTTTCTTTCTCCTTTCTTCCTTCTTCCCTTCCTTCCTTCCTTCTAGCCTCCCTCCCTCCGTCCCTTTCTTTTCTTTTCTTTTCCTTTCCTTTCTTTCCTCCCTCACTCCCTTCTCTTTCTCTTTCTTTTTTCTTTCCTTCCTTCCTACTTTCCTTTTTCTCTTTCTTTCTTTCTCCTCCCTCCCTCCCTCCCTCCCTCCCTTCTTCATGGAAGAAGACAGAGAGATGACATGGGACCACCCTCATATTTAGCAAGGAAAA
>JARGCV010000204.1:637500-700000 GCA_034064705.1 Bothrops alternatus | reverse complement strand
GTTTAGCAACCATTTGAAGTTACAACAGCCCTGAAAAAACTGATTGAGGACCAGTCCTCGTGTTTACAACCGTCACACGATCAAACTTCAAGCACTGGGCATCTGATATGTATTTTACGATGGTCATACCATTGCCATTTGCAACTTTCCCCTAAGCAAAGTCAATGGGGACAGTTGGGTGCACTTAACGATGGTATGATTCGCTTAATGACTGTGACTCATTTAACAATGGCCCAAAAGGTTGCGAAATCAGGCTCGGCTCGTTTAACAATTGCCTTGCTTAGCAATGGAAATCGATTTTATGCTTTTATTTATTCATTTTTTTTTGCTGTCCGTTTTGCTGGTCCTGATTGTGGTCGTAAGTAGAGGACTACCTGTGGGTGTGTCTCAGAAGATTGCCAGCCCATCGGCAATAGGCCAGCAGGCCTATCAGGATGTGATCGCCCATCTGTGATTCCGGCATTGCTCACAAAACACATTTGCAGCCGACATGAATCTCCCTGCGTGTCCTTTTTCCAAGCCTTAAAGCTTCCCCCGTTTAATCTCTTTTATTCCTCTAGGACAGTGTATCCCAACCGTGGCAACTTTAAAATGTGTGGACTACAATTCCCAGAATTCCCCAACAAGCTGGGCTAGCTAAAGAATTCTGGGAATTGAAGTCCACACGTCTTAAAGTTGCTGAGACTGAGAACAGAAATAGAAATAAAAAATAGAATAGAATAGAATAGAATAGAATAGAATATGGAATAAATATAGAACAGAACAGAACAGAATAGAATAAATATAGAATAGAGTAGAATAGAATAGAATAGAATAGTATATGGAATAAATATAGAATAGAATATGGAATAAATATAGAATAGAATAGAATAGAATAGAATATGGAATAAATATAGAATAGAACAGAACAGAACAGAATAGAATAGAATAGAAGTAGATATTGGAATAGAATAGATATTAGAATAGAACAGAATAGAATAGAATAGTATATGGAATAAATATAGAATAGAATATGGAATAAATATGGAATAAATATAGAATAGAATAGAATAGAAGTACATATTGGAATAGAATAGATATTAGAATAGAATAGAATAGAACAGTAGAATAGAATAGTATATGGAATAAATATAGAATAAAATATGGAATAAATATAGAATAGAATAGAATAGAATAGAATAGAATAGAATAGAATAGAATAGAATACTTTGATTTTGGGAGCAACAGAGAGGATGGAGTGAGGGGGGTTAGGAAAGCTGCAAATGGGAGGTGTGGTGTCACACTAAGAAGAACTAAGGAGAAATTTCCTGACAGTGAGAACAATTAATCAGTGGAACTACCTGCCTCCAGAGGTTGTGAATGCTCCAACACTGAATGACCATTTGTCTGAAATGGTAATAGGGTTTGCTGCCTGGGCAGGGGGTTGGACTAGAAGACCTCCAGGGTCTTCTAGTCCAACTTTGTTATTCTCATGCTGAAACATCTCTTCTGATGCGCATTTACGAGGTAGACCCCAGATGGAGACCAGCTGTGTTTTTCCTTTTTTTTTCTTTTTAAACTGGGACCTGCGCCTGAAGAAGCAGCTGTTGTTGTGAGGGAAGGATCATTTCTGATGGCATTGTGACATCTTAGGGAGTGGAATGTGGGGAGCCTTCTTTTGGGGAGCCAAGCAATCAAGGGGCAAAATTGGTGGGTTGAGACTTGGAAAACTTTAACAGTATGGCATTATTTTTAGACCAGGGGTCTTCAAACTTGGCCCTTTTATGACTCGTGGACTTCAACTCCCAGAATTCCTCAGTCGGCCATTTTGATGAAACTGTGGGCTTGGATCCAGACCAGGGGTCTTCAAACTTGGCCCTTTTATGACTTGTGGACTTCAACTCCCAGAATTCCTCAGCCAGGCAGGCTGGCTGAGGAATTCTGGGAGTTGAAGTCCACAAGTCATAAAAGGGCCAAGTTTGAAAGACCCCTGTTTTAGACCAAGGGTTCCCAAACTTGGCAACTTTTAAGATTTGTGGACTTCAACTCCCAGAATTCCCCAGGCAGGCTTGCTGGCTGGGGAATTCTAGGAATTGAAGTCCAGAAATCTTAAAGTCACCAAGTTTAGAGAGCCCTGTTTTATAAAAAAGAAGTTAAAAAGTTGGAAGCAGAAGCCATTTTTGGAAGGCCATCCGTCTCTCTCTCTGAACCTCTGGCTTAGGGCAATAGAGACGAGATAATCTGTTGCAGCTTTTTGTCAAGAAGACTGAGATCAGGGTTTCTCAATGTCAGCTGTATTAAGACTTCAACTCCTAGAACCCCCCAGCCAAACAATGCCAAACAGCCAAGATGATATCCCTAGATGAGACCAGGAGGAGAATAGAATTGAATAGAATAGAATAGAATAGAATAGAATAGAATAGAATAGAATAGAAATACAGAATAGAATAAAATAGAAATATAGAATAGAATAGAAATACAGAATAGAATAGAAATACAGAATAGAATAGAAAAGAAATACAGAATAGAATAGAAATACAGAATAGAATAAAATAGAAATATAGAATAGAATAGAAATACAGAATAGAATAGAAATACAGAATAGAATAGAAATACAGAATAGAATAGAATATAGAAATACAGAATAAAATAGAAATACAGAATAGAATAGAATAAATAGAATAGAAATATAGAATAGAAATACAGAATAAAATAGAAATACAGAATAGAATAGAATAGAAATACAGAAGAGAATAGAAATACAGAAGAGAAATACAGAATAAAATAGAAATACAGAATAGAATAGAATAGAATGAAGTTGGAAGGGACCTTTGAGGTCTTCTAGTCCAACCCCCTGCTCAAGCGGGTTACCTGCCTAAGCAGGGGGTTGGACTTGATGACCTCCAAGGTACCTTCCAACATCATCATCATCATCATCATCATCATCATCATCATTATCTCAGACAAGTGACTGTCCAGTCTCTTCTTAAAAACCTCAAGTGCCTATGACTTCTGCTAGCAAGCTGTTCCACTGGCTAATTGTCCTCACTGTCAGGAAGTTTCTCCTTAGTTCTAGATCAGCGGTTCTCAACCTGTGGGTCGCGACCCCATTTGGGGTCGAATGACCGTTTCATGGGGGTCGCCAACCACCGCAGTCTGCCATTTTTTTCCCCATTTCCCCTCGGCCGTTGTGCGCGCGCTACGCATGCACGAATCGGCTCATTGCGCCGCGCATGCACGGTTCGGCCCGTTGCGCGCGCGCCACAATGCGCAGTTAGGCCCGTCGTGCCACGCATGCACGGTTCGGGGCGTCGCACATGCGCGGTTTGGGCCGTCGTGCGCGCACCGCGCATGCGCGGTTTGGGCCGTTGTGCGTGCGCTGCGCATGCGCGGTTCGGGCCGTCGCATCACGCATGCGCGATGCGGGCCGTCGTGCCGCGCATGGGTGGCGCAGGTGGGGTCTCGGCCTGAAAAAGGTTGAGAACCGCTGTTCTAGATGGCTTCTCTCTTGGATCACTTCGCAAAAAAAATCTTTCTTGTCCTGCCCTCTGGTGCTTGGGAAAATAAGTTGCCCCCCTCTTCTTTTTGGCAGCCCCTCTAATACTTGAAGACTGCTACCGTGTCACCCCTAGTCCTTTTCTTTAGACTAGGCCAGAGGTAGGCAACCTTGGCTCTTTTATGACTCGTGGACTTCAACTCCCAGAATTCCTGAGCCAACATGGCTCAGCTTGGAAACCTCCCCCTTTCCCCTCAGCATGGCTGGCTCAGGAATTCTGGGAGTTGAAGTCCACGAGTCATAAAAGAGCCAAGGTTGCCTATCCCTGGACTAGGCAAACCCAAATCCCGTAGCCGTTCTTCTTATGTTTTAGTCTCCAGGTCTACATTCCCTACGTCTGAAAACTCAAAAACTCATTTGCCTTTTCTCTACAGCCTTTGGTGGAAAAATGTCCTTTTGGCACAGTTATCCAACCGCCTCTGACTTTATCTCCACCCTTAAAGGGATTCCTCCCCAAAATAAGGCAATTCTGCCAGAGAAGAGAATATACATCTTCATCCACTACGGCAGACTCCTTGTCCCCATACTGCAGACTGTGGAGCCCTTGGTCCCCACTGAGATTGGTTTGCTTTTCATGACCCAATTAGATAACATTGTCAGTGCTGGAAGGGAGAGGAGGAGGAGGAGTAGGAGGAGGAGGAGGAGGAGGACTGTCGGGTCTCTGGTGCTCTCTGAGCTTGGTTGTTTTCTTAAGACATTTCATTACCCAAATAGGGCTAGAAGGGAGTTGGATTGTCTCCCTATTTATATACAGTTGCTTGCCCTGCCAGTGTTATTATTATTATTATTATTTATTAAATTTCTATGCCGCCCTATTCCGGGAACTCAGGGCGGCTTACAGCATAAATAGAAATCCAATACAAACTAAATAGTACATTTATAAAAATAAATATATAAAAAGAAGAACCCCTAAATTAAGAACCATTCATTCAGCAAACATACACACAGACATACACTGGCTAGGGGCAAGATTTCAACCGCCCCAGGCCTGCCGGCAGAGATGGGTCTTTAGTAGTTTACGAAAGGCGGAGAGGGTGGGGGCGATACGGATCTCCGGGGGGAGTTGATTCCAGAGGGCCGGGGCCGCAACAGAAAAGGCCCTTCCCCTAGGCCCCGCCAGGCGACACTGTCTAGCCGACGGGACCTGGAGAAGGCCGACTCTGTGGGCCCTAACCGGTCGCTGGGTTTCGTGAGGCAGCAGGCGGTCTCGTAAGTAACCTGGTCCGATGTCATGTAGGGCTTTATAGGTCATAACCAACACTTTGAATTGCGTTCGGAGACCAATAGGCAGCCAATGCAGCTCACGGAGTGATGCTGAGATGTGGGCATTTCTGGGCAGGCCCAACACTGCTCGCGCGGCTGCATTCTGCATTACCTGAAGTCTCCGAACGTTTTTCAAAGGTAGCCCCATGTAGAGAGCATTGCAGTAGTCGAGCCTCGAGGTGATAAGGGCATGAGTGACTGTGAGCAGAGACTCCCGGTCCAAATAGGGCCGCAACTGGTGCACCAGGCGAACCTGGGCAAATGTCCTCCTCGCCACAGCCGAAAAATGATGTTCCAAGTTTAGCTGTGGATCGAGGAGGACGCCCAAGTTGCGGACCTTCTCCGAGGGGGTCAAAAGCTCCCCCCCCAGGCTGATGGACGGATAGATTGAATTATCTTTGGGAGGCAGAACCCATAGCCACTCCGTCTTGTCGGGGTTGAGTTTGAGCCTGTTGCTAGTGTTGCTAGGAAAGCGGCTTTTCTCCTCCACAGTCCCTTGATGAGGGTATTATTTTCTGCTTGATTGTTTGTCTGGGGTTAATCCCTGCTTATCTCACTGGAGAGGATCCATTTTAGGATCTTTCCTTCTTTTTTTTATTGTCTCTTTTCAACGTGTCGGGGTGACTGATCTCTCCATACAGACCTGGAGACTGAAGAAGAAGGAGAAGGAGAAGGAGAAGGAGAAGGAGAAGGAGGAGGAGGAGGAGGAGGAGGAGTAGGAGTAGGAAGAGGAGGAGGAGGAGGAGAAAGAGAAGGAGGAGAAGAAGAGGAAGAGGAAGAGGAAGAGGAAGAAGAGGAAAAAGAAGAAGAGAGGAAGAAGGAGGAGGAGGAAGGAAGGAGGAGGAGAAGAAGAGGAGGAAGAAGAAGGAGGAGGAGCAGGAGCAGGAGGAGGAGGAGAAGAAGAAGGAGAAGAAGAAGAAGAGGAAGAAGAGGAAGAAGAGGAAAAAGAAGAAGAGGAGAGGAAGAAGAAGGAGGAAGGAAGGAGGAGAAGAAGAAGGAGGAGGAGGAGGAGGAGGAGAAGGAGAGGAAGAAGAGGAAAAAGAAGAAGAGAGGAAGGAGGAGGAGGAAGGAAGGAGGAGGAGAAGAAGAGGAGGAAGAAGGAGGAGCAGGAGGAGGAGGAGAAGAAGAAGAAGAAGAAGAAGAAGAAGAAGAAGAAGAAGAAGAAAAGGAAGAAGAAGAAGAAGAAGAAGAAGAAGAAGAAGAAGAAGAAGAAGAAGAAGAAGAAGAAGAAGAAGAAGAAGAAGAAGAAGAAGAAGAAGAAGAAGAAGAAAAGGAAGAAGAAGAAGAAGGCGTAACTATAGACTCTCTTCTCCGGCAGAATCTGCGGTCAAATGAGACTAATCCTGTCTCTAAAGGAAGACGCTCCATTTACAGAGAGGGGGAAAAAAAGGCTTGTAATTTCACGGCTCTGACAGAGCAGAAAAGAGAACAAAAGGTTGTGCCACACAACAGCAGGCAACACGGCACAGGCGTGATCAAAGCGCTGGCGGGTCCCCGTGAAGGGAAGGGAGGGGGGCAGCATGACACCGAGGGGGTGCAGTTGTGACCTTCTCAACACAGATTATGCCTCTGCTGTCAAATTGTATTTTTCATCCTTTTCCTCTCGGCACCCACGGATTTAACCAGAGAGGGGAACGAACTGGCCCTGTAAATCACAGCGGAGGAGGAGAATTTGGCTGGGGATGATGGGAGTCTCGTGGGGACTGGGGAAGATTTGATGCTTCCCAGGTCCGATCTGACGATGACGCCTGATTTGGCCTCTCTTGGGGCGAGAAGACGTCCACCACCCTTTCCGGAGAGTTCTCCGGCTGCGCTCCAAATCCGTTGAAGCGCCGCGCGTTTGCAGAAGAAATCCACTTAGAAATGTATATCAACAATGAGATATTTTTTTTTCTTTCCAAGCTGGCAGGAGAAATAGGTACGAACGACAGGACAGCGAACGCTGGGGGGGGGGGGAGAAAACAGCCAGAGAAGAAATTGAATCTTCCAAAGGAAGAAGAGGAAGAAGCAGGAGAAACGGGGAGGATGAAGAACTGAAAGCTCAGCCGTTGCAAAAGGTTGCAATACAGGGAGTCTGTCATGCCTCCATCGGAGCCTGAATCTGCATCTGCGGAGGAAAATGAGCTGGAACGGGACCCTGTGGAGGTGGAGAAGAGCAGGCCGAGGCAGGCCAGGGCCCTTCAGGAGTGGGACAGGATAAACAGGAGAGGCAGAGTTCAGGTGATGAGCAAGGGCCACCCCCACCTGATCCTAGAGCACGGACAGTGGAGAGAAGGAGGGAACAACGCGGGCAGGCTCAACTACTCGAGAGGAGAGTGTCCTGTCCCTCTCGAGGCACACCTGGAGACTGAGATTTGAGGAGAGGCTGTGGGGCGATGCATTTGTCAGGAACAAACGTTGATTCCTTGGAGATTTGTGTGTTGTTGTTGTTGCTGATCTCTTGTTCTGTGTTTTGGACGTCTGCTTGGAAACCCGGAAACTCTGACCCTTGGACTGGCTGACAACGTCGCTTGGATGTTCAAAGATCTCGGACTGTATTTGGGCTTCCCTTTGGAAACTGCTCAGGCCAGCGTGGATTCATACAGACCCCTTAGGTTTATGATGTATGTGTCATTCCTTGTTATCTCCGTGGCCTTGAGTAAATTCCGCTCCTAATCAGGCTGTATGTGAAACTGCTGGCAGCCAGGGGCGGCTGAAGGTGTGTGTGTCTTCCTTTGTTTGGAGGCTCGCCAGAAACATGGGCGCATTTGGAGAAAATTTGGAAGAATTAAAGGGCGGTTTGAATTGCCAGCTGACTGCATGGCCTCGGTGCTGTGCCCTAGGTCATCACAGACTCCTCGATTTACGACCACAACTGCTGCACCCATTGGAAAAACATGCTGGGTTCACCAGACATACAATTACATCACCAGAAGGACACTGTGACGGTCGTAAGGGCAAGAATTGGCCCCACCACTTCTTGCTCTTGCATTACTATTATTTAAATGTTCATTCCATTAAGCGAGACGAGTGGTTAGTGAGTGGCGGCACATTTTACCACCTTTTTTTTAAAAACCACGGTTGTTAAGTGAATCACCGCAGGTATTAGGTGAATCAGGCGGTCATTAAGCGAATCTGGCTTCTCCCATTAGCTTTGCTTCTAAGCAGCCAGCTGGGAAGTTTCCCATGACCCCAAGACACTGCCACAGTCATAAATAAGAGTCTGAATTTTGATCACGTGATCATGGGGAGGCTGCAACGGTCATAAGTGTGAAAAACGGTCGTAAGTCCCTTTTTTCAGTGCCGCTGTAACTTCGAACGGTCACTAAATGAACTGTTTTAAGTCGAGGACAACCTGTAGCAGTGACCAGCCTGGATGACGGGGAAATGAATGTCTTTTATTTATTTATTTATTTATATTTGATTTGATTTGACTTCTATGCCGCCCTATTCCAGAGAACTCAGGGCAGCTCACAACATAAATAGAAATCACCAGTTAAAATACATATATAAAAACCCCTAAGTTAAAAAAGAAAAACCAATCATTCAACATACACACAGACATACACTGGCTAGGGGCAAGATGTTAACTGCCCCAGGCCTGCCGGCAGAGGTGTGTTTTAAGCAGTTTACGAAAGGCGGAGAGGGTGGGGGCGACACGGATCTCCGGGGGGAGTTGGTTCCAGAGGGCCGGGGCCGCAACAGAGAAGGCTCTTCCCCTAGGCCCCGCCAGGCGACACTGTCTGGCTGACGGGACCTGGAGAAGGCCGACTCTGTGGGCCCTAACCGGTCGCTGGGTTTCATGGGGCAGCAGACGGTCCCGCAAGTAACCTGGTCCGATGCCCTGTAGGGCTTTATAGGTCATAACCAACACTTTGAATTGCGTTCGGAGACCGATTGGCAGCCAATGCAGCTCATGGAGTGATGCCGAAATGTGGGCATTTCTGGGCAGGCCCAACACTGCTCGCGCGGCTGCATTCTGCATTACCTGAAGTCTCCGAACGTTTTTCAAAGGTAGCCCCATGTAGAGAGCATTGCAGTAGTCGAGCCTCGAGGTGATAAGGGCATGAGTGACTGTGAGAAGGGACTCCCGGTCCAAATAGGGCCGCAGCTGGTGTACCAGGTGAACCTGGGCAAATGTCCTCGCCACAGCCGAAAGATGATGTTCCAACAGCCTCAGTTGTCCCATCTATAATATGGGGTTAATTATGCCCGAGGATCAAAATACAGGGAGTCCTTGACTTACAACAGTTCATTTAGTGACTGTTCAAAGTGGCAACAGCACTTGACACAAGCGACTTATGACCGTTTTTCACACTTGTGACCGTTGCAGCGTCCCTCTGGTCGTGTGATCAAAATTCAGCTGTTTTGGCAACTGATTATTTATGACGGTCGCGGTGTCTCGAGGCCACGTGATCCCCCTTTTGTGATCTTCTCACCAGGAAAGTCAGTGGGGAAGCCAGGCAGTGATTCACTTAACAACTGTGCCAAGAAAGGTTGTAACATGGGGCAAAGCCAACGTCTCGCTTAACAACAGAAATTCTGGGCTGAATTGTGGTCATAAGCTAAGGACCCCGCAACCGTCACAAATACACACCAGTCGCCAAACGCCCAAAATTTTGATCACGTGACCGTGGGGGGGAGGCTGCAACGGTCGTAAGTGGGAAAAATGGTCATAAGTCACTTTTTTTCAGTGCTGCTGTAACTCCAAACGGCCGCTAAATGAACTGTCGCATGTCGAGGATTACCCGTACGATATTTCTTGTGAACGTCCCAGAGTCACTTGGGTGAAACGGGCAATGTAAAAATTTAAATAGAAGTATTAATCATGCAAGTGAGCCACTGGTGGGGCCAGTCCTCACACATAGGACCGTCACAGTGTCCTTCTGGTGACGGGACCGCCATTGGGGTGCATGAAACCGGCCTATCTTTCTGACGGATGCGGCATCCGTCAGATGTACTTGTATTATTTGCTGTGAGCCGCCCTGAGTCTGAGGAGAAGGGCGGCATATAAGTCAAAATAAAGTAAAGTAAAGTAAAGTAAATCTCGGGGGTCACGTGATCATCCTTGGCGACCTTCCCCGGGGGGGGGGCCTTCCAACCAGCAAAGTCAAGAGGGGACGCTAGATTCCGCTTAATGACCATCTGTCTCACTTAACGACTGTGGTGGTTGGCTTAACAACCGTGGCAAAGAAAGTGGCCGCCACAAAGAAGAGGCAGTCAAGCTATTCTCCAAGGCACCTGAAGGCAGGACCAGAAGCAACGGACGGAAACTGATCAAGGAGAGAAGCAACCTAGAACTAAGAAGAAACTTCCTGACAGTGAGAACAATTAACCAGTGGAACTACCTGCCTCCAGAAGCAGTGAATGCTCCAACACTGGAAGTTTTTAAGAAGAGACTGGACAGCCATTTGTCCGAAATGGTATAGAGTTTCATGCCTGAGCAGGGGGTTGGACTAGATGACCTCCAAGGTCCCTTCCGACTTTACTATTATTATTATCATTATCATTATTATTATTACTACCGTACTACTATTATTACTACTATTATTACTACTATTATTACTACTATTATTACTACTATTATTACTATTATTATTACTATTACTACTACTACTACTACTATTATTATTATTATTATTATTATTATTATTATTATTATTATTTCAAAATCCAGATGATCTGGCAAAGAAGCACGGAACTTTCACTTTACCGTATGATTTCTCCTCCTCTTTCTCTAGGTATCTTTAAAAACCCCTGGCATGGAGACCCCCAGTTGACTCATGCTATGCTGGTGGTCGGATACAACAGCACCAACTACTGGATTGTGAAGAACAGGTGAGCGAAGGGAAGGGGATGCTGGCAGGGGGATAATTAGAGAGCAACTTCTACTATTCCAGAGTGTCACACCCTTGGCCACTAGAAAGAGGGCAGAGAAGAGCAACAAAGAGGATCAGGGGACTGGAGGCTAAAACATATAAGGAACGGTTGCTGGAATTGGGTATGTCTAGGGGGGGACAGGATAGCAGCATTCCAACATCTTAGGGGCTGCCCCAAAGAAGAGGGAGTCAAGCTATTCTCCAAAGCCCCTGAAGGCAGGACAAGAAGCAACGGATGGAAACTCACCAAGGAGAGAAGCAACCTGGACCAGTGATGGCGAACCTTTTAGAGACCGAGTGCCCAAACTGCAACCTAAATGCCACCTATTTATTGCCAGGTGCCGGGTGGGCGTGGCCCACTGGGTGGGCGTGGCTGGGGTGGTCATGGCAGATTGGGTGGATGTGGCCAAGGTGGGTATGGTCACTTCAATGCTGCTCGTGGGGAGGGACGCCTGGGGCAAGGCAAGGGCCAGGCGGCTGCTGCCGGACACCATCGGCCTCGCACACAGAGGCCAGCGAGCACATGGGGGCCGACGGTGTCCGTTAGCAGCCACAGCCTGCCGGTCGGACCGGCACACTCTGGGGCTCCGCAGCCCACCGCCAGCAGTTCAAAGAAGCCATCTCTGAGCTGGGCAGCCGGCCAACAGCTGAGGAGGCGATGCAGTGCGTCAAAAGGCAGAAATGGCTAAAATATCGGCATATTTGAAGGATCGCTCAAATGAACAATATATGTTGGACTGGAAACATTGGATAGACTACATACAAGAGAAACACCAATCAAAGAAAATGTATCTGGCTTATAGTTAAATCTGGACATACGGAGTGAAGAATGTTTACAAATTTAAATCGATTGTATTAAGTTGGATAGCAGTTAACTTGAATTTCCCCCTGGTTTACATGTACAAATATACATCTATCGATTAATGGAAGATATATATTAAATAGACTAAGAATGTACTTGTTGAAGGGATGGGTATATTGACATGAAAATTATTAATTTTAATAAGATGACTTGTTTGTTTGATGTCCAATGGACTGATCTGAAAAGAAGTGAAATTTAAAATTTGTAAAATGTAGTTGGCTTATAGTTAAACTTGGACATACGGAGTGAAGAAGGTCTACAAATTTAAAATGATTGTATTAAGTTGAATGGCTTTAACTTGAACTTTTTCTTTGTTTACATGTACAAACAGATATCTAATAATAAAAAAATTATTATAATAATAAAAAAAAAAGGCCAGGAGGGATGGGATGAGGGGGAGGGAAACCAGCCATGCCGGGATGCATCCGGCCACGTGGGACCTCGGTGAGTTAGCAGGCAGCTGGTTGAAGAGGGACGGTTGCCATCTCCGGGCCATGGCGCGAGTGCCCACAGAGAGGGCTCTGAGTGCCGCCTCTGGCAGGCGTGCCCTAGGTTCGCCCCCACTGACCTAGAACTAAGGAGAAACTTCCTGTCAGTCAGAACAATTCACCAGGGGAACAACCTGCCTCCAGAAGCGGTGAATGCTCCATCACTGGAAGTCTTTTAAGAAGAAACTGGACAGCCATTTGTCTGAAAGGGTATAGGGTTTCCTGCCTGAGCAGGGGGTTGGACTAGATGACCTCCAGGGTTCCTTCCAACTTTATTACTAAAGTTGCAAAATTGGAGGCGACTCATTTGCGACCCTTGCCGACTGCGGTCGTAAGTCGAGGACCACCTGTCGGACTCCACCCCCCCCCTTACCTGAGCGAGAGGGAATACTCGCTGCGGCTGGCCTTGCCGCTCCGAACCAGGTAACTGCCTTCCCTGCACAGTGTCAGGAGTGTCTCGGCTTCAGCTCGGCTGATGGGGCCATGAAACCACCTGTGAATCACAAGAAACCGGAGTCACATCGGTACGGAGTCACCCTGCCTCCCGGTGGTTTTTCCTGCCTGGCGGAGAGACCTTTCCCCCCCTCCTTGTGGGGAAAAAAAGCGGTCTGCACGAACACAAGATCCTCGGGGAATGTCTGGTGCAGCCTGTCCTCCAGTTGGGGCAATTGCGAACCCTTTGCAATCTGGAGAGCACCAGGTTGGGTAAGGGGATGTGAGAAGGACTTTGGGAGACGGGAACATAAGAACCTAAGAAGAGCCATGCTGAATCAGGCCAAAGCCCATCGAGTCCAGCATTCTGTGTCACACAGTGGCCCACCAATTGTACATGGGGATCTTGAGCAGAAAGAGAAGGCCAAACCCTCCCTTTCCCTTGACCCCCAACAAATGGGACTCAAGGGAATCCTGCCTGCCTCAACCAACATAGAGGCGGCACATGGACATCCGTTTTAATAACCACCAATACACTTGGCCTCCATGAATCTATCTAGCCCTGCCTTGAAGCTGTCAAGGCTGACAGCTGTCACGACCCCTTCAGGAAGTGAATTCCATAAACCAACGACCCTCTGGGTGAAGAAATATTTCCCTTTATTTGTCCTCACTTTCTTACCTACGAGCTTTAGGGAGTGCCCCCTTGTCCTGGTATTGTGTGATAGAGAAAAGAATTTTTCTCTATCCACCTTTTCTATCCCATGCATGATTTTATACACTTCGATCAAGTCACCCCTTAAACGCCGTCTTTCAAGGCTGAAGAGACCAAGGCGTTGCAATCTGGTTTCATAAGGGAGGCGCTCCATTTCCTTGATCATTCTTGTTGCCCTTTTTTGCACCTTTTCCAGTTCCATTATATCCTTCTTGAGGTGTGGTGACCAGAAGGGAGGAAGAGATGCTGTCTAGGGCAGAGAGCACCGATCTTTCTCAGTTGGTGGACCAGAGGAAAAGTGAGAGGGAAGCATTTTATAGGTGTGCGTACGCATGTGTGCACAGGGCTGCGAATATGCGCACTCTGCAAAGGGGGCGAGTGATACTAACTAACCCTGTCCTGTTCTTGTGTGTGCTGCAGCGCCTTGTTTCTGTGCCCTGTGCCACAGCGGTGGCCCGTTTTGTGTGCCGCGTGGCATGGCGGCACTCATTTTTGCACCCTGCGGTGTGGCGGTGGCCTGTTTCTGCATCCCGCAGCGCAAAGGCATCTGTTTTTGCACCTTGCAGCAGAACAGCGGCCTGTTTTCACACCCCGAGGTGTGGTGGCGGCCCGTTTTGTGTGCCCCGTGGCACGTCGTCCTGTTTTTGCGCCCCGTGGCCAGGGCGCTAGCACAAGGGAAGGGATGTGCACGAACACACAGGCGCCCTGGTTAGCCGACTACCAGGCCGTGGCCCACAGGTTGGGGACCCCTAGTCTAGGGAACAGTCAGATAAGAGACAGCTGAGCCCTCAGCTGCATAATGGGTGGAGAAAGATACTTAGAACAGACTCTCCCTAATTTCTCAGTTTATAAAGGAGGTCAGAGTAGTAGAGAGAAGGTCAGAATAGAGCTGGAAGGGATCTTGGGGGGTCTTCTAGTCCAACCCCTTGCTCAAGTAGGGGACCCTATGCCAGTTCAAACAAGTGGCTATGCGGCCTCTTCTTAAAAATCTCCAATGATGAAGCACACACAACTTCTAGAGCAGCGGTTCTCAACCTGTGAGTCGCGACCCCATTTGGGGGTCGAACGACCATTTCACGGGGGTTGCCAAACAACACAGTCCGCCATTTTCCCCCCCTTTTCCTTAGCTGTGCTACTCCCTCTTATTCTATTGGCTTTTGAAAGCCAATAGAATAGACTCTCTTGAATAGAGTCTAGTTCTATGGGCTTTCAAAAGCCAATAGGAATTGTCCAGGCTGTCTCTGCCCTGCTGAGCCCGCCAAAAGTCCCAGTCTGCAAATGGTGCTGCAAGTTGTCTGCAGCGAAGGCGAGCTATCCGGAACTTTCCACCCCTCCCTGCTGAGCAACTACTACAAATGGAAGTAAAAGAGGGCCAGGGGTGGGAGGTGGAAGGCCGGCGGGTGCAGGGCTGGGCCAGCTGGTGGCCCAGCCGGTGGTCGCCCTGCCCCTTGCCAGCTACGCCTCGGCCGGCGCAGGGGGCGGCACCATGCATGTGCGGCGCTCCCGGGCAGGGAAATACAGGTAGTCCTCGACTTACGACCGGTTGGGGGTCGTGGCATTAAAAAGGTTGAGAACCACTGTTCTAGAAGCAAGCTGTTCCACTGGTTAATTGTTCTAACAGTCAGGAAGTTTCTCCTTAGTTCTAGATTGCTTTTCTCCTTGATTAGTTTCCATCTGTTGCTTCTTGTCCTGCCTTCAGGTGATTAGGGAGATAAGTTGACCTCCTCAAATACTGGAATACTACTATAATGTCCACTCTAGTCCTTCTTTCTTTCTTTCTTTCTTTCTTTCTCTAGGACTGGCCAAACCCAAATCCTGCAGCCGTTCTTCATATGTTTTAGTCTCCAGGCCTTTGATCATCTTAGTTGCTCTTCTCTGCACTTTTCCAAAGTCTCCACATCTTTTTTGTAACGTGGTGACCAAACCTGGATGCAGGTATTCCTGGGTGTGGAATTTCTGTCACTAAGTGAGACCGTTGTTAAATGAGTTTGGCTCCATTTTGCGGTCTTTCTTGCCACCATCGTTAAATGAATCACTGCAGTGGTTAAATTAGTAACGTGGTTGCGATGTGAATCTGGCTTCCCTATTAAATTTTTGCATGTTGGAAGGTCGCAAAAATTAATAACCTGACTCTGGGGAAGCAGCAACTGTCGTAAATATGAATCAGTTGCCAAACATCTGAATTTGGATCACGTGACCGTGGGGAGCGCTACAACGGTCCTAAGTGTGAAAAAGGGTCATAAGTCACATTTTTCAGCGCCGTGGTAACTTCGAACTATCACAGCGGAGGTGATGCGCTGGTATCTGGAGGCTGTTAGGGTTTGGATGGGTGCTAACAAGCTCAAACTCAGCCCCGACAAGACGGAGTGGCTGTGGGTTTTGCCTCCCAAAGACAATGCAATCTGTCCGTCCATTACCCTGGGGGGGGGAGTTTCTGACCCCCTCAGTGAGGGTCCGCAACTTGGGTGTCCTCCTCGATCCACAGCTAAATCTGGAGTATCAGCTTTCGGCTGTGGCGAGGAGGACATTTGCCCAGGTTCGCCTGGTGCACCAGCTGCGGCCCTATTTGGACCGGGAGTCTCTTCTCACAGTCGCTCATGCCCTTATCACCTCAAAGCTCGACTACTGCAATGCTCTCTACATGGGGCTACCTTTGAAAAACGCTCGGAGACTTCAGGTTATGCAAAATGCAGGCGCGCGAGCAGTATTGGGCTTGCCTAGAAATGCCCACATCTCGGCATCACTCCGCGAGCTGCATTGGCTGCCAATTGGTCTCCGAACGCAATTCAAAGTGTTGGTTATGACCTATAAAGCCCTACATGGCATCGGACCAGGTTACTTACGGGACCGTCTGCTGCCCCATGAAACCCAGCGACCGGTTAGGGCCCACAGAGTCGGCCTTCTCCAGGTCCCGTCAGCCAGACAGTGTTGCCTGGCGGGGCCTAGGGGAAGGGCCTTCTCTGTTGCAGCCCCGGCCCTCTGGAATCAACTCCCCACGGAGATCCGTATTGCCCCCACCCTCTCCGCCTTTCGCAAATTATTGAAGACACATCTTTGCCGACAGGCCTGGGGCAGTTAACATCTTGCCCCAGCCAGTGTATGCTTGTTTGCATGTCTGTTTGGATGATTGGTTTTTTTTAATTAAGGGGTTTTTATACTGTATTTTAATGTTAGATTTCTATCCATGTTGTGAGCCGCCCTGAGTTTCTGGAATAGGGCAGCATAGAAATCCAATAAATAAATAAATAAACAAACAAACAAACAAACAAACAAACAAACAAACAAACAAACAAACAAACAAACGATCCACTCTGGGTCGGTCACCAGGACCAAAGGTTTTGCCTTCTGAGCTTTCGGTCACTAAATGAATGTTTGTAAGTCCAAGACTACTTGTAACATGTTTTGAAGGATTATAGAAATGACAAACACTCTATTTTGACTGCGGTTTGAACCATTTTCCCTCCGCTTGGCATTTTTCCCGGCACGATCAAAATGACCATTTTGTTTATCCCCCCATTTGCGCGCCGAATCCCGGATAATTTGGTCAATAGCCACTAAATGAGAAAAATCACCGCCACAAAAAATAATTAAAACATCAACAATTTGTGGCAAACGGGACACCAATAATAATTACCTTTGAGCGGTCAATGCACATCGTGGAATAATATCTATTGAACACTGTCGGCAAGAGAGAGAAAAAAAGAAAAATGGAACAAAATAAAATTAATGGCCTTTGCTCAGGGAGGGAAACTAATCCAGGAGAGTAGCAACTGTGAGAGGGACCTCAGAGTCCTAGTTTACAATCCCTTAAATAGGAGCCAGCCCTGTGCTGCAGTTGTCAAAAAAGCCAACACTGTGCTAGGCTGCATTAACAGAGGGAGAGAATCAAGATCAGGTGAAGTGTTAATATCACTTTACAAGGCCTTGGTAAGGCCACACTTGGAATACTTTATCCAGTTTTGGTCACCACGATGTAAAAAAGATGTTGAGACTCTAGAAAGAGTGCAGAGAAGAGCAACAAAGATGATCAGGGGACTGGAGGCTAAAACATACAAGGAACGGTTGCTGGAATTGGGTATGTCTAGTTTAATGAAGAGAAGGACGAAGGGGGACATGATAGCAGTCTTCCAGTATCTCAGGGGCTGCCCCAAAGAAGAGGGAGTCAAGCTATTCTCCAAAGTACCCGAAAGCAGGACAAGAAGCAACAGATGGAAACTAACCAAGGAGAGAAGCAACCTAGAACTAAGGAGAAACTTCCCGACAGTGAGAACAATTAACCAGTGGAACCACCTGCCTCCAGAAGCGGTGAATGTTCCAACACTGGAAGTTTTTAAGAAGAGACTGGACAGCCATTTGTCCGAAATGGTATAGGGTTTCCTGCCTGAGCAGGGGGTTGGACTAGATGACTTCCAAGGGCCCTTCCAACATTATTATTATTATTATTATTATTATTATTATTATTATTATTATTAAATATGGGACCCACACTCAGCCCTGATCCCCTCCTGGGTGTCACTTACGCCTGACTCTCCAGGGGCAGCGACACGTCGATGTGCTCAGCCAGGGGAACGCCAGACTCGGGGCTCTGTGACTGGCCAAACTTGGCAGAGCCTGTTGGGTGCTTCAGTGGACGTGGCCAGTGTTCTTTGGGGGCTGAGGAGGCAGAGGTCCGGTCCCATTCAGGGGCTTCAAACTGCGCTGTGGGAGGAGCAGGACAGACCCTTAGACGGTTGGAGAGGCGTCTCGAAGGAGCCAATGGGCACTTCCCCTGCCAGAGAACATTTCCTGGTTGGCTAGCAGACTCCCAAAGGGAGGGAAGTAAAAAAAAAGTCAAGATGGCAACTGTGCAAAGCAAGCTCCGCCCATTTCTTACATGCCCTCTGGCCATCGGTTGCCATCTTGGCTTTTTGTGCACACCCTGCAGTGGGGAGGGGACAGTGAAATGTTGGCAGCCTGTTTTTTGACATTTTTTCTGGATTCTGTAAATAATTTGGAAACTGCAGTGGAGGTGTGAGAAATGCTGTTGATATATAGCAGCAGAGATCAAACCAAGTGTACAGTCACCATGTGCTTTACTGCTTATCATAGATCCAAACTTGTAAACACTGCCATCTACTGGCTGAATACCATGTGTGCTGGCTGTGGCCGCCATCTTGACTTTTTTGACCTTGCTCCCTGTGGATGCAGTTTTATAAGCTTTTCCTTTTCAGTCTCTACATAAGCAACCTTTAGGTTGCCAATACATAAAAATTAGACGTTTCAGCCGCTGTTTGTGTGTGAGTGTGGCTGGGTGTTTGTGTAGATGTGTCATCAAAATAATAATGGGATAAACGTATGGGCAACATCTGAATGAAGTTATCTTGGCTCAGAAACTAAACCTTTGGTTTCAAAATGACTTTAAACTGCCTGCTAGATTGGGAGATTTTGGAGATAGTCCTCAAATTATGACCACAATGGGCCTCAGAACTTTGGTCACTAAGGGAGTCGTGCCTGATTTTATGATCTTTAGTAAGGTCACCAAAGTCGTAAACCATAACGTGGTCCTTAAGTGAATCCTGTCCAATTTTACAACCTTTTTGCTGCAGTGGCCGTTAAGTGGACCCAGCGTCCCCCGTTGACTCTGCTTGTTGGAAGCCCCCCGGGAACGTCTCAGGTAGGAAACATGTGACGCCAGGATGCTGCAACCATCTTGAATAGATGCTGGCTGCCCATCACAGGATTGCTGGGATGTTGTGCAGGTCATAAGTGTGAGGACTGGTTGCAAGTTACTTTTCTCAGGACTGTCACAACTTTGTTAACGGTCTAAATTGGGGCCTGTTTGTATTCTTGCCAAAGAAGACAGCACAACCTTGACTTCACCGTCATTAATTAAGATTGCATTATTCAAAGCGATAGGACAGTGATGGTGAACCTTTTAGAGACCGAGTGCCCAAACTGCAATCCAAAACCCATTTATGTATCGTCGGGCGCTGGATGGGCGTGGCCAATTGGGTGGGCGTGGCTGCAGTGGTAACGGCAGACTGGGTGGGACTAAAAAGTTCAATCCATCCATTCCAACTTTGCAAGATCTTTTTTTTTCCCGCGAGAAGTTGAAATTGACGGATTGATTGAACCTTTTTTTTTTTTTGCACACGGCGGCGGAGGCCTAAAGCAGTGGTTCTCAACCTTTTTCAGGTTGAGACCCCACTTGCCCCGCCCATGCGTGGCGCGACCCCAGCGCGCGCGCGTGCATCGCGCGTCGGGCCGATCCGCGCATGCGCGGCGTGTGACAAAAAAAAACCAAAAACAAAATGGCGGACCACGACGGGCTGATCCGTGCATGCGCGGCGCGTGCGACGGCCCGATCCGTGCATGCACGGCGCGCGCGTGACAAAAAAAAACCAAAACAAAAAAAACAAAATGGCGGACTGCGACGGGCCGATCTGCGCATGCGCGGTGCGTGCGTGACAGAAAAACAAAAAACAAAAACAAAATGGCGGACCGTGACGGCCCGAACCGCGCATGTGCAGCGCGCGCCCGACAAAAAAAACAAAAAACAAAACAAACAAACAAAAAAACACAAAATGGCGGACCGCGGTGTCCGGCGACCCCCGCGAAATGGTCGTTCGATCCCAAATGGGGTCGCGACCCATAGGTTGAGAACCGCTGGCCTAAAGTGAAAAGGTTTTATAAAACCCAGCTGAAGGCCTAGGACTGGGGGGACGGCGCGCGTGCCCACAGAGAGGGCTCTGAGTGCCATTTCTGGCACCCATGCCATAGGTTCGCCACCACTGCGATAGGCGTTCAGAGAGTCCTCGACTTACAATGACTTTGCTGAATGACCATTCCAAGTTACAACGCCACTGAAAAAAGTGATTCGTGACCGTTTTTCACACTTATGACCGTTGCAGCAGTCCCCACGGTCACGTGATCCAAATTCAGACGCTTGGCAACTGACTCGTATTTACGACGGTCGCAGTGTCCTGGGGTCACGTGATCCCCTTTTGCGAACTTCCGACGAGGAAAGTCAATGGGGAAGCCGGATTCACTTAACCACCGTGTTGCTACCTTAACACCTGAAGTGATTCCCTTAACGACTGTGGCAAGAAAGGTCGTAAAACGGGGCAAAATTTGCTTAAAAATGTCTCACTTAGCGACAGAAACGTGGGCTCCATTGTGCTTGTAAGTGGAAGACTACCATCTAGGCCAGGGATAGGCAACCGTGGCTCTTTTATGACTCGTGGACTTCATCTCCCAGAATTCCTGAGCCAGCCACGCTGAGGGGAAAGGGAGAGGTTTCCAAGCTGAAACATGCTGGCTCAGGAATTCTGGGAGTTGAAGTCCACCAGTCATGAGGGGGCCATAGTTTCCCCCATGCTGGCTGAGGAATTCTGGGAGTTGAAGTCCACGAGTCATGAAAGAGCCAAGGTTGCCTACCTCTGGCCTAGGCCTAGGCCGCTTTATGACTTGTGGACTTCAACTCCCAGAATTCCTGAGCCAGCATGGCTCAGCTTGGAAACCTCTCCCTTTCCCCTCAGCGTGGCTGGCTCAGGAATTCTGGGAGTTGAAGTCCACGAGTCATAAACGAGCCAAGGTTTCCCTCATGCTGGCTCAGGAATTCTGGGAGTTGAAGTCCACGCGTCATAAAAGAGCCAAGGTTGCCTACCCGCTTCTAGGCTGTAGTATCTGCACAAAGAAGGGCAGGGGTACCCCAACATGGTGGACACAGGTGCCCCAACACAACTCCGCCTTTTTTTGGAACATGCATCAGGACACCACCCACCTACACACACATCAGAGAAAAGCATGACAACATTGCAAAGAAAGTCTCGTTTTCCGATTGTGACCCAAAGGCGGGCTTTTAACCGACCACCCTGGAAATGGGCTGTGAAAAAAATGTCATGTGTGAAAACATGCCAGAGACAGGCAGGCCCCATGCAACACAGTGGACACATGTGCAACAAAAGGAACAACAACAGTGAAAGATAGAAAAGTGAGAAAAGGAAGGAGGGAGGGAGGAGGAACTGCCAGGATGGGAAGAAACAATTAAGTAGAATCTCTAAAAAAAAATATAAATAAATTCTATGTCAATTTTTTCAAAAGTTTGAGAGGCTCCTGAGGGCCTCGCGTTTCATTCCTGCCAAATTCACCCCTCTGAGTTTTTTTAAGCCCCAAGTTGAAATGACAACAATTGGCTTTCTAAGATTAAAAAATATATAAAACTTTTGGATTTCGTATATTTCTGAAACGCAGGTAGTCCTCGACTTGCAATGGTTCGCTTAGTGACCGTTCAAAGTTATAACGGCACTGGAAAAAAAGGGTCTTTTGTGACCCTTTTTCACGCTTACGAGGCATCCCCAGGGTCAGGTGATCAAAACTCAGAAGCTTGGCAACTGAGTCATACTTATGACGGTTCTGACCAGCAAAATCAATCGTAACGATTCACTTAACAACTGCGGCAAGAAAGGTCGTCCAATGGGACAAAATTCACTTTCCAAACATCTCACTTAACAGCTGAAAATTGGGGCTCAGTTGTGGACATATGTCAAGAGCTACCTGAATAGGAAAAAAATTTGATTTAAAAGCTGTAGGTTGCAGTGGTCCAATAAATATAACTAGTGATGACTTCTTCGTTTGAAAAGAAAACATTTTCTTTGAAAAGCAAATTGTGATTCTTGAAATTGGTTTAGGATAGTGCTTCTCAACCTCCACAGCTTTAAGATGGGTGGACTTCCACTCCCAGAATCCCCCAGCCAGCATGCTTTAAGATGGGTGGACTTCCACTCCCAGAATCCCCCAGCCAGCATGCTTTAAGATGGGTGGACTTCGACTCATCGAGTTTTGCCTGCTGCTGGCTATCTCCACCAGCCCAATGGGGGTGGCTCCATCCCGTGTGGACTTCAGGTCCCAGAATTCCCCAGCCCACATGGCTGGCTGGGGAATTCTGGGAGTTGAAGTCCACACATCTTAAAGTTGCGGAGGTTGAGAAAATCTGGTCTAAAGAAAGTCCATCAGAGGGACTTGGTCTAAAGAAAGTCTGGTCAGAGGGAGCCATACCTGTTGAGTACCTGCCTGCCAAACTGCAGCTTCTGTGTACTAAATAAGCTCTACCAGCATCCTGGGATGCTCAAAAAAAAAAAAAAGATCAAAAGAATTGTAGCAAAGTAGAAGATGGAGTAAAGGGAGCAAAGTAGAAGATGGAGTAAAGGGAGAGGTTTTGATGGAGGAAGGACAGGCTGAAAACAAACAGGGAAGGTTGAAATCAAGACATCACCTTCTGGATCTAGGGGTTCTTCCGTCCCCGTAAGTTGTCCTACCGGCGGTGGCCAGGGCAATACTTTATTCTCCTTTATGCCTACTGCAAGGGGAAAGGATGTTACGAAGATGAGGTGGGGAGTTTGTAGAGAGAGGGATGAAAGAGCATGGAAAGGAGGGAGGGAGAAGATGATGGGAGGGACGGGAGGAAGAAGACAAAACCGGCATGATAAAAAAGAAATGATTGAACCAGACAGACAGATAGACAGACATGGGAAGGCTAGGTGGAAGTCCCCTACTACAACCTTACTAAGTCCCTTGAGCGGGGAGGGGCATGGCTGGATCGAAACTTTATCCTCCCCAACAATGCGTTGCTGGCAGAAATAGGAGAGCCAACATTTTGAGGCACTTACCTTGTCCATTAGATTCTGGACTGATATGCAATCCAGTGAAACCTCATTTAACGGACGACAGAGCCGTCTGTTATTCCCAAATGTCCACTAAACACAAAAGTACATTACACTCATGTGGTGTTGCAACTTGGTGTTGATATGAACAACAAAATAACAGAGTTGGAAGAGACCTCCTGCTCAGGCAGGAAACCTTATGCCATTCCAGACAAGTGGCTGCCCAGTCTCCTCTTAAAAACCTCCAGTGATGGAGAATTTACAACTTCGTGTGGCAAGCAGTTCCACTGGTTAATTGTTCTCACTGCCAGGAAATTCCTCCTGAGTTCTAGCTTGCTTCTCTCCTTGATTAGTTTCCATCCTTTGTTCCTTTCCTGCCTTCCGGCGCTTTGGAGAATAGGTGGACACCGGTCTTCTTTGTGCCAGCCCCTCAAATATTGGAGCACTGCCATTATGTCGCCCCTGATCCTTCTCTTCATTAGACTAGACCAGCAGTTCTCAACCTGTGGGTCGCGACCCCATTTGGGGTCGAACGACCATTTCACGGGGGTCGCCAAGCACCGCAGTCCGCCATTTTTTTTATTATTTTTTTTGGTCGGCCATTTTTTTCCCTATAGCGATGCAGGCCGACGCGCCGCGCATGCGCGGTGCAGGCCCGCCATTTTTTTTGGGTCGGCCATTTTTATTTCATTTTATTTCGTCGGCCATTTTTTTTCCTATCGCGATGCGGGCCGTCGCGCCACGCATGCACGATGCGCCCCGTCACGCCGCGCATGCGCGGTGCGGGGCCGCCTTTTTTTTTTTTTTTTGCGCGATGCGGGCCGGGGTCAAGCCCCGGAAAAGGTTGAGAACCGCTGGACTAGACCACGGGTCGGCAACCCGCGGCTCCGGAGCTGCATGCGGCTCTTTGAGCCACCTCCTGTGGCTCCGGAGCCTGCTCCGCCATTTGCAGAGAGAGACAGAGAGGCACTTGCACTTGCACTTGCACTTCTCTTCTCTCTCTCTCTCTCTCTCTCTCTCTCTCTCATGGGACTTGCCCCCTCGCAGGGCTCCTGATTGGCTCTGCGCCTGGGTGCCCCGCCCCCTGGGAGAAGGGCGGCCAGGAAACCCCTTTCCCAGGCTGGCTCAGTCCGAGGCGCACATGGCTGGGGAGCCGTGGGGGGAAGCCTGGGGATCCCCCGAGGGAGCGGCCCACCGAAGCCTCTGCTAGCATGGGAGTCTCCAGCATCACTGGTGGACAGAGCTGACCGGTCGGCAGGCCGTTGCAATGGTTCTGACCCGAAGATGCCAGCAGTGCAGAAGGTGGCTGCCTTGGCGGCCTGGGGACAGCCCGGGAAACGATGCCGTCGCTGGCCACCGCCCCAGGTGGGACTCCACGCTGCCCAATAGCCATGGCGCCGCTGGGGGGGGGCTAGTGCCACGACAGGCCGTCCCTGGGCGGCGGCGGTGAGCGCTGCTCCGGGGTGCCCAGGCGGCGTAGCAGAGGGGGGCGCGGCGCGGCAGCGGCGGCAGGCAGGACACGCAGTGTGTCGGGCAAAAGGCTCTCCAGGGTCTTGTTGGCCTGCTGGTGGTGCAGCCCAACCTGGGCGGCCATGATGCGCTGCCACTCTTGTGGCTCTTCAGCCGTGACAGCACGCCGTGGTTGCAGCAGCGCGTGCAATTGGGCGTCCGCTGCAAGGGCGCCCAGGCCGGCTGAGCCCCCGGGCCGCCCATGTACAGGTACGGGGAGCCGGAGCCGGAGCCGTTCATGGCGCCCTCTCACCACAGCCGCTAGATCCGCCTCACTCGCACTAAACCAGGGGTCTTCAAACTTGGCCCTTTTATGACTTGTGGACTTCAACTCCCAGAATCCCCCATCCAGCATGCCACGTGTGCCTGGCTGAGGAATTCTGGGAGTTGAAGTCCACAAGTCATAAAAGGGCCAAGTTTGAAGACCCCTGCACTAAATGAATGGCTGTAAGTTGGGAATTACCTGTTCCTCGGTTGTGGGTAATGAATGAACACATGTTGGAAACAGTGGCTTAAGGACAATTGTGATGCCAAAGGCATAAACCTTCGTGAATGTTGTAAAGTTACTCTCAATTTCATCAGCTCCCCCAAACTACTTTAAATGGGTGGTGGTTTGTCCAGAGGCTAAGAAAGATTTAGGAGCAGATGTGGAATCACAGCCTGTTTGGGAAAACGGCAGATTCTCTGAATTAATTGGAGAAAAGAGAGGCCAGCTTGCCAATTATAGTAACTGGGAAGCCACTAGAAAAACGCTCAGAAAACCTGCACTTTATTGAAGTTAAAAGTAAATTGGCTTCTAGCAGGAACCTCATCCTGTGGCTGAGATTTTCCCCCCTCTGGCTCTCCATAAATCTTGTTAAAAAGGACTTATTGGGAATTTACTCGGTGTTGAACCAACAAGATGCAAAGGGATTGCATTATTTCAGAAGAAAATCTGGAGCAGGAATGTCCAGCCTCGGCGACTTTAAGACTTGTAGTCTTCAACTCCCAGAATTCCCCAGCCAGCATGTCATACATCCCAATTTTGTGTCCATCACTAAGCGACAAGTCATAAGTCAAGGACTGTCCCTATAGGTAAAATTATTCCTTTAGAAATTGTTCCCAGAAAGGTATTCACGTTGAAGAGATTCTAGAAATATTTCAGAGAAGAGCAATGAAGATGATTAGGGGATTGGAAGCTAAACTGAGGAACAATTGCAGGATTTGGGTCTGTCTAGTTTAATGAAAAGAAGAACCAGGGGTGACATGAGAGCAGTCTTCCAATATCTCAGGGGCTGTCCCAAAGAAGAGGGAGTCAAGCTGTTCTCCAAAAGCGGGAGAAGAAGCAACGGATGGAAACTAATCAAGGAGAGAAGCAACCTAGAACTAAGGAGAAATTTCCTGACAGTGAGAACAATTAACCAGTGGAACTACCTGCCTCCAGAAGTTGTGAATGCTCCAACACTGGAAGTTTGTAAAAAGAGATTGGACAGCCATTTGTCTAAAATGGCATAGAGTTTCTTGCCTGAGCAGGGGGTTGGACTAGAAGACCTCCAAGGTGCCTTTCTATTCTATTCTATTCTATTCTATTCTATTCTATTCTATTCTATTCTATTCTATTCTATTCTATTCTATTCTATTCTATTCTATTCTATTCTATTCCATTCCATTCCATATTCTATTCTATTCCATTCCATTCCACTCCACTCCACTCCACTCCACTCCACTCCACTCCATATTCTATTCTATTCTATTCTATTCTATTCTATTCTATTCTATTCTATTCTATTCTATTCTATTCTATTCTATTCCATTCTACTCCACTCCACTCCATATTCTATTCTATTCTATTCTATTCTATTCTATTCTATTCTATTCTATTCTATTCTATTCTATTCTATTCTATTCTATTCTATTCTATTCCAAAGCTCCTGAAGGCAGAACAAGAAGCAACGGATGGAAACTAATCAAGGAGAGAACCAACCTAGAATTAAGAAGCAATTTGCTGAACAATTAATCAGCGGAACAACCTGCCTCCAGAAGTTGTGAATGCTCCAATACTGGAAGTTTGTAAGAAGAGACTGGACGGCCATTTGTCTAAAATGGTAAGGGTTTCCTGCCTGAGCAGGGGTTGGACTAGATGACCTCCAAGGTCCAACTCTGTTATTCTGTCATTTCCAGGAATAAAAGAAAGCAAGGGAGCCCCAGGGACATTGCTTAAGGTAGTGGGGCATCCGGGAAACACGGACGGTAAGGAAACAAACCAGCGGTTGTGAAATGAAGACCCCCCGGTAGATTTCTGAGTGCAGTGACTCACTCAGAGGTGCAATGGGCAGCCTTGCACAACTATAGGCACTTCACCTGCTGTTTTTATCTGATTACTGCAGGCTGATCCAGTGGGAAGAATATTCTGATTGATAAGACGGAGCAGCTAAATTTACCCGCTGTATCTCTTATCAGCAAAGCCATAGAGAGACAACTGATGGATCAGATGTGATTTTTCTGCATCCCCAGTAACACACACACACACACACACACACACACACACACACACAAAAGTTTGCAAATGGAGCATTTATAGTTCTTGGTGGGTGGCACTTCTCTCCTTCTTCAAGATCACATATTCAAAGATAAATCGCCTCTCTTGAATTCTGAATTGCCCGCTTTATTTTTCCGGCTTAAGAACAGAGGGATGGTTATCACATTTATTTATTTAAAGTGTTAAAGATTGAGAATAATCTCTTCTTCAAAACTCCATTAACTTATAGGATTAAAACAAAAAACAAAACAAAAAGGCAACACCACCACACTAAAACATAAGCTGGGGGGGGGCTTATGGAGTAGAAGTCCTCGGCTTACAACCATAACTGAGTCTGGAATTTTGGTTGTAAGCCATGGTGGTCATTAAATGGGTTACCATGGGACCATGCCCAATGTTATGACCTTTTTTGTGGCAGGCATTAAGCAAACATCATGGTCATTAAAAGAACTAATCAAGGAGAGAAGCAACCCGGAACTAAGGCGGAACTTCCTAACAGCGAGGACAATTAACCAGTGGAACAGCTTGCCACCAAGTTTAGCTTTTTAAGAAGAAACCAGACAGTCACTTGTCTGAAACGATACAGGGTCTCCTGCTTGAGCAGGGGGCTGGACTAGAAGACCTCCAGGGTCCCTTCCAGCTCTGATTCGAATTCCGCATTCTTTTTCAATCCGTTCGCCAGCCGAAGCCCAGCCTCCTTTCGCCATGCATCCCTCCTCAGAGGAGACAATACCTCCCCCCCTCCCCTCCTTTCTAAAATAAAGTTTGCACAAGCCGGCCGTTATGTTCAGAGAAAATATTTGCTCTCTCCATTTGGGGCCATTGCAAGCAGAAGGACTACACTTCAGGGAAAATGGCTCTTCAAATTCCTACAAGTATCGGCGTGAAGCTTGACAAAAATCCTAGAGGCTGATGACTCGGACGTGACCCATTTGCCAAAGGGAGAAATCAGGAGAAGCTGACATTTTCAGAACTGATGGAAAACCTTTAATTATTATTATTATTATTATTATTAGTAGTAGTAGTAGTAGTAGTAGTAGTAGTAGTAGTAGTAGTAGTAGTAGTAATAAAGTTGGAAGGGACATTGGAGGTCTAATAATAATAATAATAATAATAGTAATAATAGTAATAATAGTAATAGTAAAGTTGGAAGGTCATCTAGTTCAACCCCCTGCTCAGGCAGGAAACCCTATACCATGGCTGTCCAGTCTCTTCTTAAAAACCTCCAGTGCTGGAGCATTCACCACTTCTGGAGGCAGGTGGTTCCACTGATTAATTGTTCTCACTGTCAGGAAGTTTCTCCTTAGTTCCAGGTTGCTTCTCTCCTTGATCAGTTTCCACCCGCCGCTTCTTGTCCTGCCTTCAGGCGCCTTGGAAAATAGCTTGACTCCCTCTTCTTTGGGGCAGCCCCTGAGATACTGGAAGACTGCTATCCTGTCCCCCCCTCGTCCTTCTCTTCATTAAACTAGACATCCCCAAATCCAGCAACCGTTCCTTATATGTTTTAGCCTCCAGTCCCCTGATCCTCTTTGTTGCTCTTCTCTGTACTCTTTCTAGAGTCTCAACATCTTTTTTACATCGTGGTGACCAAAACTGGATGCAGGATTCCAACCCAGGCATATAAATTAAATTAAATAAATAAATAAATTAAATAAATAAGTGTGGCCTTACCAAGGCCTTGTAAACACTTCCCGTGATCTCGATTCTCTCCCTCTGTTAATGCAGCCCAGCACTGTGTTGGCTTTTTTGGCAGCTGCAGCACAGACCTTTCCCATTTTGGCTGGGTCTCAAAGAGTGGCCGTGCCCTGCCTTGCAGCAGTTGACAGCAGTTCATTTAGTGACCGTTCCAAGTTACAACGGCGCTGAAAAAAGGGACTTACGACCGTTTTTCACACTTACGACCGATCCCCCACGATCCTCTGACCCAAAGTCAAACACTTGGCAACCGACTCGTCTTTACGACAGTGGCAGTGTCCCGGGGTCGTGCGATCCCCTTTGGTGAGCATTCTGACCAGGGGGAAAGCCGATGGGAAAGCCAGGTTCACTTAACGACCGTGTTCCTCACTTAACAACTGCAGGGGTTCACCTAACCGCCGAGGCAAAGCAAGGTGGTAAAACGGGCCCAAATTCACCGAACCAAAGGTCTCGCTTAGCTGATAGAAATGTTAGGGCTCAGTTGTGGTCGTACGTTGAGGATTCCCTGCATTTCCACCCCCCTGTAGTTGCAAGGATTAAAAAAAAAACACAGCAAGAAAATAATTTGGCTTGGCGATTTTCAGAGGAGAAATGGGAAATGCGGTTTTAAAATTTACCCGGCGTGCGCAATTACGGCTAAGCTGTATATTGCGGGAGATAATTTTATCTCTGTGCTGCCGACCGTTGCGGAGCAGACAAGAAGAACAAGGATCTCTTGACATTTCCTTGTGCGTGTGTCGGGGTGTCACTGCTTTTCAAAACAAACCGCGGGGGCTTTCCATTGATCGGAGGCGCCCCCTCCTTCGCTGCGTTGCCAAATCCACAGGGAGCCCCCATGATCTGAATGAAAAGAGCCCTCCAGATGACTGATGGAGAACAGGAGGGAGATCTGAAGAGGCTACACACACTGGCGCGCACAAGCACACACAACACAACCCTCAATCAGGTTTAACATTTGGCAGTGCTGCCAGACCCACCCAATGCCACACGTCAATTCCAGATATTCAGCTGCAGCTATTATATCATTAAGTGGAGATCATAGCTGGCCGTAATTAGGGATTGGGATTTCAGGGGAGGGTGGGAAAACTGAGGAGAAAGATCAAAGCAGATCCAGAAGGCCACACTTGGAATCCTATTTCTTGGCCTGTTGTCTCTTAATAAATAGTATTTTCTTTTTCTTTTTTTCTCCCCCCCCCCTCCGGATACTAGAAGTGCTAGACAACTATTTTATTCTTGAGGTTCAAAAAGTGCCAATGATTTTTGCTGTTGTTGTTGTTTAGTAGTTTAGAAATTATTTCTAACTTTTATACCCTTGCGGATCAGAGGGTTTTTATTTTGGGTAAATTTTGAACTTGAATCTAGAAATTGGTTTGTATTTTTAAAAACTTAGTTAATAGCCTTGAGGAGGGGTGGTGTATTAATATAAAAGGAACCTCTACACAATTTGGTGTATTGTAGATTTTAACGAAAGATGTAAAATATTCAGCCTTTTTTTCCCCTTTGACTTTGTATTTTATTGCATGTCATTTCTCTAATTTTTAATCAATAAAAATATCCATTACTTTGGGGAGTGTTAAAACAAAAAAAAAGGATGATCAGGGGACTGGAGGCTAAAAGATATAAGGAAGGGTTGCTGGAATTGGGTGTGTCTAGTCTAATGAAGAGAAGGACGAGGGGGGACAGGATAGCAATGTTTCCAATATCTCAGGGGCTGCCCCAATAAGAGGGAGTCAAGCTATTCTCCAAAGCGCCTGAAGGCAGGACAAGAAGCAACGGATGGAAACTGATCAAGGAGAGAAGCAACCTGGAACTAAGGAGAAACTTCCTGACAGTGAGAACAATTAACCAGTGAAACAACCTGCCTCCAGAAGCGGTGAATGCTCCATCACTGGAAGTTTTTAAGAAGAGATTTGTCTGAAATGGTGTAGGGTTCCTGCCTGAGCAGGGGTTTGGACTAGATGACCTCCATGGTCCCTTCCAACTCTTCTCTTCTCTTCTCTTCTCTTCTCTTCTCTTCTCTTCTCTTCTCTTCTCTTCTCTTCTCTTCTCTTCTCTTCTCTTCTCTTCTCTTCTCTTCTTTTTCTGAATTCTGAGCTTGGTGCTTTTCTTGCAGACGTCCCATTACCCAAGTAGGGAACATCATCAGTACTAGAAGGGAGAGGGACTTCTGGAGAGGAGGAGGAGGAGGAGGAGGAGGAGGTGGTGGTGGTGTTGGAGCATTCACAACTTCTGGAGGCATTTCCTGATGGTCTAAGTAAGACTTTACCAAGAACCTGTCAGCATCTATATTTTTAATTGCAATTTCTCTCTCTCTCTCTCTCTTTCTCTCTCTCTCTGCAATTTTCTAAAAAAAAAAGGTTTGTTTTTTTTAAAAGTATTTTAGTTACTGCAGATGGCAACAAGATCAAAGCTGACTTTTCCTGCTGCAGTAGTTTAAAATCTCTTCCCCTGTTTGACAAAGATGCCCACTAGGGTAGGGAGGAATACACACTTTCGAAAGGATGAAGCAGGAGGACTAGAAGATTGCATGTTTATTTTTAAGAGCGGTCCTCTTGAAGGTGGATTTTAAAGTCTTAAAAGTGGCCAACCACTTGGACAACCATGTTCTAATATAGACCATCTGGTATTTGGGGTGGAGAACAGACTGCATATTACAACTGATTCCCGCTTAAACGCAAAAGAGTTTCCCCTGGAAGAAAAAATCCCTGAGGACTAGAAACTTAGCCGCTGCCGCCGCTGCCTTCCACAAAGCAAACGACCCAGGCAGGGCTCATTTTCATCCAACTGGCTCGTTTTTTTTAACCCAGGCTAAGTTTCAAGGCTTCTCTCCCCCCCCCCCCAAAAAATCTCAGCATTTCTTTGAAATCGCAGCAATTGTGGTTTCCCCCCCCCCCCCCCCCGCTGCCGCCGGGTTGCCAACTCACCAGCAAAAGCACGGGAAATGTGGTTCTTTTTCCACTCCCAGGGCTGGTCGTATTCGTCGGCCGGGCGCTCGTCCCCCTGGGGCAGCTGGCTCTTGGGGGGCTTCTCGGCGCCCTTCCCGGCCTCGGGGTCCTCCGCCTCGGCTGCCTTCTCCTCGTAGGGGGTGTCGTAAAGCTGCAGCCCGATCCGGGATTTCTTCCCCCGCTGCTCGTCCCGGTCGTTTTTGCGCTGGAGGTCTGCAAACCGGGAGGGAAACTTTGAACTGCCACTTAAGGATCTCGTCCCACGAGGGGGTCCTCGACTTACAGCCGTTTTGCTTAGCGACCGCTCGAAGGATCCCAACACACCAGGAGACCTCGACTTACCGCCCTCCGTTTAGCGGCCTTTGGATGGATCCCATCATGCAGAGAGACCTCGGCTTATGACTATTCACTTAGTGACTGTTTGAAGGATCCCGTCCTACAGGGGGTCCTCGACTTACGACTATTTACTTAGCGACCGTTTGAAGAATCCCATTGTGCAGGGGGTCCTCGACTTACGACCATTTGGTTAGTGACTGTTCGAAGGATCCCATCATACAAGGGAGTCCTCAGCGTACGACTGTTTGTTTAGCGACCACTCAAAGGATCCCAACACACCAGGAGACCTCGACTTACCACCCTCCATTTAGTGGCCATTGGATGGATCCCATCCTACAGAGGGTCCTCGGCTTATGACTATTCATTTAGCGACCGTTTGAAGGATGCCATCCTACAGAGGGTCCTCGGCTTACGACTATTCATTTAGTGACTGTTCAAAGGATTCCATCCTACAGGGGGTCCTCGACTTACGACTATTTAGCGACCATTCGAAGAATCCCATCATACAGGGGGTCCTCGACTTACGACCATTTGGTTAGTGATTGTTCGAAGGATCCCATCCTACAAGGGAGTCCTCAACTTACGACTGTTTGTTTAGCGACCACTCAGAGGACCCCAACACACCAGGAGACCTCGACTTACCACCTTCCATTTAGCGGCCGTCGGATGGATCCCATCATAGAGAGGGTCCTCGGCTTACGACTATTCATTTAGTGACCGTTCAAAGGATTCCATCCTACAGGGGGTCCTCAACTTACGACTGTTTGTTTAGCGACCATTCCAAGGACCCCATCACACAAGGAGACCTCGACTTACAACCGTTCGTTTAGTGACTGTTCAAGGTTACAACAGCACTGAAAAAAAAAACCCGACTTAAGACCACTCGCTGCATTTATGACCGTTGCCGCCTCTCCAATTTTGGTCACGGATCCAAATTTGGGCGCCGGGCCTGTATTTACGACAGTTACGGCGTCCTGGTGTTACACTGATGGCCATTTGCAACCTTCCCAGCTGGCTTCTGAGAAGCAAAATCAATGAGGGACATCTGGATTCGTTTAACGACCATGTGATTCGTTTAACGACCGTGTGATTCGCTTAACGACCACGTACACACACACCGCAAAAAAGGTCCTAAAATCGATGACCGACCTATTTTGGCCACTGTCCCAACTTCCAGCCGTAAAAGGTAGGCCCCATTACAGTCATACGTCAAGGAATACCGATAAAATTGCCTTTGCTTGTTTTAGAATAAAAGGAGAAAGTTAACTCCTTTCCCCCCCTCCTTTTTTCTCTTTTTTTCCTTGTTCTGTACTTTTTCACCCTCGGTCTTCCTGACAGTGAAGACAATCAACTAGTGGAACAGCTTGCCACCAGAAATCATGGGCACTCCATCACTGGAGATTTTTAAGAAGAGGCTAGACATTCATCTGTCTGAGACGGTGTAGGTTCTCCTGCTTGAGCGGGGGGCTGGACTAGAAGACCTCCAAGATCCCTTCCAGCTCTGTTCTGTTCTGTTCTGTTCGTTCCCTTCCCTTCCACTCCACTCCCTTCCCTTCCACTCCACTCCACTCCACTCTCTTTCCTTCCACTCCACTCCCTTCCACTCCACTCCACTCCACTCCACTCCCTTCCCTTCCCTTCTATTCCACTCCACTCCACTCCCTTCCCTTCCCTTTCACTCCCTTCCATTCCATTCCATTCCATTCCATCCCATCCCATCCCATCCTATCCTATCCTATATTTCTATTCTATTTCTATGCTATTCTATTCTTATTATTCTACTCTACTCTACTCTACTCTACTCTACTCTACTCTACTCTACTCTACTCTACTCTACTCTACTCTACTCTACTCTACTCTACTCTACTCTATTCTATTCTATTCTATTCTATTCTATTCTAATTTGCCTCTACTCACCAGCCACCATCTTCTGGGCATCATAGGGCTCCATGTAACCACTGTTTTCCAGACCAGCATCCTCTTCGGTGTCCCCTCTCGGTTCCCGGTGAGCATCGAACGGATCAGAGTATTCGCTCTCTCCGGGGGCCTAGGGAAAGAGAAGGGCTTCGTTTCAGCAAATGGTTCCAACGTAATCATTAATTAATTAATTAATTGATTAAATGAAGTTTAATGAAGAGAAGGACGAGGGGGGACATGATAGCAGTCTTCCAGTATCTCAGGGGCTGCCCCAAAGAAGAGGGAGTCAAGCTATTCTCCAAAGCGCCTGAAGGCAGGACAAGGAGCAACAGGTGGAAACTCATCAAGGAGAGAAGCAACCTAAAATTAAAGAGGAATTTCCTGAGGGTGAGGACAATTAACCAGTGGAACAACCTGCCTCCAGAAGCGGTGAATGCTCCAACACTGGAAGTTTTTAAGAAGAGACTGGACAGCCATTTCTCTGAAATGGTATAGGGTTTCCTGCCTGAGCAGGGGGTTGGACTAGAAGACATCCAAGGTCCCTTCCAACTCTATTATTATTGTTGTTGTTGTTATTGTAACCTTCAATTGGGTGAAAGGATCCATCATAAAGCAACGATTTTTGAATTGAGGTGACTTTCCAGTCTCTTCTTAAAAACCTCCAGTGATGGAGCATCCACCACTTCTGGAGGCAGGTTGTTCACCAGTTAATTGTCCTCACTGTCAGGAAGTTTCTCCTTAGTTCCAGGTTGCTTCTCTCCTTGATTAGTTTCCATCCATTGTTTCTTGTCCTGCCTTCAGGTGCTCTGGAGAATAGCTTGACTGCTCTCTTCTTTGGGGCAGCCCCTGAGATACTGGAAGACTGCTATCATGTCTCACCTCGTCCTTCTTTTCTCCAGGACTGGCCTAACCCAAGTCCTGCAGCCATTCTTCGTATGTTTTAGTCTCCAGGACTTTAATCATCTTAGTTGCTCTTCTCTGCACTTTTTCCAAAGTCTCAACATCTTTTTGATGTTACATGTTTTGAGGTACTTTGAATGAGAGAGAAAGAAAGAGAGGCAGAGAGAGAGAGAGAGAGAGAGAGAGAGAGAGACAGAGACAGAGAGAGAAAGAAAGAGAGAGACAGAGAAAGAGAAAGAGAAAGAGAAAGAGAAAGAGAAAGACACACACAGAGAGAGAGACAGACACAGAAAGAGAGACAGAGACACAGAAAGAGAGATACAGAGAAAGGAAGAGACAGACAGAGACAGAGAAAGAAAGAGACAGAGAAAGACACAGAGAGAGACACATACACAGAGAGAGAAAGAGAGAGAGAGAGAAAGAGAAAGAGAGAGAGAGAGAGAGAAACACACAAACAGAGAGAAAGAGAGACAGAGAGAGAGACAGAGAAAGAGAGAGAGAGAGAGGGAGAGAGAGACAGAGACAGAGAAAGAAAGACAGAGAAAGACACAGAGAGAGACACACACACACAGAGAGAAAGAGAGACAGAGAGAGAAAGAGAGAGAGAGAGAGAAACACACACAGAGAGAGAAAGAGACAGAGAGAGAGACAGAGAAAGAGAGGGAGAGAGAGACAGAGACAGAAAGAGAGACACAGAGAGAGAGACAGGGAGAGAGAGAGAGAGAGAGAAAGAGAAAGACACACACAGAGAGACACACACACAGAGAGAGATAGAAAGAGACAGAAAGAGAGAGAGGAAAAGAGAGAGAGAGAAAGAGAGAGGAAGAGAGAGAGAGAGAAAGAGAGACACAGAGAGAGAGAGACTGAGAGAGAGACAGAAAGAGAGAGAGAGAGAGGAAGAGAGAGAGAGACAGACAGAGAAAGAAAGAGAGAGGCAGAGAAAGAGAAAGAGAGAGAGAGACAGAGAGAGACAAAGAGAGACACAGAGAGAGAGGAAGAGAGAGACAGAGACAGAGACAGAGAGAAAGAGAGACAGAGAAAGAGAGAGAGACAGAAAGAGGCAGACAGAGAGAAAGAGAGAGACAGAGACAGAGAGAGAGACAGAGAAAGAGAGAGAGAGACAGAAAGAGAGAGAGAGGAAAAGAGAGAGAGAGTCAGAACTTCCAATCAGAGTTGTAAGCACTCCCAGATAGATCCATCTAACTAACAGAAAGAAGGACCGCAATAGGAAGAAAAATTGCAACCAGTCGTAACTTGAGGACTACTTTTAAAGAGGCTTCTCCAAGATGGGACTTGCCTGTTGTTTCTTTGCCTGAGTCACTGACCTGAGCTGAACCCCCTTTGAGTCATGGGCTTATTCCAGGAACAAGTCACATCCACACCTACCAAGCAGCACCATCACCACACAATGTCACCCTTTCTTCACCCGCCTGCTGCATCCGCACAATTCCGTCTTGGGGATGTGCAATTGTGTGTGCGTGCGTGCGTGCGAAAAGCTTGGTCAGGAGGGCACCCCGCCATTTTGAAGCAGAGACACAGCAACCGAGAAGGGGGGGGCTGCTGCCCACCCATGAACCAGCTCTAAGTGGAATAGAATAGAGCTGGAAGTGACCTTGGAGATCTTCTAGTCCAGCCCCCTGCTCAAGCAGGAGAACCTATACCGTCTCAGACAGGTGAATATCCAGTATTTTCTTAAAACCTCCAGCGATGGAGCACCCATAACGTCTGGTGGCAAGCTGTTCCACTGGTTAATTGTCCTCATTGTCAGGAAATTTCTCCTTAATTCTAGGTTGCTTCTCTCTTTGGTCAGTTTCCAACCATTGTTTCTCGTCCTGCCTTCAGGTGCTTTGGAGAATAGCTTGACTCCCTCTTCTTTGGGGCAGCCCCTGAGATATTGGAACACTGCTATCGTGTCTCCCCTATTTCTTCCTTTCTTTAGACTAGCCAGACCCAAGTCCTGCAGCCGTTCTTCGTATGTTTTAGTCTCCAGGCCTTTGATCATCTTAGTTGGCTGATTAAAGCCCTCCAGCGGGGCTGGTTCAGGACCCCCGTCGTCTCCGACCTTCCCTAATTGTCCTTGAGTGCATCGTCAGCCCTCAAGGGTCCCCCTTGAGTGAAGACCATCCTGCCATGTCCTCCTGGGCCTTCCACCCCATACCTGTCCGTCAGATGCCCTCTCCCACTGCCACGTGTAGGAAAAGCAATAATAGCCAAATGTTGCTTTTGCAGGTATCATACATTTTTAGGGACCACCAGTACTAAGAAATGAAATAGGGCTTAGAATTATGAGAAAAAGGCAGGACGTATCTGCGGTCCTAAAGCAAGCTAGCTAAGAGTTTTAACCACAAGAGCTTGCCCTGAATTCTCCAAAGCGCCGGAAGGCAGGAGAAGAAGCAACGGATGGGAACTAACCAAGGAGAGAAGCAACCTGGAACTAAGGAGAACCTTCCTGACAGTCAGAACAATTAACCAGTGGAACAACCTGCCTCCAGAAGCGCTGAATGCTCCAACACTGGAAGTTTTCAAGAAGAGACTGGACAGCCATTTGTCTGAAATGGTGTAGGGTTACCTGCCTGAGCAGGGGGTTGGACTAGATGACCTCCAAGGTCTCTTCTCTTCTCTTCTATTCTATTCTCTTCTATTCTATTCCAAAGTACCTGAAGGCAGGACAGAAGCAATCTAGAACTAAGAATTTTCCTGACAGTGAGAACAATTAACCAATGGAACTACCTGCCTCCAGAAGCGGTGAATGCTCCAACATTGGAAGTTTTTAAGAAGAGACTGGACAGCCATTTGTCTGAAATGGTATAGGATTTCCTACCTGAGCAGGGGGTTGGATTAGATGACCTCCAAGGTCCCTTCTATTCTATTCTATTCTATTCTATTCTATTCTATTCTATTCTATTCTATTCTATTCTATATTTATTCCATATTCTATTCTAGTCTATATTTATTCCATATTCTATTCTATTCTATTCTATTCTATTCTATTCTATTCTATTCTATTCTATTCTATTCTATTCTATTCTATATTTATTCCATATTCTATTCTATTCTATTCTATATTTATTCCATATTCTATTCTAGTCTATATTTATTCCATATTCTATTCTATTCTATTCTATTCTATTCTATTCTATTCTATTCTATTCTATTCTATTCTATTCTCTATTCTATTCTATTCTATTCTATTCTATTCTATTCTATTCTATTCTATTCTATTCTATTCCAAGGCATCTGAAGGCAGGAGAGAAGCAACCTAGAACTAAGGAGAAACTTCCTGACAGTGAGAACAATTAACCGGTGGAACCACCTGCCTCCAGAAGCGGTGAATGCTCCAACACTGGAAGTTTTTAAGAAGAGACTGGGCAGCCATTTGTCCGAAATGGTGTAGGGTTTCCTGCCTGAGCTGGAGGTTGGACTAGATGACCTCCAAGGTCCCTTCCAGCTCTGTTATTCAATTCTAATAATGAAACTAAGTCCTGATGCCTATGGGTTCCAAGAAAACCAGATGGGTCCCTAGAGAACAGGGCCTGTGGGCTAGGCAAAACTGCACGCACACCCTGCTAACACGGGTAGGACACGGGTAGGGGATTCACGGGGTTGGGGGGGGGGCGGGAGACTCGGCGCGTTGCGGAAAGATTGTGAACTTTGTGATCCTGGTCCAAGGGGACTGCAAAGGAGAGGGATTCGGGCCGAGGGAATAAAAAAAGGCTGTTGAAATCTATTTTGGGGGCTGTGCTGGCTTTGCTAGCCACCCGCTCTAGCAAGAACGTGTGTTTTTCAATCAACTGCTTGCTGCTTCCCTTAATGACTCTTGGAAGCTGTGTTGTGTTTCTCACACACACACACACACACCCTTGCTCTCTCAGGGGACCCTAATGGCTATGCTCTCACCCACCTGCCCAATGGCCCATTAGATGCGCTCAAACGGGCCAGAGGAAGCCCCTAAGACCATCGTTAGGGCAAGACATAATATATTCTTTGTCCAACCAAGCCATTAGCCTCTCTTCTCCCCCCTCAGTGCTTGCGCCGATTGAGTGCTGCCCAACGGCACCCTAGGGATGGAGTCCAGGGGGGAGCCCAAAGGAACACCCTTTTTCCTTCCGTGCCCCCCCTCTCTCTCTTGGCCATCTCCCACGCTCTTTTGCAGTCCATGTTCTCTGGACTGCAAAAAACGACAGCTCTCCTCTTTTTCTTTCTTTTTTTTTAATATATAAAATTCTTTTATTCAAACAATCAGCATTGAACATAAAAACATATTGTGCAGCAATCATCATGGCACCTGATATACAATACTAGGTATTAGTCACTGAAAACGTCTGAATTAGTAAGCCTTTTTCCCACCCCTCGCGTCTAGCCTCAACTATACTCCTGTTACACTTTGTTTGATTGGTGTTTCTCTTATCTGGTTCCATATTAATGTGGTCAACATTAAACCAAAGATCCTATTGCTAAACAATCATCCTAGAACATAGCATACAACATTAGGTATTAATCTTTGTAAACATCTGTTTTAGTAAACGTTCTTCCCTCCTCCCTTCCCTCTTCAAGTATACTCCGAATACATTTTGTTTGTTTGGTGTTTCTCTTATATATGGTCTATCTACTGCATCTAGTCTATTGCATATTGTTCCTTTGCGCTTCTGAATTGACTCCATCCCATTACTAGTTGAAACTTTTATAGTCCCTAACCGGAGATCCTGCTTTTTCTTGTTCGACATAGACAACCAGGCTGTGTTGGAGTGAAGGTGTGGAACAGGGAAAGGGGGGGGGGAGAGAGAGAAACGTTGCATGCCCCACCAGCAAAAGGATTTCTGGCCCCGCCAGAAGCTTGCGTGGCTGTGATTTAGAAGAGAATATTTTTAGATCGGGGCTGAGCTGTGGGGTCCCGGGTGCTCTCTGAGCTGGGTGGTTTTCTTGCAGGCATTTCATGACCCAACTAGGGAACATCATCAGAGCTGGAAGGGAGGGGGTTTGTGGAAATGAGAAGGAGGAGGAGGAGGGGGAGTCCTGGGTGCTCTCTGAAATTGGTTGTTTCTTGCAGGCGTTTCATGACCGAACTAGGGAACATCACCAGTGCTAGAAGGGAGTGGGGTTTGTGGAAAGGAGGAGGAGGAGGAGGAGGAGGAGGAGGAGGAGGAGGAGGAGGAGGAGGAGGAGGAGGAGGAGGAGGAGGAGGAGGACGGTGGGGTCCTTAGTGCTCTCTTAGCGTAACTGTTTTCTTGCAGACGTTTCATTACCCAACCAGGTAACATCATCAGGGCTAGAAGGGAGTAAGGTTGGTTCTCTGGTTATATACAGTGGCTTGCACTTCCAATTCAGACAATCAGTCAAACAGTAAACAACAGCCCAATCAAGGAACTACCAATGAGAAAACAACACTCTCACCAACACTGCAAGCTACTTGTATATAAACAGAGAGTCAATCCCACTGCCTTCTGGCACTGATGATGTTACCTAGGATGGTAATGAAATGTCTGCTAGGAAAGTAGCAAGCTCAGAGAGCTCCAAGGACCTCACAGGGCTCCTCCTCCTCCTCCTTCCCACAAACCCCACTGATTCCCTTCTGGCACTGATGAGGTTATCTAGTTGGGTCATAAAAAGTCTGCAAGCAAAGAACCAAGCTCAAAAGAGCACCCAGGACTCCACAATTGTGATTTCTTTTACCTACTTCCAGGTTGATATGCCTGCTGTTCATCCAGGATTTTTAAAAGCGATACCTTCAATTACATGTTTTAGAGGGACAAAGATATCAGAAGAAGAGTATGTTTATTTTGCTCTGCATTCCATTACCAACATTTTATTTTACGTATTTGTCTGCTTTTAAAACAATAATTAATAAGTACTTGGCATATATATATATACATACATACATACATACATATGTCAAGTACTTATTAATATATAGAATAGAATATATAGAATATAGAATAGAAATGCAGAATAGAGTAGAATAGAAATGCAGAATAGAATAGAATAGAATAGAATAGAATAGAATAGAATAGAATAGAATAGAATAGAATAGAATAGAATAGAATAGAATAGAATTATGAGATAGAATAGAATAGAATAGAATAGAATAGAATAGAATAGAATAGATGGAATGGAATGGAATGGAATGGAATAGAATAGAATAGAATAGAATAGAATAGATGGAATGGAATAGAATAGAATAGAATTATGGGATAGAATAGAATAGAATAGAATAGAATAGAATAGAATAGAATAGAATAGAATAGAATAGAATAGAATAGAATAGAATAGAATAGATGGAATAGAATAGAATAGAATAGAATAGAATAGAATAGAATAGAATAGAATAGAATATGGAATAGAATAGAATAGAATAGAATATAGAATAGAATAGAATAGAATAGAATAGAATAGAATAGAATAGAATAGAATAGAATAGAATAGAATAGAATGGAAGCTGGAACAGACCTTGGAGATCTTCTAATCCAGCCTCCTGCTCAAGCAGGAGAACCTATACTATTTCTAGACAGGTAGCTGTCCAGTCTCCTCTTAAAAACCTCCAGTGATGGAGTTCCCATGATTTCTGGTGGCAAGCTGTTCCACAGGTTGATTGTCCTCACTGTTAGGAAGTTTCTCCTTAATTCCAGGTTGCTTCTCTCCTTGACCAGTTTCCAACCGTTGTTTCTCCTTCCCTCTGGTGCTCTGGTGAACAACCTGGCCCCCTCGGCCTTGTGGCAGCCCCTCAGATACTGGAAGACTGCTATCTTGTCTCCCCTATATTCCTGGAACATCAGTCCTGTAGGGTAGGTTGGTGGCTGGGGGCTGGGGAATTCTGGGAGTTGAAGTCTACCCCTCTTCAAGTTGCCAATGTTGAGAGACTCCCGCGGTAGGGAGACCGTTCTAGCTTCCCCCACCCCCCGCTCCGTTTGGGTGAGATAATTATTACATTTATAATAATAGTAATAGTAATAATAATAATAATAATAATAATAATAGTAAAATTGGAAGGGACCTTGGAGGTCATCTAGTGCAACCCCCTGCTCAGGCAGGAAACCCTATACCGTTTCGGACAAATGGCTGTCCAGTCTCTTCTTAAAAACTTCCAGTGTTGGAGCATTCACCGCTTCTGGAGGCAGGTTGTTCCACTGGTTAATTGTTCTCACTGTCAGGAAGTTTCTCCTTTGTTCTAGGTTGCGTCTCTCCTTGATGAGTTTCCACCCGTTGCTTCTTGTCCTGCCTTCAGGCGCTTTGGAGAATAGCTTGACTCCCTCTTCCAAAGCGCCTGAAGGCAGGACAAGAAGCAACGGGTGGAAACTCATCAAGGAGAGAAGCAACCTAGAACAAAGGAGAAACTTCCTGACAGTGAGAACAATTAACCAGTGGAACAACCTGCCTCCAGAAGCGGTGAATGCTCCAACACTGGAAGTTTTTAAGAAGAGATAGGACAGCCATTTGTCCGAAATGGTATAGGGTTTCCTGCCTGAGCAGGGGGTTGGACTAGATGACCTCCAAGATCCCTTCCAACTTTACTATTATTATTATCATTACCATTACCATTACCATTATCATTATCATTATCATTATCATTATCATTATCATTATTATTATTACTATCTACATCAGCTCTTCTCCAGTCCTCTGGTAGTTCCCCTGTGCTCCAGGATCTTTTAATTGAGGCATGTGATTCATTATTTGAATCCGCCCTGGCATTACTTAGCGGGATATTCTGATTGCTTTTGAGCCTTGACACCTTTCAATGTACCTTCCCATTATAGTTTTAATCTGTTTGAGGGTCCGCTGGAGGCATTTTCATGGAATTAAGAAAGTAAAAGAAGCAACCAGGATCAGACGAAGCCGGCATTTGGCCACCTCAGCAACTTGAAGAGGGGCGGATTTCAACTCCCATGGCTGGCTGGGGAATGCCAACATTCAGCAGCACCCCTCCGCAGGATGAGTCCTCGACTTACGACCACAATGGAGTCCGAAACATTTGTTGTGAGTTTTGCCTCATTTTACGACCTTGTTTGCTGCAGTCGTTAAGTGAGTCGCTCCAGCTATGAAGCTAGCGACACGGTTGTTAAGCGAAATGGGCTTCCCCTTGGACTTTGCCTGTCAGAAGGTCACAAACGGGGAAATCACGTGACCCCGGGACCCTGCGACCGTCGTAAAGACGAGTCAGTTGCAGAGCGTCCCAATTTTCATCCGGCGACCGACAGTCGTAAGTGTGAAAAATGGTCGCAATGGTCACTTTGGTCAGGCAAGTTGTAACTTTGAACGGTCACGAAATGAACCGTCATAAGTGCGGAACTCCCTGTACTGCACCTGCTTTTGTAGTCCGAGGGAAAACTCTGGGTATCTCTCCTGTTGAGGCATTCTGCTCCATAAATCCAAATTCTTGCCCTCCAACCTAAATTCTAAGCGCGAATGAATCCCATGGAACTGCTTGCCACCAGAAGCGGTGAGCGCTCCAACACTGGAAGTTTTTAAGAAGAGACTGGACAGCCATTTGTCTGAAATGGTATAAGGTTTCCTGCCTGAGCAGGGGGTTGGACTAGATGACCTCCAAGGTCCCTTCCAACTTTATTATTATTATTATTATCATCATCATCATCATCCTCAATTCGATCCCTTTAATCTGATTTTTGACAAGGGTTTGCCAGGTGGAACTGTGCTTCATCAGAATTGCTATTCAATCCTGTTCATTTAATTAATGTCTTAATTAATTGAATACATCCCATTTAGACCTTTGCTCTATCCTAAATCATAAGTCTTTTTATTTATTTATTTGTTTGTTTGTTTAAACTTATATGCCGCCCTTCTCCCAAGACCCAGGGCGGTTCACAACGAGAATACAAGTGAAAACATAACATAAAATCAATTAAAATTACCAATTACTATATAAAAACTAGGTAAATTCACCACACTCATACAACACACAATCACAGTCAAAGGCCCAGGGGCAGAGTGCAACTCACACGCCCCAAACCTGTCTGCATAGACGTGTCTTCAGCACTTTCCGGAAAACTAGGAGGGAGGAAGCAGTACGAACCTCTGAGGGAAGCTGGTTCCAGAGGGCTGGGGCAGCAACGGAGAAGGCCCTTGTCCTAGGCCCCGCCAGATGACATTGTCTAACAGACGGGACCCGTAGGAGGCCAACCCTATGCGCCCTAACCGGTCGCTGGGATTCATGAGGGAGAAGACGGTCCCGCAAGTATCCTGGTCCATTGCCATTTGCACCAGATTCTGTGCGGGCTGAGGACTCCCCAGGAGGAGAGGAAGGGCCATGAAAGGTTGGCAGCCAGTACAGAACAAGCCACAATAACAGTACAAGCCATGATGACACAACAAGACATCATGACAGCACAAGCCGCAATGATGGTACGAGCCACAATGATAGCAGGAGCAAAGATGACAGAACAAGCCTCAATGACAGAACAAGCTATGATGTCAAAACATCACAATGACAGAACAAGCCATGATGATAGAACAAGCCACCATGACAGCACAAGCCATGATAGGGGTACAAGCCACAATGACAGCAGGAGCCATGGTGAAAGAGCAATAACTATGATTTCTGAACAAGCCACCATGACAGCACAAGCCAGGATGAGAACAAGCCATGACAGCACAAGCCAGGATGACAGCGCAAGCCACAATGACAGCAGGAGCCACGACGACAGAACAAGCCCCAATGACAGCACAAGCCACCATAACAGCAGGAGCCACAATGACAGAAGAAATCCCAGTGACAAAACAAGCTATAATGACGGCACAAGCCCTGACGACAAAACAAGCCATGATGATATGACACCCATCGTGCAAACATGGCTGATGATCGCCAAGCTGCCGGGGCCAAGAGACCCCAATCCCTGCCTTTGGCACAATGACATCACAGCGGAGCGGGCGTGACCTTGCCTCCCCCTCCTTTCCCCTCCCCCCCGGAAGGCCCAGGGCCGGACCCGGGTTCGAATTCTACCCACCCAATCAACCATTTAATATGTCCGCATCTGATTGCTTGTTTTTCTTTTTTTACTTGGCTTTTTTTCCCGGGCTCGGCTTTCCTGTGACTCCATTATTGAGAATAGATTCATCAGACTGTATATTAAGTGGTCTGATCTATTATCGCAGGTGAATTAAGTGTCAGGAGCGAAGGGCGTGTAAACCCTGTCGATATTTTAATTAAAATCGGAGGCCCGGAGGCGGTTTAAGGGGGTGGCGACGGAGGAAGCTTAGGTGTGAAATGCAAACACGGAGAAATGGAAGATCCGTTCTGGTGCAAGGCGGGGTTCGAATCCTGGCTCCGCCAGCTGAAAACCGGGTCACGGAAGCAGAAATGGCCAGACATTCAGAAACGCCCCCAGATTTGCCCCATGCTCCTTCGGCGAGGGACCCTCAAATTCTCATTTTGAACATGCCGAAAGGAAGGGCGGGCGATCCATCTGGGGGGGGGGTGTGTGCAATTCAGGTAGTCCTCCACTTACGATCACAATCGGGCCCAACATTTCTGTCGCTAAGTGAGACCTCTCTTAACTGCGTTTTGCCCATTTGGCCACCTTGCTTGCCACGGTTGCTAAGTGAATCGCTGCAGTTGTTAAGTGAGTCAGGCCGTCGTTAAGTGAGTCGGGCTTCCCCGTTGACCACAGGTCATAAAATCGGGGCTGGTGATGACAGAGGTTGGACCATCTGTCTTAAATGGTAAAGGGCCTCCTGTTTAACCGGGGGATTGGACCTCCAAAGTCCCTTCCAATACTATTATTCTCTAGTCTCTCTTTATATAAATATATAGATATATGTAGGTCTTTGGTTATTCAGGTTTTCTCCCGCGTACAATTGGAAGTGTCTTGGCGACGTTTCGACGAAGTCCCATTCGTCATCTTCAGGCTGGTGTTTTCGGCTTCGTGCTTCTAGGAGCAATGTGTGATCGTAGCTGTTTCTCCCTTTTGCTCCTAGAAGCACGAAGCCGAAAACACCAGCCTGAAGATGACGAATGGGACTTCGTCGAATTGTCGCCAAGACACTTCCAATTGTACGCGGGAGAAAACCCGAATAACCAGACCTACATACAAACACCCGCGGAAACCTCAGAAAATAAATATAGAGATATATACATATACCATATATATATATATATATACACCATATAACACACACACATAGATAGATAGATAGATAGATAGATAGATAGATAGATAGATAGATAGATAGATAGATAGATAGACAGACAGACAGACAGACAGACAGACAGACAGATAGATGATAAAGAGAGAGAGATCTAAGAGATACAGATATATAGAGATATAGAGAGATCTAATAGATATAAAGAGAAAGACAGAAAGAGAGCTAAGAGAGAGAGAGAGAGAGAGAGAGAGAGAGAGAGCTAATAGAGAGATAGAGATAGATAGAGATACCTAATATAGAGACAGACAGACAGACAGATGATAAAGAGAGAGATCTAACAGAGAGATACAGAGATATAAAGATATATATATATAGAGAGATCTAATAGATAGATATAAAGAGAAAGACAGAAAGAGAGCTAATAGAGAGAGAGCTAATAGAGAGATAGAGATAGATAGACAGAGATACCTAATATAGAGATAGACAGACAGATGATAAAGAGAGAGAGCTTACAGAGAGATACAGATATATAGAGATATAAAGATATAGAGAGAGCTCTAATAGATATAAAGAGAAAGACAGAAAGAGAGCTAATAGAGATAGAGAGAGTTAATAGAGAGAGAGATAAAGATAGACAAACAGGCAGAGATAGCTAATATAGAGATAGACACAGACAGACAGAGATAGCTAATATAGAGATAGACAGACAGACAGAGATAGCTAATATAGAGATAAGACAGACAGACAGAGATAGCTAATATAGAGATAGACAGACAGACAGAGATAGCTAATATAGAGATAAGACAGACAGACAGAGATAGCTAATATAGAGATAGACAGACAGAGACAGACAGACAGACAGAGATAGCTAATATAGAGATAGATAAATACAGACAGAAAGACAAGACAGAGAGATAGAGCTAATAGCTAGCTAGCTAGCTAGATTGTGGGGGGAAATGCACCAAACTGCCATGCTTCCCCCCACACACACAAACCTCATAACCTTTCCTGCCTTTGTTAGTTCCTTCTCCTGTTTGCTTTTTTACCTGGTCTTTGAACAGGTAATATGTTACTAGAAAGAGTTGCTTATATGAAGGAATTTTCCAATGAAGAAACTTTATGTCAGCATCCAATGGTTAAACTTATGAATGTAAAATGTCAGCATTTAATGGTAAAGCCTATGTATGTAACAAGTATATAAGAAACAATAAACTCAAGAGTTTGTCAAGCGGTGTCCTGCAGCTTCAAACCTCTGCTCACGACATGCCTGCGTCTTTCTCTTAGCATCATTACATAGATAGATAGTATAAAGAGATAAAAATATAGACACATATGTCATTGATCTGTCAATCTATCATCCATCCTCTGTCCCTCTATCTCAGCAATGGACATTCTTGTCCCACTTGTGGTCGTAAGTCGAGGACTGCCTATAAATCACAACTAGGGGGGGGGAGGGGGTGTCTGTCCCGGATGCAGAGTTCACAAACCAAACTACACGATAGCCAGTCAGGCGAAACAAAACCAAAGATGCTCCAAAGACCTTCCTCCTTCTCTGGAACCTTAGGGACTAGGATCTTTTTTTTTTCCTTCGTGTGCCTTGTTTTTTTTTTATTAATATAAAATTCTTTTATTAAAACAATCAACACTGAACATAAAAAAACATATTGTGCAGCAATCATCATGGCACCTGATATACAATACTACCGGTAGGTATTAGTCACTGAAAACGTGGGGAATTCTGGAGGGGGGGGAAGCCCACCCATATCTCAAAGTTGACAAGGCTGAGAGACACTGAGAGATACGCTAGTTCTTTTCTTGGGACTGCGTCTCGGCCTTTGGGCACAGTGCTCCCCAAATGACAGAATAATAAGTTTGCAAGGGACCTTGGAGGTCTTCTAGTCCAACCCCTGCTCCTTAAGCTGGAAGGCCAGATTTGAGGGCTGAGGGAATTGCCTCTTCTTGATTATGGAAAATCTGAAAGCAAAGCAATTTAATCAACTGGCGACCTTGGCACAAGACATGCCCGGGAGACCTCTTAAACGCCTGGATCAAAGGAAAGCCTGTTTGAAAAGGAACAATGCTCCCGTTTGCCTTTCATGTGGACTGGACTCTTTGAATAAACCCCCCTTTTTTTTAAAAGCGCACCAGGAGATCTGCTTAAAGTACAAAAAAAATCTGTGCATGGAACCGTTAAGCTCACTGGCTGTTGTTGTTGTTTTTTTTTAATAATTATTCTGTTTTTGTGTAGCTCCTAATCTTACGAGGGTCCCTACTGGGGGTTGCTTCAGAGTTAGCCTCCCCCACCCCAAAAAAACAGGAAGCAGAGAATTGCAAGGGAAGCAGTGTGAATACAATCGAACTGTGATCTCAGCTTGCAGAGTGTGACATTCTAGGTCAAGCATCAGCATCCCTCTCTGCAAAAAGATGCACACAGAGAGAGGGGGGAGGGGAGGGGAGAGGAGAGGAGAAGGAAGGGAAGGGAAGAGAGTGAAAGAGAAAGGAACGGAAAGGAGAGGAGAGGAGAAAGGGGAAAGGAAAGGAAAGGAAAGGAAGGGAAGTGAAAGGAAAGGAAAGGAAAGGAAAGGAAAAGAGGAAAGGGAAGGAAGGGAAGGGAAGGGAAAGGAAAGGAAGGAAGGAAAGGAAAGGAAAAGAGGAAAGCGAAGGGAAGGGAAAGGAAAGGAAAGGAAAATAGGAAAGGAAGGGAAGGGAAAGGAAAGGAAAAGAGGAAAGCAAAGGGAAGGGAAAGGAAAGGAAAAGAGGAAAGGGAAGGGAAGGGAAAAGAGGAAAGCGAAGGGAAGGGAAGGAAAGGAAAGGAAGAAAGGGAAGGGAAAGGAAAGGAAGGGAAGGAAAGGAAGGAAAGGAAAGGAAAAGAGGAAAGCGAAGGGAAGGGAAAGGAAAGGAAAAGATGAAGGAACGGAAAGGAGAGGAGAAAGGGGAAAGGAAAGGAAAGGAAGGGAAGGGAAGTGAAAGGAAAGGAAAAGAAAGGAAAAGAGGAAAGGAAAGGAAAGGAGGAAGGGAAAGGAAAAGAGGAAAGGAAAGAAAGGGAAGGGAAAGGAAAGGAAAGGAAAGGAAGAAAGGAAAGGAAAGGAAAAGAGGAAAGCAAAGGGAAGGAAAGGAAAGGAGGAAGGGAAAGGAAAAGAGGAAAGGAAAGGAAGGGAAGGGAAAGGAAGGAAGGAAAGGAAGGGAAGGGAAGGGAAAGGAAGGAAAGGAAAGGAAAAGAGGAAAGGGAAGGGAAGGAAAGGAGGAAGGGAAAGGGAAAGGGAAAGGGAAAGGAAAGGAAGGGAAAGGAAAAGAGGAAAGGGAAAGGAAAGGAAAAGAGGAAAGAAAAGAAAGGGAAGGGAAAGGAAAGGAAAGGAAGGGAAAGGAAAAGAGGAAAGGGAAGGGAAAGGAAAGGAAAGGAAAAGAGGAAAGAAAAGAAAGGGAAAGGAAAGGAAGGGAAAGGAAGGAAGGAAAGGAAGGGAAGGGAAAGGAAAGGAAAGGAAAGGAAAAGAGGAAAGCGAAGGAAAGGAAAGGAAAGGAAAAGAGGAAAGGGAAGGGAAAGGGAAAGGAAAGGAAAGGAAAGGAAAAGAGGAAAGGGAAGGGAAAGGGAAGGAAAGGAAAGGAAAAGAGGAAAGAAAGGGAAGGAAAGGAAAGGAAAAGAGGGAAGGGAAGGGAAAGGAAAGGAAAGGAAGGAAGAAAAGGAAAGGAAAAGAGGGAAAGGAAAGGAAAGGAAAGGAAAAGAGGAAAGGGAAGGAAAAGAGGAAAGCAAAGGGAAGGGAAAGGAAAGGAAAGGAAGGCGATGTGAGGAATCCCTTCAAGGCAATTAACACTTTTCCAAAGAGCCCAGCAGTTTCCAGTATTTCTCCCTCCTTGAGGCCTAGTAACAGGTCGAAACGGAAAAACCTTAAACTGAAAGTGGATCGACTCATCAGAACAGCGTCTGATTCACACTACCCGCTGGACCCATCTTTCCAAACTGACTTCTTGACCCATTTGGGTGGCACCCAAGCAACTATGTCAGCTTTTCTGAAGCTCAACCACTTTATGAGGTGTGGACTTCAACTCCCAGAATTCCCCAGGCCTTTCCCTTTCCTGGGATCCGCCCTAACTTCGAACTAAGCAGCCAGTCCTAACTGGAATATGTGTACTGCTGCTGCTGCTGCTGCTTTGACTTTGAAAGTAGATATCTCTCCCACAGATAGTCCTCGACTTAACAACGGTTCGTTTAGTGACCGTTCAAAGTTACAACAGCACTGAAAAAATGTGACTTACGGCCGTTTTTCACAGTTACAACCTTTGCACCTTCCTCCATGGTCACGTGACCAAAATGCAGGCGCTTGGAAACTGGTTCATGCTTATGACGGTCGCAGCGTCCCTGGGGTCATGTGACCCCCTTTTGCGACTTTGTGACAAGCAAAGTCGGGGGGGGCAAGCCGGATTCACTTAACGACCGTGTTCCTAACTTATCAACTGCAGCGATTCGCTGAACAACCACGACAAGAAAGGTCGCACAATTTGGGGCAAAATTCACTTGATGTCTCCCTTAAACAACATACATTTTGGGCTCGAGGACTGCCTATATTTTCAAAAAAAGAAAAAATTGAAGCTGGAGGCAAAGCAGCAAGACAATTGTTGAGGGAATTGGGCCTGATTTTACAATCTTTCGTACCACGGTTGTGACGGGAAATCACTGCAGTCATTAAGTGAAACACATCGTCGTTAAGCGAACCTGACTTCTCCCCCATTGACTTTGCTTGTCGGAAGCCAGTTGGGAAGGTTGCAAATGGGGATCACCAGAAGGCAGGTCAAGAAGCGACAGTTGGAAACTGATCGAAGGGAGAAGCAACCAGGAATTATGGAGAAACTTCCTAACAGTGAGAACAATTAACCAGTGGAACAGCTTGCCACCAGACGTTGTGGGTTCTCCAATCGAAATGAAGTTTTTAAGTTTTTAAGAAGATATCGGGCAATCATTTGCCTGAAATAGTATAGAGCAGTGGTTCTCAACCTTTTTCAGGTTGAGACCCCACTTGCGCCGCCCATGCGCGGTGTGACCCAGATGCGCGCGCGCGTGTGCGCAACGGGCCGATCCGCACATGCGCGGTGAGCGCGCGATGAAAAAAAAAACAAAATGGCGGACCACGACGGGCTGATCCGCACATGCGCGGCGCGCGCGCGACGGCCCGAACTGCACATGCACGGCGCGCGTGCACGAGAAAAAAAGCAAAATGGCGGACTGCGACGGGCCAATCCATGCATGCAGGGCACGCGTGCGACGGCCCGAACTGCGCATGTGCGGCGCGACGAAAAAAAACAAAAACAAAATGGCGGACCGTGGTGTCCGGCGACCCCCCGCGAAATGGTCGTTCGACCCGAAATGGGGTCGCGACCCTTAGGTTGAGAACCGCTGGTATAGAGGGTGTCCTGCCTGAGCAGGGGGCTGGACTAGATGACCTCCAAGGTCCCTTCCAATTTTATTATGATGATGATTATAACTTAGACCGTCATAAATACGAGTCAGTTGCCATGGGTCCCGAATTTTGATCATGTGACCACGGGGGGGACGCCGTGTCGGTTGCACGTGCGAGAACGGGTTGCAAGTCACATTTTTCAATGCCGTCCTCATAACTTTGAACCGTCACTAAACAAGTTGCCATAACTTGAGGACAACCCGTAGCGCGCTACAATTCCCATCCATCTCGGACGCCACAGAAATGGGATGCAAGACGTGGGGAAGCCTAATCCGGTCTTTTTTTTTTTTTTTTACCGTTTCCTACCCAGGAATATTTTATTTATCAAATTCTTCATGAGTCCCCTTGCAGTGCCACGGGGGCCTCCACGGGGAGCCGACAAATTAAACCATGTTAAACAAGCTCATGAATAATATCATAAACATATTAGAATTACATAATTAATAAAAAAAAAGTATCCTATTTATGAGCCCTCCAACAGGACCTCTGCAGGGATATAATTTTTAAAAGGGCAGGAGGGAAAATTGAGGATGTAAAATGAAAGCATTTGGGGGTCTCTTTTGAACAGGCTTTTTTTTTTCCCCCTGCAGGGCTAAAAATTAAGAGTTTTTTGTTTTTTTTTTACTATCTCAAAACTAGTGGAACTACCTGCCTCCAGAAGCTCTGAATGCTCCAACACTGGAAGTTTTTAAGAAGAGACTGGACAGCCATTTGTCCGAAATGGTATAGGGTTACCTGCCTGAGCAGGGGGTTGGACTTGATGACCTCCAAGGTCCCTTCCAACTTTATTATTATTATTATTATTATTATTATTATTATTATTATTATTATTATTATTATTATTATTATTATTATTATTATTATTATTATTATTATTATGGACCATCGCACAGTCAGCCAGATGTTCAGACTGGATTTGGCATTTTTGTCTACCTATCAAGTCCTTCCCAAGGACTGGGATAGTCGCAGGATGGAAGCAGTTCCTAGTAAGGTCACCTTTTGCAATTGACTAATGGCAAATTTGTCAATGCCAATGGTGTTCAAGTGGTGCTCCAGTTGTTTTGGGATTGCACCCAAGGCGCCTTTATTATTATTATTATTATTATTATTATTATTATTATTATTATTATTATTATTATTATTATTATTATTATTATTATTATTATTATTATTATATCTTCTGGTGATTGGCGTAAAGTCACCCAGCCGGCTTTCATGGTTAAGTTCTAGAACTCACTGTCTCCTGGTGATTGGCGCAAAGTCACCCAGTCGACTTTCATGGTTAAGGCAGTACTAGAACTCACTGTCTCCTGGTGATTGGCGCAAAGTCACCCAGCTGGCTTTCCTGCCTAAGGTGGGAGTAGAATTTACCTTCTCGCAATTTCTAATTTGGCGCCTGAACCAAGAGACAAAATATTACCATAGTAGCAATTCAAGATCTACTCAGTTTTGCTTTCTGCTCTCTATGGCTACTGTTCCAGGTTTAATGAGGACTAGCCCCACAAACAAGCCAATCGACAGCTCTTCCGAAGCCTTGCTCCTTTCCCTCCACGGGCAGACACAAACCACTTGACAACTGAGTGTCGAAGCGCATGATTGATGTGGGAAGGAGGCCACAGATCAAAACGGCAGCTCCGATCTAGTCAAAAGCCCTTCAGGCAGAATGTTGTTGCTGTTTTGTTTTTTAAAAAATGGTTTGTGTCGTCGGTAACATCCATCACAACTGCCTGAGACACCACATCATTGATTTGATTTTTTTTTTTTTTATAGCGGTGCCTTCTGGAGCCCCAATTTTCAGGATCTTCCTGCTTTTAAGATAAGATAAGCGTTATTGTCAGTTTTTCTTGTGGCACACCTTAAAAGTCATTTTTGTGAGTTCTTTCTCAAAACTTAGGCTCAAAAGTCAGGAAGATAAGACACTGGGGGAACAGGGAGAGAAAAAGGCCAAACCTGTTTGTAAAATGTTTCCTTGGGGTTACAGATAATCCTCGGCTTACAACCGTTCATTTAGTGACCGTTCAAACTCACGACGGCACTGAAAAAAGGGACCAAGGACCAGTTTTCACATTTACGACCGTCGCAGCATCCCCGTGGTCACGTGATCAAAATTAGGGTGCTTGGAAACTGGCATGTACTTATGACTGTTGCAGCCTCCCGGGGGAATCATGCGATTCCCTTTTGCGACTTTCTGCTAAGTCAGCGGTTCTCAACCTGTGGGTCGCGACCCCATTTGGGGGTTGAACGACCATTTCACGGGGGTCGCCAAACACCGCAGTCCGCCATTTATTTATTTATTTATTTTGGTCGGCCATTTTTTTTTGGTCGGCCATTTTTTTTCCCCTTTGCCATGTGGGCCGTCGCGCCGCGTATGCGCGATGGGGGCTGGGGTCGAGCCCCGGAAAAGGTTGAGAACCGCTGTGCTAAGTAAAGTCCATGGGGGAAGACAGATTCCCTTAATGACTGTGTTACCAACTTAGCAACTGCAGTGATTCACTTAACAACGGTGGCAAAAAAAGTTGTAAAATGGAGCAAACCTCACTTCATAATTGCTTTGCTTAGCAATGAAGGTTTGGGGGCTAAATTTGGTTGTCTGTATTTTTCTCTAGAGCGGAACATTATCCTGGTTTTGTTTTTTTTTAAATTCCCCCAGGACGCATTCAATTTGTTAAAGGAGCAACTGCTCTGAGCATAGGTAGTTCCCCAAGTTACGATCAGAAATCAAGGTTGCCCATTATGGTCGTAAAATGAGTCGGTCATGTGACCAGCCTGATTTTACTTTACTTTCTTTTCTTTTTTTTTTGTGGCCACCTTTAAGCGAACATGGCAGTCGTAAGTGCGAATGCGGTGGTCATTAAGTGGCTCCACAGTTGGCTATGGCGTCGTTTTGCCGACAAATGAACTAAGTGACACTTTGGGGCAAAAGCTTCGTAAAATGGAAACGGATGGAAACTAAATCAAGGAGAGAAGCAACCTAGAACAAAGGAGAAATTTCCTGACAGTGAGAACCATTAACCAGTGGAACCACCTGCCTCCAGAAGCGGTGAATGCTCCAACACTGGAAGTTTTTAAGAAGAGACTGGACAGCCATTTGTCTGAAATGGTATAGGGCTTCCTGCCTGAGCAGGGGGTTGGACTAGATGACCTCCGAGGTCCCTTCCAACTTTATTATTGTTATTATTATTATTAAATGGAGCCATGTCACTGTGGGACGCTACAAATGGCCATGTTGCTCAAAATAGTTTTTCACATGACTATGGAGAAGGAGTGGCTGTTATAACTTCGGATCGGGGTCTTAAGTCCCCATTTTAAGATTAAAACGGAGGTTTTTTTTTCAGGTATGTTGTGATTTTGAACATTCGCTAAGCGATCGGTCGTAGGTTGAGGACCACCTGTATTTCTTTCAAAGGACAAAACAGCAGAACCTGGGGGCAGTGCGAAGGAGCTGTGTGTATTAATTTGTGTTAATGTAGTGAAAAGGAGGGCAGGACTGGGTGCAAACATCCCACAATTCAATGCACACTCACAATATAATAATAATAATAATAATAATAATAATAATAATAATAATAATAATAATAATAATAAGAAGAAGAAGAAGAAGAAGAAGAAGAAGAAGAAGAAGAAGAAGAAGAAGAAGAAGAAGAAGAAGAGGAAGAAGAGGAAGAAGAGGAGGAAGAGGAAGAGGAAGAAGGAGAAGGAGAAGGAGAAGAAGAAGAAGAAGAAGAAGAAGAAGAGGAAGAAGAGGAGGAAGAGGGAGAAGGAGAAGGAGAAGGAGAAGAAGAAGAAGAAGAAGAAGAAGAGGAAGAAGGAGAAGGAGAAGAAGAAGAAGAAGAAGAAGAAGAAGAAGAAGAAGAAGAAGAAGAAGAAGAAGAAGAAGAAGAAGAAGAAGAAGAAGAAGAAGAAGAAGAAGAAGAAGAAGAGAGCTGGAAGGGACCTTGGAGGTCATCTAGTCCAGGGCTTTTCAACCTTTTTACCCATTGTATCACTTTTAGGATATGGCAACATCCGAGTACCACCAGTCGCCTAGCAAGGGGTCAAAAACTTGATGACTCCCCCCAAAAGGAAAAAAGTGATAAAGTACAGATAGTCCTCAACTTACAACAGTTCGCTTAGTGACTGTTCAGTTACAATGGCACTGAAAAAAGTGCCCCCCCAAGCCACAGCCGAGCAAGACACCTGCCTGCCCGCCCGGCTGCGCTCTTCCTCCTGTCCGAGGTTTTCACTGTTGTGAGCGTTTCTGTTGAGGATTAGCAGTGGGGGTGGGGTGGGGGGTGTTTGGTTTTTATTCTCCCCCCCCGTCTGCTGGGTGGTTGCAGCAGGTTTTGGTCCCTTCACATGACCCTGGGACACTGTGACCGTCATAAATATGAATCAGTTGCCAAGCCTCTGAATGTAAATCACAAGACCCTGGAGAGGCTGCAACGTTCCAGCTGATCGGTGCTTCTTCAGGGCTCAGCAGAAGCACCAGGATCAGTGCTGCTTTCCAACTGATCGGTGCTTCTTCAGGGCTCAGCAGAAGCGTCAGGATCAGTGCCGCTTTCCAGCTGATCGGTGCTTCTTCAGGGCTCAGCAGAAGCACCAGGATCAGTGCTGCTTTCCAACTGATCGGTGCTTCTTCAGGGCTCAGCAGAAGCGTCAGGATCAGTGCCGCTTTCCAGCTGATTGGTGCTTCTTCAGGGCTCAGCAGAAGCGTCAGGATCAGTGCCGCTTTCCAGCTGATTGGTGCTTCTTCAGGGCTCAGCAGAAGCGCCAGGATCAGTGCCGCTTTCCAGCTGATTGGTGCTTCTTCAGGGCTCAGCAGAAGCGCCAGGATCAGTGCCGCTTTCCAGCTGATTGGTGCTTCTTCAGGGCTCAGCAGAAGCCCCAGGATCAGCGCCGAGCTCCAGCTGGAGCCTGGCGCTGATCCTGGCGCTTCTGCTGAGTCCTGACAGCTCCAAAGAAGCACCAATCAGCTGGAAAGCGGCACTGATCCTGGCGCTTCCGCTGAGCCCTGACAGCCCTGCAGCTCCAGCCGTCTCTCGCTCAGGCTTGTGCGGTGCTGCCACCAGTTCAGCTCATTCCCCTCCCCCGCTACCCCTTTTCTAGGATGGCCGCGTACCCCCTGCCAGGTGCCAATGTACCACAGGTGGTACCCGTACCACTGGTTGAAAAGCCCTGATCTAGTCCAACCCCCTGCTCAGGCAGGAAACCCTATACATTCCAGACAAATGGCTGTCCAGTCTCTTCTTAAAAACTTCCTGTGTTGGAGCATTCACAACTTCTGGAGGCAGGTAGTTCCCCTCGTTAACTGTTCCACTCTATCCCTTACTACACTACTATTCCAATTCTGGCCCAGGAATTTCTCCCATGGGACGCGGAAGAGGCCAGCCCACCACCATGCCAGCCCCTGGCCACGAGAAAAACCAACTCACAAATACCTCCAGAAGAACAGCCAATTCCCAAACTCCCTGAAAACAAAGCAGAAAACCAGAAGTCTCTTCATTATTATTATTATTATTATTATTATTATTATTATTATTATTATTATTATTATTATTATTATTATTATTATTATTATTATCATCATCATCATCATCATCATTATTATTATTTCACGTAGGGGAGGAAACCATCCCAGGACACCCGCGAGGGGGGTCTCGAAACCGCATTTTACCTGATCCGATGGGACGGCTGTGTCTTCGCCTGCCGTGGCAAGGAGCGCCTTGCTCCGGTTAAGATCGGAGGCATCCACTTTGATAAGACGGTGCTTGGGCGACCCATATTTTACCTCCAGGTTGCCGCTGCAGCCGCCCCCCTTGTTCGGCGAGCCCCCGGGATCTGGATCGGCTTTGCCTTCCCCGTCTTCGTAGGGGTCCTCAAAGTCTAAACTCTTCTGGGCGCGATAGGCCTTTAGGATGTCGCTCTCGGTGTAATCTGGCTTGGGGGGCTGCGGGGGAGACCACCTGCTCCCAAAAGAGAGATAATCCTTAAACCATTTGGCCATGGGTCTCCTTTTAAGCCGAGGTCGGTGGTGGCCGGGCCCTCAACGTCACGCGGTGACGAACAAGTCGACTAGGATCGGAAGGCGCTCTTCAAATCCTTCCTTAGATCATCCGTGTGGATTGGGGTTTTTAATCCGGATTAGCTGCGCTCCATCGCTGCTCCTGATGCGAAGGAGGAAAGGGAAGCAGAGTGGGTTATTTCACACAGTGTAACGTAGGCAATCCTCGACTTACAACTTACGGGACCGTCTTCTGCCACATACTTCCCTACGACCGGTGAGAGCGCACAGGGTCGGCCTCCTCCGGGTCCCGTCAGCGAAACAATGTCGTCTGGCGGGTCCTAGGGGGAGGGCCTTCTCTGTTGTGGTGCCCACCTTCTGGAACCAACTGCCCCCTGAAGTCCGTGTTTCTCCCACTCCCCCGGCCTTCCGAAAGAATCTTAAAACCTATCTTTGCCGGCAGGCCTGGGGATGATTGTGATTGTTGCTTGAAAGTTGTACGTGTGTTGGGTGTCTATTTTTAATATTTTGATTGGACTTAGATTCTTTGATGTTTTGTATATGTTGTAAGCCGCTCCGAGTCTCCGGAGAGGAGCGGCATACAATTAATACATAAATAGACTTACAACAGTTTGTTTAGCGAACGTTCCAAGTTACAACGGCACTGAGTAAATGACTTAACGACTGTTTTCCACACTTACGACCGCTTGCAGCATCCCCACGGTCACGTGATCAAAATTCAGATGCTGGGCCACTGACTCATACTTATGACGGTCGCAGGGTCCCAGGCTCATGTGATCCCGTTTTGCGACCTCCTGGCAAGCCGACTCAATGGGGAGGGGGGAGCCAGATTCACTTAACAACCTTGTTACTAAACACAACTGCAATAATAACAATAATAATAATAATAATAATAATAATAATAATAATAATAATAATAATGTTGGAAGGGATTCGATAGCTAGACAAAAATGCCAAATCCAGTCTGAACATCTGGCTGACTGTGCGATGATCAATAATAATAATGATGATGATGGAAGGGACCTTGGAGGTCATCTAGTCCAACCCCCTGCTCAGGCAGGAAACCCTACACCATTTTGGACAAAAGGCTGTCCAGTCTCTTCTTAAAAACTTCCAGTGCTGGAGCATTCACCGCTTCTGGAGGCAGGTGGTTCCACTGGTTAATTGTTCTCACTGTCAGGAAGTTTCTCCTTAGCTCTAGGTTGCTTCTCTCCTTGATTAGTTTCCATCCGTTGCTTCTTGTCCTGCCTTCAGGCGCTTTGGAGAATAGCTTGACTCCCTCTTCTTTGGGGCAGCCCCTGAGATACTGGAACGCTGCCATCATGTCCCCCCTCGTCCTTCTCTTCATTAAACTAGACCTACCCAATTCCAGCAACCGTTCCTTATATGTTTTAGCCTCCCAGTCCCCCGATCCTCTTTGTTGCTCTTCTCTGCCCTCTTTCTAGAGTCTCAACATCTTTTTTACATCAGGGTGACCAAAACTGGAGGCAGTTTTGTGATTCACTTCACAACTGTGGCAAGAAAGGTCGTAAAATGGGGCGACCCAACTCACTTCACCGTCTCCCTTAGCGATGGAAATGTTGGGCTCAGAAAGTCGAGGACTATCTGTAAAATATTGCCGAAATTGCACAGTGGTGTTTGTTTTTTTCCCCCTCTCCAGTAACCGAAGCTTACATTTCATGGAAGAAATTGCTCATAGTTGGCAGGCAGGAATCACACATCGCTGAAGCCAGAGAACTGTGATTTAAGCAGACTTGACAAAAATGAATTTAGGCAAGCTATTCATTTCGCCCTTCTTTGCCTGATCCAGCCCTCAATTTAAAATAGCAAACTTTTGCCCTACCTTTCCAAATAGTCGTAGGGAATATTGCCATAAATGGCTGTGGCCCTTTCAGGGGTCTTTTTGCACTGAGGAGATATTTTGCATAGATGGAATATATGTGTGTGTGTGTGTGTGTGTGTGTGTGTGTGTGTGTTTTTAAAATTGTTAACAAAGAAATAAGGGATTTCTGAGATAGCTATTTCGAGTTATTTAACTCTCTTCAGTCAGAACTCACCCTTTCCGGGATTCGAACCAGGTTCGAATATATATATATAAATATATATATAAATATATAAATATATATATAAATATATATATAAATATATATATAAATTATTTATTTATTTATTTATTTATTTATTTATTTATTTATTTATTTAACTTCTATGCCGCCCTATTCCGGAGAACTCAGGGCGGCTCACAACATGATAGAAATCACAATAAAATACATAAATATAAATATATAAATATAAAAACCCCTAAGTTAAAAAAAGAAAAACCAATCATTCCACAAACATACACACAAACATACACTGGCTAGGGGCAAGGTGTTAGCTGCCCCAGGCCTGCCGGCAAAAGTATGTTTTAAGCAATTTACGAAAGGCGGAGAGGGTGGGGGCGACACGGATCTCCGGGGGAAGTTGGTTCCAGAGGGCCGGGGCCGCAACAGAGAAGGCTCTTCCCCTAGGCCCCGCCAGGCGACACTGTCTGGCTGACGGGACCTGGAGAAGGCCGACTCTGTGGGCCCTAACCGGTCGCTGGGTTTCATGGGGCAGCAGGCGGTCCCGTAAGTAACCTGGTCCAATAAATAACCTTAGTCTTATTATCTAAGACTAATAAGCAAGACTGGGTAAGGATTTGGAGGGGTTCCCCCCCCCCTTCCAACTTCTATGGAACAATACACGAAACCAGATTTTGCTTTAAAAACTAGCCAGACCTATCCAGTTTTGGCAATGTCAGTCTGCAAATATCGTGGGCCAGTTGTTTTATATTTTATTTTATTTCTCAAATCGAGGCTACCAAATCTTACAAAGAGGAACTCTGGGAGACTGCACCCCCCAAAAAAAGACATTTATTATTTCAATTCCAGAAAGCTATTTTCTCATGGTGTGAAGACAAATGTGTGGCCTACCTCACTGGGTTGTGGATAGGCTTATCAATAAACATTTTCCATGGTATATCGTAAGAAAAGGACTAGGGGGGTGACAGGATAGCAGTCTTCCAATATTTGGGGGGCTGCCCCAAAGAAGAGGGAGTCAAGCTATTCTCCAAAGCGCCTGAAGGCAGGACAAGAAGCAACGGATGGAAACTCATCAAGGAGAGAAGCAACCTAGAACTAAGGAGGAATTTCCTGACAGTGAAAACAATTAATCAGTGGAACAATCTGCCCCCAGAAGCTGTGAATGCTGGAAGTTTTTAAGAAGAGACTGGACAACCATTTGTCTGGAATGGTATATTTCCTGCCTGAGCAGGGGGTTGGACTAGATGACCCCCAAGGTCCCTTCAGACACTCTCTATTCTGTCTTCTATTATTGTGTTGATTCATTCAACAGGAATTATCTTTAAACTGGTCATTCTCTGATGATTCAGACAGTTACTGTTGTTGTTATTATTATTGCTATTTTTATTAACACTAATAATAATAATAATAATAATAGTAATAGTAATAATAATAAAAAGCCTGCCTTAGCTTGTAAGTCATTCATAGTGTTTTTTCCCCCATGGAAACAGCTGGGCTCTTAGACTTTATTCTGTTCTAAAGGGCACAGATTACGAGAAAAACTTAAGCATTACACAAATTCTTTATAATCCCACTGCCCCTATCCTGAACATTAAATTGCATTTTGGTAGCCTCTGTTTCCCCCCTTCCTTCCCAGCTCCCCTTTAAAGGGTCTTGGGATTTGATAAAGTGGGGGTATTTACTTTCAAGTTTTCCGTGGAAATCCATCTGGCTAAGCCAACGAAAGTTCAACACACAAAGCTTGGCGGGGGCGGGGGGTGGGGGGGAGAGAAGTAAAATCTTCAAAAGATGCTATTCTTACCCAAATATCTACCTGATGCCATCCTCCTGCTGAACATAGCAAGGTTCACATTACAGTTGTTTAAAAAAAAAAAGTGTGAGTTGAAATTCAACATAAGGTCATAAAAACTGCCCAGACTTTTTCAGATTCGGATCAAAAGATAATTTTGTTCTTTCCTGTCAATCTAAACTACCCCACCTCAAAAAAACCTTTCCTTTTTTTTTTAATTAGTGCCAACCTTGCCAATGGTTTGAATTGTGAACCAGAGAGGGAAAACACTTTTTTTTTTTCGTTTCAGAAAAAGGGAAGGGAAGGGAAAGGGAGTAAATAGATAGGGAAGGGAAGGGAAGGAAAGGAAGTAAATAGATTGTGAAAGGAAAGGAAAGGGAAGGAAGGAAAGGGAAAGGAAGGGAAGGGAAGGGAAGGGAAGGGAAGGGGAAATAAATAGATGGGGAGGGGAAGGGAAGGGAAGGGAAGGAAAGGAAGTAAATAGATGGGAAAGGGAAGGAAAGGGAAGGAAAGGGAGGGAAGGAAAGGAAAGGAAGTAAATAGATGGGAAAGGGAAGGGAAGGGAAGGGAAGGGAAGGAAGTAAATAGATAGGGAAGGGAAGGGAAGGGAAGGGAAGGAAGTAAATAGATGGGAAATGGAAGGAAAGGAAAGGAAGGAAAGGGAAAGGAAGGAAAGGAAAGGAAAGGGGAAATAAATAGATGGGAAAGGGAAGGGAAGGAAAGAGAAGGGAAGGAAAGGAAGTAAATAGATAAGGAAAGGAAGGGAAGAGAAGGGAAGGAAGTAAATAGATGGGGAAGGAAAGGAAAAGAAAGGAAAGGAAGTAAATAGATTGTGAAAGAAAGGGAAGGGAAGGAAAGGAAGGGAAGGGAAGGAAGTAAATAGATAAGGAAAGGAAGGGAAGAGAAGGGAAGAAAGTAAATAGATGGGGAAGGAAAGGAAAGGAAAGGAAGTAAATAGATTGTGAAAGAAAGGAAAAGAAAGGAAAATTACGGCGGGAAAAGAAGGGAAGACAGAAAAAAAAAATCCATTTACCGGGAGTCTCTTGCCAGGAACCTCGGTGGATAAAATCGAGATTTAATCCAGGAAACTCAGCGCCTCGCCTGCCGTCCGTCGCCTTCCCCAAAGCGGCGCTCCGCTCATTTCCATCCGCTTCTTGCGAATCCTCCTCCGATTGCTGATTTTATATATATATGTATAAGTTCAGCCTTGGCTCTTCTGCGGGGCTGTTTTACAAGGAAACGATCCGCTCAGGGGCTTCAAAGGACAAATCTCTCTCTCTCTCTCCCTCCTCCCCCCCCCTTTGTTTGCAACTGATCGCTCGCAACAATTTCGGGCAATTATTTTTTTTTTTAAAAAAATTCAAAATATGGGAAAGGAGAACTCGGCTGCCTTCTCAATTTTTGAGGCTGATCGGAAGGGCTTCCATTCCTTGAAAGGCAGACATGAACGGATGCAGAGCCCCCCCTCAACGCCCCCCACCACCCAGGAGTC
>JARGCV010000204.1:600000-632500 GCA_034064705.1 Bothrops alternatus | reverse complement strand
AGAAGGAAAGGAAAAGGAGGAAGAGCAGCAGGAGGAGCAGAGGAAAGGAGGGGGAGGAGGAACAGAAGGAGAGCAGGAGCAGGAAGAGCAGACAGAAAGGAGGGGGAGGAAGAGGAGTAGGAGGAAAGGAAGGGGGAGGGGGAGGAGGAGCAAGAGCAGGAGGAGCAGAAGGGGAGGAGGAGCAAGAGGAGGGGGAGGAGGACTATGGAATCCTTGCTGTTTCCTGACCTCAATTGTTGGCTTGCAGAGATTTCATGAACCAGCTAAGTAACATCCTCAGTCCTAGAGGGGAGTGAGGTTTGTGGAGAGGAGGAGGACGGAGGAGAAAAATAAAAAGGAGAAGGATGGAAGGGGGAGGAGGGAGAGAGGGAGAGAGGGAGAGAGGGAGAAGGAAGAAGAAAGAAAGAGGAGGAAGAGAAGGAAGAAGAGGAGGAGAGAACGATGAGAGAGAGAGAGAGAGAGAGAGAAGAGGAGGAGGAGGAGGAGAAAAATAAAAAGGAGAAGGATGGAAGGGAGAGAGGGAGAAGAAGAAAGAAAGAGGAGGAAGAGAAGGAAGAGGCAGAGGAGGAGGAGGAGAGAAAAATAAGGATGAGAGGAGGGAGAGAGGGAGAAGGAAGAAGAAAGAAAGAGGAGGAAGAGAAGGAAGAGGCAGAGGAGGAGGAGAGAAAAATAAGGATGAGAGGAGGGAGAGAGGGAGAAGGAAGAAGAGGAGGAGGAGAGAACGATTAGAGAGAGAGAGAAGAGGAGGAGGAGAAAAATAAAAAGGAGAAGGATGGAAGGGAGAGAGGGAGAAGAAAGAAGAAAGAAAGAGGAGGAAGAGAAGGAAGAGGCGGAGGAGGAGGAGAGAAAAATAAGGATGAGAGGAGGGAGAGAGGGAGAAGGAAGAAGAGGAAGAGGAGGAGAGAACGATGAGAGAGAGAGAGAAGAGGAGGATGGAGGAGAAAAATAAAAAGGAGAAGGATGGAAGGGGGAGGAGGGAGAGAGGGAGAAGGAAGAAGAAAGAAAGGAGGAAGAGAAGGAAGAGAAGAAGGAGGAGAGAAAAATAAGGATGAGAGGAGGGAGAGAGGGAGAAGGAAGAAGAGGAAGAGGAGGAGAGAACGATGAGAGAGAGAGAAGAGGAGGAGGAGGAGAAAAATAAAAAGGAGAAGGATGGAAGGGAGAGAAGGAAGAGAGGGAGAAGGAAGAAGAAAGAAAGAGGAGGAAGAGGAGAAGGAGGAGAGAAAAATAAGGATGATAGGGAGAGAGGGAGAAGGAAGAAGAGGAAGAGGAGGAGAGAAGGATGAGAGAGAGAGAGAGAGAGAAGAGGAGGAGGAGGAGGAGAAAAATAAGGAGAAGGATGGGAGGGGGAAAGAGTGAGAAGGAAGAAGGGAAAAGAAGACGAGGGGGAGGAGAGGAGAATGAGAAGGATTGGAGAGAGAGGAGGAGGAGGAGGATCTGCCCAAAGGTCTCTTTCCATTTAGCTCCTGGCAATAGGGCTCCTGCACAGCCCTTGTATGTGTTTGTGTGTGTGTGTGTGTGTGTGTGTGTGTGTGTACACACACAGCCTCCTCCCTGGATCTGTGCCCAGAAGCCTCTAGGTAAGAAAAGGCACCTTGGCTGAGCTTGGCAGAGAGGCAGCAAAGAGAGAGCAGGGAAAAAAATCATTGGAGGAGGGGGGGGGTGATGAGCAGGTGCTTAAGACCTTTGGAGAAAGAAGCAGCGGCTGGGATCTGGGGGGGGGGAGAGAAAGAATGAGAGGAAGAATGAGAAGAGAGGGCAGAGAGAAAGGGAGGAAGGAGCGGCCCAAATTTTTTTTTTAAATTTAAATTTTTTTTTATTAAAGCAATCAACATTAAACATAAGATCATATTACGAAGCAATCATCATAGAACATAAAATACAACAGTAAGTATTAGTCTTTGTAAACGTCTGATTTGGTAAACATTCCTCACTCCTCAGGTCAAGCCTCAACTATACGCCAGATACATTTTATTTGATTGGTGTTTCTCTTGTGTATAGTCTATCCACTGTTTCCAGTCTATCATGTATTGTTCATTTGAGCGATCCTTCAAATATGCCGAAATTTTCGCCATTTCTGCCAAATGTATTACTTTCAAAGTCCTTCTGAAGGGGGGGGGAAATGGAAGCAGGAAAGGCAATCAAGATGGGGATTCGGGCCGGTTTTTTTTTTTTTCATTTTGGGCTGCTCATTTCCGCCTGGAAAAAAAGAAAAAAGCAAGAAAAAAGCTGGGTTGGATTTCAGCCAGGAGGAAACCTAACAAATGCTGGCTTGGCAGGGAGGCAGCACAATTAACAATAACAACAACAACAATAATAATAATAATAATAGTAAAGTTGGAAGGGACCTTAGAGGTCATCTAGTCCAACCCCCTGCTCAGGCAGGAAACCCTATACCATTTCAGACAAATGGCTGTCCAGTTTCTTCTTAAAAACCTCTCCAGTGTTGGAGCATTCACCGCTTCTGGGAAATAAATTGAAATAAAAGGTGCCCTGCTCAAATTAGGTTTGTTCTAGCCAACTCTTTTTTCTCGGCCTCTGGTCTTCGGCTCTTCCCCAAATTTTCCGCCAGTGTTCCTGGTACCAATTCCTTCCCCAGGCCCTGGCCTGGTTTGGCTGGCAAGCTGTGGATTCACACAGCCTTGTGTTTCTGTTTGGCCAGGTGGCTGCAGGATCCTTCTTTCTTTTTTTTTTATTTTTTTTTATTAAAACAATCAACATTAAACATAAGATCATATTAACATCATAAATCATAAAATACAACAGTAAGTATTAGTCTTTGTAAACGGCTGATTTGGTAAACATTCCTCACTCCTCACATCAAGCCTCAACTATACGCCAGATACATTTTATTTGTTTGGTGTTTCTCTTGTATATAGTCTATCCACTGTTTCCAGTCTGTCAAATATTGTTCATTTGAGCGATCTTTCAAATATGCCGATATTTTCGCCATTTCCGCCAAATTTATTACTTTCAAAGTCCATTCTTCCATAGGTGGTATTTCTGGATTCTTCCAGTATTGTCCCACCAACAATCTGGCTGCTGTGATCAAGTTCAGAAATAAGTTCGTCTCTGAGGTAGTGCAATCTTTTATGATCCCTAACAAAAAAAACCTGAGGTAGAAATTCAATACGCTTTTTGAAAATGGTTTGGAGTGTCCACCATATCTTCCTCCAGAAGGCTTTAATTTTTCTACATGTCCACCATACATGAAAATATGTAGCCTCCCCATCACCACACCTCCAACATTTGGGTTGGGTGTCTGGATAGATGTATGATAGTTTTTTCGGGTCTAGATGCCACCTATAGAACATCTTGTAGAAGTTTTCCCTTAGCTGTTGCGCTTTCGTAAATACTACATTTCTCACCCAGATTTCCTCCCACGTTTCCATCGTGATAGAATGCCCAAAGTCTTGTTCCCACTTTACCATACAGTTCTTGACTAGCACAGTTTCAGAGTCCATTTCTATCAGAACGCCATACACTCGTTTGATATGCATGATCCCCTGCTCTCTAATCTGTTCAATTAAATTCTCATCGGTCCGGGATAAAGACAAGAAGGATGCCTTCTTATCTTTATGCCACCTTGACTGCAGTTGTAGGTATGATAGCCAGGTACCTCCTATTCCTTCATCTGCTAGCGTTGTTTGGGGCTTTAAGGAGAACCCATTTTCTTCTTCCAGTACAAGTTTATTGTAGGGCACCACTTCCTGCCCTTGGGATATGTTTATATCCCCTATTGCGTGTCCGGGGATTGTCCAGATGGGGATCTTATCGTGTAGAAAGTATTTATATTTTCTCCAGACCCACAACAACGGGATTCGTAGTGGGTTCTCCTTGAAGTTCTTGTCCGCCTTTTTGTCATACACCAAATATGCGTGCCAGCTGAATAGTAGACCATGCCCTTCAACATTCAATATTCTATCATTCGTCATATTGATCCAGTCACTCAACGCCACCAATGTCGCTGCGTAGTAGTATAGCTTTAGATTGGGCATTTTTAGTCCCCCTCTCTTCCTCGTGTCCTGGATGATTTTTAGTTTTACCCTCGGTTTCTTGCCATCCCAAATAAATCTGTTGATGCCCTTCTGCCAGTTGTCCAAGTCCACATCCTTTTTGAGTATGGGTAGCATTTGAAAGAGAAATAAAAATTTTGGCAAGACGTTCATTTTTACTGCTGCTATCCTGCCCAGCAGGGACAGTCGTAGTGTTTTCCACCTTTCCAGATCTGCTTGTATCTTGTTCCACAGCACCTCGTAGTTATTCTTGTGTAATTTCGCGTTCGTTGTTTCTATCTCCACTCCTAAGTATTTAACTTTCTTGACTATTTCACAACCCGTTATTCTTTCCAAGTCCTGTTTTGCTTTGTTGTCTAGATTTTTAAGTAGCATCTTCGTTTTTGATATATTTACTTTGAAGCCTGACACCCTACCATAGTCTTCCATTATCTCCAACAATCTCCTTGCTGACTGTACTGGTTGCGACACTGTCACCAGCAAGTCATCTGCAAAGGCACATAGTCTGTAGTCTTGTTGTCTAATCTGTATGCCCTTTATGTCCTCTGCCGCTCTTATCTTGTTCAGTAGAATCTCCAGCGTTAGGACAAATAGCAAGGGTGACAGTGGGCAGCCCTGTCTCGTGCCTCTTTCTATGTTGAATGAGTCCGTTAGGTCTCCATTAACAATGATCTGGCCTGTTTGTTTCTGGTAAATTGCCAGTATGGAATTGAGAATTGCTCCCATTTTCATCTTCCGGACCAAGTTTGTCAGAAACGGCCAATTCAATCTGTCGAAGGCTTTTTCTGCATCCACAAACATAAGAGTGGCGGGTACCTGGTTGTGCCTTTCCAAGTACTCTATTATGTTCAACAGCTGTCTCACATTAGTTTTCATCTGGCGCCCTTGTATAAATCCCCTTTGGTCCGGGTGTATTATTTTTTGTAGTACAGTCATTAATCTATTGGCCAAAATTTTTGCAAAGATTTTGTAATCTGTGTTTAGTAGTGAGATGGGTCTGTAGTTTGCAGGTTGTGCGTTATCTTTTCCCTCCTTGGGGATTAACGAAATGTAGGCTGTTTTCCAGGACGGTGGGACTTGGCCTCCTTCTTGTATGTTGACAAATAGCTTTCTGAGGGGTTCTAACATTTCCTCTTGGAGATGCTTGTAGTATGTCGCTGTTATCCCATCCGTCCCGGGTGATTTTCCTTTCTTCAGTTGTTTGATCGCTGAGTGTATTTCCTCCTTTGTGATCAAGGCATTTAGTAGACCTCTTTGCTCCTCTGTGGTTATCAGTAACTTTTCGTTTTGTAGAAATTTATCTATCTCTTTATCTTGTGTCTTCTCTTCGGCGTATAGCTTTGAGTAGAACTCGGTAAAGGCTTTCTTGATGGTTTCCTGTTGAAATTCTTCCTTGCCTTTGTACTCTATCTTTTCAATTATGCGGGATTTCTGTTTCTTTCTTATGATGTAAGCCAGCCATCGACCCGGTTTGTTGGCCTGACAGAATGTCTTATGTTTTGCATATTGTATATTCCTTGCGACTTGGTCCGCCATCAACAAGTCAAATTGCTTTCTTAGAATCTTGATTCCTTCTTTGGTGATTTTGTCATCCAGTCTTTTTATTAATAGCTGCTCCTTCTTGCTTATCTCATCTTCTAACTCCTTTCTTTTATGTTCTTGTTTACGACGGTGCCTGCTATTCATGTCCATAAGAATCCCGTGCATGTACGCCTTGCTGGCGTCCCAAATCATTTCTATAGGTGTGTCATTGTTCATATTTATGTTGAAGAATTCCTTCATAGCATTTTTGCATTCAGCCATCTTTTCTTCGTGTCTAAACAGGTTTTCATTAATTCTCCAGGATCTCCTCTGTTTCAGACCATGTCTTAATTCTATCCTCACCGGGTTATGATCTGTTAGTACTTTGGGTAGGATTTTCACCGCGTTTAGGCAAACCAGCAAGTCACTAGATGTTAATATAAAGTCAATTCTGGAGAATGATTGATGTCTGTCAGAGAAAAAAGTGAATTCTTGTTCTTTGACGTGCCTTTCCCTCCATACGTCTGTCAATTCAAGGTCCTCCTTCATGTCGAAGAAGGATTTAGGCAACTTGGAGTGCTTTTGCGGGTTAGGTGCAGTCCTCTTTTTGTCCAGGGCAGTCTCTATGACCCCGTTCCAGTCTCCCAATATAATGCATGATCTGTAGTTGAGTTGTGTTAACTTCTTGTGTATCCTTTTGTAGAATTTACCTTGTTGCTGATTTGGTGCATATATGCCCATCACCAGAATCTTCTTGTCTTCTTGTGTTATTTCGATTGCCAGGTATCTACCTTGGGAGTCTGACTCTATTAGCTTAGCTATTACATGTTTCTTTACATATATAACAATCCCATTCTTTTTTCCTGGTGCCGCTGCAACAAATTGTGCGCCTAGTTTGTAGTTGATTAAATATTTCTGGTCTGCCGCTCTGATGTGTGTTTCTTGTAGGCAAATTATATCGCTTTTACCTTGATTCAGGTAGTGAAATATTTTCCTCCTTTTCTGAGGGGAGTTTAACCCGTTAACATTCCAAGTCAAATATTTAGTTGTCATTATCGGTTTCAGGATACTCTTGCAAGACCGCTTCTGTTCTTTCTCCTGTTTTCTTCTTTGGTCTCGTTCCCATGATATCTGGGTTGGTGCTCATGTTGTGTAGTAGGGTCTTGTCTTGCTGGTCTGTGTGTTTGGTAGTGGATCTTAGTAGCCTGCCCTCTGCAGACTGCACTGTTTCCTTGTTTTTGTTGCCCTCTGTTCTCTGTGCCGTCGTATCTCTCCTGCTGCTGCGCCAGTCAGTGCTTCTGAGTGGTTTGCTCGTTGTTCTCGGTCCCTTCCGCGTTCCAGTGGCCCGTCTGCGTCATCCCTCGTAGTGGATTGAGGTCCGTCCGACTTCAGTTCCTTTTCAAGGAATTCTTTGGCTTTCTGGACCGAGTTCAGGTGGTACCTTTTATTTTTATAGAGAAGTGACATCCCCGTTGGGGCTTCCCATCGATATTGCAGAGCGCGTGGTCTCAGTTCGTTGACCAGGAACTTGTAATCCTTTCTGTCTCGCAGCATCGCCAGGGGGATCTCTTTCAGTACCTTCACCTCCTGCTCCTCTATGTATAATCTCTTGTTGTAGGATGTGACGGAGACGAGGTTCCGGAACCCCTGTGTTGCGAAATGGATGACCACGTCCCTTGGTTGATGCCTGTTTGCTGCCGTCCATGAGTTAACTCTGTAGACTCTGTCGAATTGCCACGCAATATCTTCGGTTTTCTTTCCCAGAAATGTTGCCAGGGCCCCTACAAAGATTCCGAGCAGGTCCTCTTGGGTTTCGTTTGTTGTCTCTTTCCAACCTCTAAACCTGATTGCAGACTCCATTTGCCAGTATTGCATCATGGTGGATTGGTCTTGGGCCACCCCTTTCATCTCTGCTATCTGTCCCTCTATGTGATTCTCCACTTCTTCCATCCTCTTTTCCACACTCTCCCTGATCTCCTGGAGATTTTTCCCCATTTCATCCCGTATTCTCTTGTAGTGTGCTTGCATTGCCTCCTTAATTTGGTCCAGGTCTGCGGCCATCGCTCTGAGTTGCTCTTCCCACTTTCTCTCTAGCTCTCTGCCTTGGTCCACCAGCATCTGTTTTATGTCTTTGCACCTTTCCTCCATCTTCTGTTCTGCATCTATGCACCTTCTCTCCATCCTTGTGCCCACTTCCTCCAATTTTTTATCCATTCCATCCATCCTTATTACCAGCGTCTCTATCATCTCTTTTAATTCTTGCATCATGTGTGCTGTTGGGCAGGCCTGGGTTAACAGATGGGTCTGGGGGCCTGTGGTTGTATGGGAGGGTGTGGGGATGGGTAGGGTGTTCCCTGGTGGTTTAGAGAGCTGAGCTGGGGAGGATGCAGCTCCCTTTGTGTGTATCAGTTTGGTCTGCTTGGAGGCCATCTTGAGCTTATCCTCCTGTTGGCCTGGCACTGCTTTGATTTTCAAATTAGACCAAATTAATCACCAGACTGTGTTCTGATGATGATCCGGTATTCTGACCTTTCGGGGGGGCCTCAGGGTTCAGGCAGTTCAGGGCTAAGAGCCTATATTCAGGTAGTTCTGTGATCAGGGAGCCTGTTCAGTGCCTTTGCCTTGGCTTCCTCCTCACTCTCATCTGCCAGCCTGTCTCTTCTCTTTGCTCTTTTCTGGCTCCTTCTTGCCCCTCTTTCTTTGCTGTCTTTCCCAGATCACTTTCTGCTGTCTTCTGCCAGCTTGTGGTTCCAGATCCCTTCAGCCTTCCCTTTACAGCGTCCCAGGTTGCATTCCAGTCTTCCTCTTACTCCCTCCTTCCTCGCTGGTAAATTCTGCCCTCTTCAGTACCCCTGGGGCTCCCGTTCTGGTGGGTCTGGGGCGCAGCGCGAGGGGTATCACTCACCAGCCCCTCTGTTGTCCAGGGTACTCTTTTCCTGCGTCTTCCCCCGCCTTCTACTTCTTTGCCGCTTCCTTCTTTAATCTTCTCTCCTCGCCTCTATTGTTCCAGCCCTCGTGTCTTCGGGCCGGCCGCAGCCAGCCTCTCTGTCTTCTGTTTGCGTCCCCTCTGGCGGTTTTGCTTCAGTTTTTACCTTTTCCGGATCGCCGGGGATTCCGCTGCCGTCTGTGGGTCTCTCTCCCTGCCTCCGACGCTTCAGGCGGCTGCCACCCTCAACAACACCTTCAGATCTTTTTTTTTTAACTGACCCCGAATACATCCTTGTCTTCTTTCTTATCCTTCTCCTTTCCTTCCTCTTCTTCCTCTTCCTCCTCCTCCTTTCCTCCTTCCTCCTCCTCCTCCCACCTTCCTCCTCCTCCTTTCCTTCTTCCTCCTTCTCCTCCTCCTGTTTTCTTATCCTCCTCCTTCCCTTCCTCCTCCTCCTCCTCCTCCCATCCTTCTTTCTTATCCTCCTCCTTCCCTTCCTTCTCCTCTTCCTTTCCTTCTTCCTCTTCCCATCCTTTTCCTCTTCCTCCTCCTTCCCCTCCTCCTCTTCCTCCTCCTTTCCTTCTTCCTCCTCCTTCCTGCTTCTCCTCCTCATTTCTTCTCCTCCCCTCCTCTCCTTCACTCATCTTTCTCCTCCTCCTTCTCTTCCTCTTCCTCCTTCTTCTCCTCTTCTTCTCTTCCTCTTCCGCTCCCTTCTCCCCTTCCTCCCCTCTTCCTCCTCCTCTTCTTTCCCCTCCTCCTCCTCCTCCTCCATCTGAGGTCTGAGGCCTTCAGAAATTGTGGGCGCTTCATCCCTGGAAGCTTTCCAGAAGAGACGGGACTGCCATCTGTCAGAAAGGGTGTAGGGTCTCCTGCTTGGGCGGGGGACGGGGGTTGGACTAGATGACCTACAACAGGGGTGTCAAACTCAATTTCACGGAGGGCCGCATCAGCATTGCGGTTGCCCTCGGGGTGGGGGGGTGGGGGGGTGGCCAGGGTGGGTGCAGCCTACTGGGTGGGCGTGGATGGAGTGGGTGTGGCCTACTGGGTGGGCGTGGCCAGCTCTACATCGTTTACATCAAGGGGGCCTGTGGGGGCCTGGGCAGGAGTGGGACAGATCTGGGGGTCTCTGGCAGAAGGGGGGGTGGGACCGGGGCAAGCGCCAAGGCCTGGTCCACTGGAGGAGCCTCACTGTTCCTCTCAGGCCATGTGGGGGAGGTTGGGAGGGCTTATGGAGCTAAGACTGAATGAGTTTCAGCATAAAGTGTTGGTTATTACCTATAAAGCCCTTCATGGCATGGGACCAGGATACTTATGGGACCGCCTTCTGCCACATACTTCCCTTCGACCGGTGAGAGCGCACAGGGTCGGCCTCCTCCGGGTCCCGTCAGCGAAACAATGTCGTCTGGCGGGCCCTAGAGGGAGGGCTTTCTCTGTTGCGGCGCCCACCCTCTGGAACCAACTGCCCCCGGAAGTCCGCGTTTCTCCCACGCTCCTGGCCTTCCGTAAAAACCTTAAAACTTACCTCTGCCGGCAGGCCTGGGGATGATTGTGGATTGAATGGTGAATATGAGTGGGTGTTAGTTTGTTTTTTAGATATTTTTTATTTGGACTTGTATTGAGATTTGATTTTTATATACATGTTGTTAGCCGCTCCGAGTCTCCGGAGAGGAGTGGCATACAAGCCCAAACAAACAAACAAACAAACAAACAAATAAATGGCCACCACAAAATTGTACATTGGCTCCCGGCCAGCCAGGGCCAAGGCAGCGGGGACCGTTCCCAGGATGGCTTCAGGGGCCACATGAAACCACTTTGCGGGCCGTATCTGGCCCCCGGGCCTTGGGTTTGACATGTCTGACCTACAAGGTCCCTTCCAGCTGTTGTTCTGATTCTGATTCTGATTCTTCTCCTCTTCTTTCTCTTCTTTCTCCTCCTTCTCCTCTCCTCCTCCTCCCCTCCTTCTCTTTCTCCTCTGTCTCCTCCTCCTCTTCTTAGTCCTTCTCCTCCCCCTCTTCCTTCTCCTCCTCCTCCTCCACCACCATTAACTCCCCCCCCCCAATTTAATGCAATATGCAGGAGACAGTGAAGCCAACCACTTCAACAGTTTCTGCAATCAAAGCACTTGTCCCTTGGCTGGTGACCTGTGACAAGCCAGCCATTCAGACGTTATCAGAAACCCACCTTTCCAACAGCCTTTGAGGGAGTCATCAAAGCCCGGGTCTTCTTTTGGATGCTCACCGGTGGGGTCCTTATCTAGACGGGATGATCTGTAAGGTGGAGGCAGAAACACTAAATCCAACTTACTTAAATCTTTCCAGGCAAAGTCAGATTAACCAGGCTTTAGAGGGGCACTGCCAGGGCCATCCAAAAACAGAGAAATAAAGCGTCTGCATTTTACGGCGGTTTGGCCCGTTTGTCATTTACTCCTGGTTTCCAGCAAATTCGTGCCCCTAGTTTCGCACTGTTGGTTCACTTAAAAATTTGTGGCGACCCGCTTATCGGCCACCGCAAAAGAGTTCGTAAAATCAGATCAGTCAGATCACCGACATGTTTTACGACCGTCATGACTTATGACGGCGATGAGCAGGCTCCGTTACAGTCCTAAAATCGAGGACTTCCCGTGCTAAGATGAGAGGCTGAAGTGATCACCAGCGGTCCTTGTTTAGTGACCACAGTCGGGGTCACTCGGTCATTAAGCGATACGGTGGCTAAGTAAAGCCACCGTTGTGTTAATGATCCTGACTTGATAGGCCTGCCAATGTTATGAACGCAAGGATTGCTCATAGCATTAATAATAATAATAATAATAATAATAATAATAATAATAATAATAATAAAGTTGGAAGTGACCTTGGAGGTCATCTAGTCCAACCCCCTGCTCAGGCAGGAAACCTTATACCATTTCAGACAAATGGCCGTCCAGTCTCTTCTTAAAAACTTCCAGTGTTGGAGCATTCACCGCTTCTGGAGGCAGGTTGTTCCACTGGTTAATTGTTCTAACTGTCAGGAAGTTTCTCCTTAGTTCCAGGTTGCTTCTCTCCTTGATTAGTTTCCATCTGTTGCTTCTTGTCCTGCCTTCAGGAGCTTTGGAGAATAGCTTGACTCCCTCTACTTTGGGGCAGCCCCTGAGATATTGGAACAATGCTATACTGTCCCCCCTCGTCCTTCTCTTCATTAAACTAGACGTACTCATACCCATCTCAAAAGACATACATCTTTTGAGCCACTCTATGGTCATTTAGGTTTTGCCATTTTTATAAAGTGAAACTTGATTTTTTTTCAACCCTTTGTGACATCCTGCCTGTTGGGTTTGAAATGTTGCTGTGTCTGAATTCAGAAGCCTCATGAAATTTGTACATGGTGATTCTGTGGAGCCCTTTTGTTTACTTGTGTATTACGATTCCTTATGAAAATTATGACCCGACTAATATTTTGGGGCATCCAATCCACGCTTTTGCATAAAGTCAAGATTCGTGCTTTTTTTTTTTTTTTTTGCATCTATGCAAAAATATTGTTCTCCATTTGTGGTTTGTCTTAGATTGTCTTTTGACTGCTTTAGAGACCATGTCTCGTCCCGGCAATTTTTGCTGAAGCAAAACAATCTCATTTTTCTCTTTGCATAATTGAAATTTACTGTGGTTTCCAGATTTCTCGAAGTGTCGTTTTTATCGCATTATTGCTAAAGGCTGATCCTTGTACTGCAAATATTAAGGCTTGTATTTCCTCCTTCATCCATCCGATCTGAAGCCATCACCAATTTGGCTAGCTTTCTACCTTGCTTTCAATTTCCTGAGCGTGCCCAGGTTTATTTCTCCAATTTTTCATCTGCCGCTCCAAGCGTTCAGCTTTTTAATGTCACCTTTGATTCTGTCACCTTCAGAATGTTTTCCTTGCAGACAGTTATTAACCCGCTCTCTTTGCTTGCTTTTATGTAATCTCTGTCTGATTTCATCCTTGGCTGTCTGCTTCATTTGCAACATACCGCAACGGCTGATTGTCCTCAGTAAACATGAGCGGTTTGTGTTGACTTTTGGGTGCAGCACAGAATAGATTGCTGTAGGTTGTCAGGTCTTGTGTCTAGAGCAATTTATTTATTTATTTATTTTATTTTGTTTAGGCTTGTATGCCGCTCCTCTCTGGAGACTCGGAGCGGCTAACAACATATATATAAACAACAAATTACAATAAAAATCCTAAACAAAAAATATCTAAAAAAGTACAATAAAAACACCCACTCGTTTATTTGTCAGTCAAACCACAATCACCCCCAGGCCTGCCGGCAAAGAGAAGTTTAAGATTTTTTTGGAAGGCCGGGAGAGTGGGGGAAACGCGGACTTCAGGAGGCAGTTGGTTCCAGAGGGTGGGCGCCACAACAGAGAAGGCCCTCCCCCTAGGGCCCGCCAGACGACATTGTTTCCCTGACGGGACCCGGAGGAGTGCGACCCTGTGTGCTCTCACCGGTCGAAGGGAAGTATGTGGCAGAAGACGGTCCCGTAAGTATCCTGGTCCCAAGCCATGAAGGACTTTATAGGTAATAACCAACACTTTGAATTGCGCTCGGAGACCAATAGGCAACCAATGCAGCATGCAGAGAGTTGGTGAAATGTGGGCACAGCGTGGAAGGCCCACAAGCGCTCGTGCAGCTGCATTTTGCACTAATTGTAGTCTCTGAACACTCTTCAAGGGTAGCCCCATGTAGAGAGCGTTGCAGTAGTCGATCCTCGAGGTGACAAGGGCATGTGTGACTGTGAGGAGAGACTCCCGGTCCAAATAAGGACGCAACTGGTGCACCAGGCGAACCTGGGCAAATGCCCCCCTGTTAAACTTCAGCAATTTTGAGAAGGGTGGACTTCAATTCCCGGAATTCCCCAGCCAACATGCTTTAAGATGCATGGATTACGACTCCCAGAATTCCCAAGTTGACATACTTCAAGACGGGTGGACTTCAACTCCCAGAATTCCCCAGCCAGTTTGCTTCAAAGTGGATGAAATTCAATTCCCAGAATTCTTCAGCCAATATGCTTTAAGATGGGTGGACTTCAATTCCAGAATTCCCCAGCTAGCATGAATAGAATAGAGCTGGAAGGGACCTTGGAGGTCTTCTAGTCCAGCCTCCTGCTCAAGCAGGAGAACCTATACTATCTCAGACAGGTAGCTGTCCAGTCTCCTCTTAACCTTGGCAAGCTCGGCTCTTTTATGACTGGTGGACTTCAACTCCCAGAATTCCTGAGCCAGCCACGCTGAGGGGAAATGGAGAGGTTTCCAAGCTGAGCCATGCTGGCTCAGGAATGCTGGGAGTTGAAGTCCATGAGTCATGAAGGGGCCAAGGTTGCCTAGCCCTGATCTAGGTCTGTCTGTCTGTCTATTTATCATCTAGATCAGGGCTGGGCAACCTTGGCTCTTTTATGACTCGTGGACTTCAACTCCCAGAATTCCTGAGCCAGCCACGCTGAGGGGAAAGGGAGAGGTTTCCAAGCTGAGCCAGGCTGGCTCAGGAATTCTGGGAGTTGAAGTCCACGAGTCATAAAAGAGCCAAGGTTGCCTACCCCTGGGCTGGGGGATTCTGGGAACTGAAGTTCACCCATCTTAAAATACGCTGATATTGAGTAACATATGTCTGAAGTATTGGTTTCCAGTCATGTCCAGTTAAAATACCCACATTGCAAGGAGAGCCCATGTATTAATGGTTTTGGTTGTGTAACCACTGTACAACTTCGAGATTTTAAAACTTTCCTCACTCATTTTACATAGTCAGTGCTGGCTTTCTTTTTTTCATTTCAGTGTGGAAAATATTGCTTCTCAAATAATCAAACCCCTACCTTTCTCCCCTTGCCAATGCTTTTGATTAAGGTACCATTCCATGGTTCAGTTCCATTTAAATATTCAATTTTCTCTCTTTTTTTATTGGCAGAGTTGCCCTATTATTCTCTCCAAATTCCATTTTGATGTCCTCGCGGAAGATTTAAACTGTATCTAAAAACGAATATATTTCTGTAGAGGACTTTGCCTGTAGTTTGACTTCATCCATGTAGAGCGAATGGCTGTGTGTGTGTGTGTTTGTGTGTGTCCCTTGCCCAGATTCATTCATAGCTAGTATTTTTATTCAGAATTATCGCTGTGGAATCTGAGCTATATTTAAAAGTGCCGGAGACAATCCTTGAAAAATTCTGATTTTTAACTTCTCCTTCAATCCTTCCGCATTTCTAATTAATGCAGTTTTCTCATGTATTTTTTTTTTGCCACTGCATTATTTAAAGAACATTATAATCTTCTCATGAATTCCAAAACCAATGAAACATTTTTAAATGTAACGACGAGATGGTGAATAAGATGCTTTTTGTAATCAAAGCGGGCTGTTGTTCTTGTTCAGGATATATCAGTTTGCAGAAGAAAAACGGTACAGGGAGTCCTTGTTTAGTGATGGCCTCATGTAGTGACCGTTTGCAATTACAACAACGATAACAAAGTAACTATGACAAAGGTGGTACCTTGCTCAATAGTAGCAGCTGTGAGAGGGATCTTGGAGTCCTAGTGGACAATCACTTAGATAGGAGCCAGCCATGTGCTGCAGCTGCCAAAAAAGCCAACACAGTGCTGGGCTGCATTAACAGAGGGATAGAATCAAGATCAGGTGAAGGGTTAATACCACTTTACAAGGCCTTGGTAAGGCCACACTTGGAATACTGCATCCAGTTTTGGTCACCAGGATGTAAAAAAGATGTTGAGACTCTAGAAAGAGTACAGAGAAGAGCAACAAAGATGATTAGGGGACTGGAGGCTAAAACATGCAAGGAACGGTTGCTGGAATTGCTTATGTCTAGTTTAATGAAGAGAAGGAGGAGGGGGGACAGGATAGCAGCCTTCCAATATCTCAGGGGCTGCCCCAAAGAAGAGGCAGTCAAGCTATTCTCCAAAGCACGTGAAGGCAGGACAAGAAGCAACGGATGGAAATTAACCAAGGAGAGAAGCAACCTGGAACTAAGGAGAAACTTCCTGACAGTCAGAACAATTAACCAGTGGAACAACCTGCCTCCAGAAGTGGCGAATGCTCCAACACTGGAAGTTTTTAAGAAGAGACTGGACAGCCATTTGTCAGAAATGGTATAGGGTTTCCTGCCTGAGCAGGGGGCTGGACTAGATGACCTCCAGGACCACTTCCAATTCTGGTATTCTGTACAGGTATTCCTCTACTTACAACAGTTCATTTAGTGACCGTTGAAAGTTACAACGGCACTGAAAAATGACTTATGGCCATTTTTCACAGTTATGACGTTTGTAGCAGCCCCAATGTCATGGGATCAAAATTCAGACATTTGGCCACTGACTTATATTTATGACCATTGCAGTGTCCTGAGGTCACGTGCTCCCTTTGTGGGAAGAATCCAGAGAAAGAAATATTTTGGGAAATATTAAAAAGGCAGAATATATTTCCCCAAAGGATTTTAAAGACAGAAACCAACCAACCCCCCCCCCCAAATCTCTCTGTCCCAAACAAAAACCAGGTCTGCAGAAATGCAGATGTGATAATCTTGTCAGGAAAAATTGGAGCCAGGAAGCTGGCATTAAAAAGACAAAGATCTCTAGAATCACACCAAAAAATCTAACACAGGACATAGCCATCAGCCAGGGTCCCAAGGAAGCAGGATATGAGTCTTGGGACATAATAGGAATAACCCACCACCATTAGAATACCAGAAAGGCACACTCAGACTCAGGTCAAAGTTCATGCCCCAGGAACAACTCCAAACAAAAAGCCCAGGAAGGTATAAAAACCCACCACTCCTTACTACATGTGGTCAGTTTTATTTCCCAGAGCCATCTTTCTGTCTGGCTCTGCTCTTCCATAAGCTGCCACCTTCTTTCTAAAGCAGTCTCCATTTTGTTTATGCCCGGCTGGGACTGGACCCTGAAGAAAATTTTTCTCTCAACACCCTTTTGCAACTTTTCAATCAGCAAAATCAAATGTGGGCAGACAGATTTGTTTAACCGCCGGGTTTACTAATGTATCCCCTGCAGCGATTCATTTAACAATCGTGGCAGGGGGTTGGGCTAGATGACCTCCAAGGTCCCTCCCAACTTTACTATTATTATTATTAAAGGTTGCAAAATGGGACAAAAAAAAAACCATGCCTCACTCCACAACACAAATTTTGGGTTCAGTTGTGGCGGCGAATCGAGGACAGCCTGTATTCTTCCAGTTTTAGGATTCGGCCGAATCCAAGCTCTGAACTAAAGTCCAGGGGGAAGAAAAAAAAGGTGTTTTTTTTTTCAAATTTCTGGTTTGCAAAGCCAGGAGATTTCCTGCCCCACAGAGAAAATCAACACACCTATTGAATCCTTGCAGGCAAAGCTTGTGAAACTGAGCTCTCTCTAGTGGCGCATAGAACAATGGAGCTCATCGCCTGAAGAAGGGACAAGCGATAATTTACGAGGAGAAGCCGATGCTCCAAGCCAGCCAAGCGTAGCAGGCGGAAAAAATAAAAAAGAAAGCTAGAGGTATATCTCCATTTTCTGCAGGGTCTGCAAAGGCCTTAGAGGATGGTTATTGGTGGTGGGGTGGGTTTTTTTTTTTTTAAAGCAGGGCATGATTCTTTGGGCTATTTTATAATAAAGAAAGGATTCACGTTTTTATTCTCCTTGGAAAAAAAAAAGGCGGGTGGTTTTGGCCTGGACTATGCAGGTGAGCTGGAAAAAAAATATTGTTTAAATTGTTAAGGGGCTGCCACAGAGAAGGGGGGGGTCCGAGCTATTCTCCAAAGCGCCTGAAGGCAGGACAAGAAGCAACGGATGGAAACGAACCAAAGAGAAAAGCAACCCGGAACTAAGGAGGAATTCCCTGACAGTGAGAACAATTAGCCAGTGGAACTCCTTGCCTCCAGAAGTTGTGAATGCTCCAGTACTGGAAGTTTTCATGTAGAGATTGGACAACCATTTTTCCGGAATGATAGGGGGTTGGACTAGATCATTAGAAGACCACCAGGAGTTAGCCTTCAGGGGTAGGCAACCTTGGCTCTTTTATGACTCGTGGACTTCAACTCCCAGAATTCCTGAGCCGGCACGGCTCAGTATGGAAACCTCTCCCTTTCCCCTCAGTGTGGCTGGCTCAGGAATTCTGGGAGTTGAAGTCCACAAGTCATAAAAGAGCCAAGGTTGCCTAGCCCTGGCCTAGGCCTAGGCCACTTTATGACTCGTGGACTTCAACTCCCAGAATTCCTGAACCAGCACGGCTCAGTTTGGAAACCTCTCCCTTTCCCCTCAGCGTGGCTGCCTCAGGAATTCTGGGAGTTGAAGTCCACGAGTCATAAAAGAGCCAAGGTTGCCTACCCTGCCTATGAAGATCCTGCTGGTGGCCCCTCCCCTCCCCTGAAGCCCCTCCCTCCTCAAGGCTCCACCCCTCTCCCTCCCAGCCAGATGATTACATCACTTATGGCCACAGTTGTGAGTAGAATTCCCATTGCTAAGCAAGGCAAATATTAAGTTGTCTGAAATGGTCTAGGGTTTCCTGCCTAAGCAGGGGGTTGGATTAGATGACCTCCAAGGTCCTTTCTAACTTTTATTATATTATTATTATTATTATTATTATTATTATTATTATTATTATTATTATTATTATTATTCGAACTTTTATACCGCCCCTCTCCCGTAGGACTCGGGGCGGTTTACAGCCAGATTAAAAACACATAACAATTCGGAGTATACTTGAAGATGTAAGGGAGGAGGGAAGAATGTTTACTAAAACAGATGTTTACAAAGATTAATACCTAATGTTGTATGCTATGTTCTAGGATGATTGCTTAGCAATAGGATCTTATGCTTAATGTTGATCACATTAATATTGAAACGGATAGGGGAATCACCAATCAAAATAAAATGTAACAGGAGTATAGTTGAGGCTAGACACAAGGAGTGGGGGAAAAAGGCTTACTAATCCAGACGTTATCAAAGACTAATACTTAGTATTGTATACCAGGTGTCATGATGATTGCTGCACAATATGTTTTTATGTTCAATGTTAATTGTTTTAATAAAAGAATTTTTATATATTAAAAAAAAAAAAAAAGAATACAAGTATAAAAAACATCATAACATAAAATCAATTAAAATTACTAATTTACAGTAAAAAAAAAACACATAACAATAATAAATATTATTACTAAATTAAATTAATACCTAGGCTGTCATTATAATTATTATTATTAATATTAATAATAATATTATTTACTATTATTATTATGTGAGTCACCCTCAATTTTATGAACTTTTTGTTGCCATTCAGTGAATCACTGCGGTCGTTAAATGGAATGTGGTCATTAAGTGAATACAATTGCTAATATTGACTGCTTGGCTAGGAAGGTTGATCAGGTGACCCTGGGATGCTGCGGCCCTCATAAAGACCTGCTGGTTGCCAAGCACTCAAATTTTTATCACGGGATGCTGGGATGGTCGTTAAGTCAAGAACCCGGTCCTACATATTGCTTTTGAACGGTCGCTATATGAATAGTTGCAAACTGAGGACTATCTCTCTCTCTTTGGGGCAGGATGAAAAAAGCCGGGTGGTTTGTGCCAAAAAAAAAAAAAAACAGCCGTGCATCAACACAGCCAAATCTTATCTCTGAGATTTGGTGAGTTCCCAAGTACAGGTAAGTCCTTGACTTGCAATACTTCATTTAGTGACCGTTTCAAGTTGCAATGACATTGAAAAAGGTGACTTATGACTGCTTTTCACACTTAAGGCCATTGCAGCATCCCCGCGATCCGTGGATCCAAATTTGGACACTTGGCAACAGGTTCATACTTATGCAGCGTCCCCGGTGTGTGTGTGTGTGTGTGTGTGTGTGTGTGTGTGTGTGTGTGTGTTGCGTGATCCCCTTTTGCGACAAGCTGAGTCGACAGGGGAAGCCAGATTCACTTAACAACCGTGTTTTACTAACTTAACAACTGCAGTGATTCGCTTAAGCGTGATGGCGAGGTCTCGCTTAGCGACAGAAATTCTGGGGCTTGGCCGCGGTCGTAAGCCGAGGACCGCCCGTAACAATCTGGCCTTGATCCAGTCCCTCCAGAACAAAAGCCTTCCCTTCCTCTGCCCTGATCCAACTGCTTTCCCACTCCTGATCAAGAGTGATCTGTTTGCTATTATGCAATTTTTCCCGCCGCGGGCGCGCAGGAAAGCATACTTGACACTTATTTGACGGGTTAATCGCTTCTCATCCTCTCTTCTTCCTTTGAAGCCTGTCCCAAAAGACGTCGGGATGCCACTTCAAAGGAGGAGGACAATTTCCAACGAGTCGAACCGTAATAATAATAATATTATAATCATAATCGTCCCGCCTAATTCAGGAAGGCTGCTGTCTCTCTCACCCACTCTCTGATGGCTTTCATTTGTTTAAAAAAAAGGATGACATCCTTGACAATGCTTTATTTATATCTGTCGGGGAGACAACCATTTATTTGGCATCTGATGGGGATAAATATTTAGTGCGCAGGAAGTTGTGTTCATCTCCGCTGTATGAAGACGTTCCTTTGCTCCGCAGAATTGGCGATCTCTCAAATCCAAAAATCCTTGCTTTTCTTTCATATTGTTAGGGTGACCCTGTTTTTTTTTTCCTTTTGGAATTATTCTAATGCAAATAAATAAAAGCAGGCTTTCATCAGGGCTGCAAATCCTGGTTGGCTGTTTTTATGTTTTGGAATGATATTCAGACAGAGAGGCCTAAGGATTTTATTATTATTATTATTATTTTTCAGGCAAAGGGGGGGAAAAAAGCTTGAAACGAATCTTTGTTCTTTCGCTCGCGTTTAAAGCAAAAGGATTCTCTGGCTTTTTTTTTCCTTTTCAAATGAAAAAAAAAGAACATCTTTTTTTTTTCCTACCCCTTTGGAAGTTTTTTTTTTTTTTATTCTTCTTCTTCCGATCCCCCGCAGCCCATTTGTGCCTCTGAGCCCAGTCACCCTCAGTTGCAACCTCGGTGTCGATGTTTTCCCCTGTATTTTGCATTCATAAAAGAGGGTTAACTCTAGACAGGCGTAGCTTTTACCCTGCCCAAAAGGCGATAACATATTCCTTTTTTTTTTTTCTGGGAACAAAGCATCTCCTCCAGGCCCCCCTTTCTCTCCCCACCAGCAGCCTTTGAGAGCCTTTCTATGGGGAATAACTGTAAAAATAAATCTAATGGTCTCATTTCATGTGCTCAGTTGGAAACGAGTGATGGGGGGAGTGGAAAAATGGGGTGAGAGAAGGAAGGAGGGAGGGAAGAAGGAGAGCAAAACGCTTCCTTGTTGACAGGTCTCATCAAATATAAATGCCAGGCCTCGTATAAATAACTTTGAACCCATTAATATTTGAAAACTGGACTCAATTATCATTTGTTCGCCGGGAATGTTAATCGTTCAGCTAATGGGAAAATCAAGAAGCCCCCTCGCTTTTATCCCTCCCTCCCCCCTCTTCCAAATGAAAAATTAAAAAAAAAACAACCCGGAGAGGTTAATGCGATACAGATTGTCCTCAACTTACGACCACAGCCGAGCTCAAAATGTCGGTCACTAAGCGAGGCACTTGTGAAGTGTGTTTTGCCCCCATTGACCATCTTTCTTGCCAACGTTGTTGAACGAATCACTGTAGTTAGGAACACGGCTGTTAAGCGAATCGGGCTTCCCCCGTTGACTTTGTTTGTCAGGTCGCAAAAGGGAACGCAGTGACCGTCGTAAATATGAGTCCATTGCCAGGCATGTGGATTTGGATCACGTGACTGCGGGGAGGCTCCGATGGAGGTAAGTGTGGTAAAATGGTCACCTTTTTCAGTGTTGTCGTAACTTCGAGCAGTCACTAAATGAACTGTTGTAAGTCGAGGACTGTCTGTATTTCTGGCTTTCGTCACCAGGTCTGGCTTAAGGAGGCTACAGTGGTCGTAAGTGTGAAAAATGGTTATAAGTTAACGTAAGTTAGTTCATTTGGGACAGGGGTAGGCAACCTCGGCTCTTTTATGACTCGTGGACTTCAACTCCCAGAATTCCTCAGCCAGCCATGCTGAGGGGAAAGGGAGAGGTTTCCAAGCTGAGCCATGCTGGCTCAGGAATTCTGGGAGTTGAAGTCCACCAGTCATGAAGGGGCCATAGTTCCCCCATGCTGGCTGAGGAATTCTGGGAGTTGAAGTCCACAAGTCATGAAGGGGCCATAGTTCCCCCATGCTGGCTGAAGAATTCTGGGAGTTGAAGTCCATGAGCCGAGGTTGCCTACCCCTGGTTTGGGAGGTTTTGGGGAGCAAAGGTTCTGCTCGCTGGGCAGAAATTCAGTAGCTCACACTCAAATACACACACACACACACACACGCACACACACACAGAGGGGCTAACATCAACGCACTGATTCAATATTATTGAAGACGCCGGATTGATTTTCCTGTGCAACGCTGGTCTGGATAAGGATCTATGTGGCACTAATGCGTTTCAGATGCATCGACTGAAGGACCGGAATATCGGAAGGGGTTGTAGAGGTCAGGTAGTCCAACCCTATCCAACGAACGGTGCAAAAAAGCTTATAGGGTATGTCTGAGAGGATAAGGTCTTTTTTTTCTTTTCCTTTTGTTCCACTTCATTGGCTTTGGAAGAAAATGTGGAGGGAGGGAGGGAGGAAGAGAGGGAAGGAAGGAAGGAAGGAAGGAAGGAAGGAAGGAAGGAAGGAAGGAAGGAAGGAAGGAAGGAAGAAAAGATGGGAGGGAGGGAGGAAGAAAAGATGGGAGGGAGGGAGGAGAAAAGATGGGAGGAAGGAAGGAAGAAAAGATGGGAGGAAGGGAGGAAGTGGAAGAAAGGAAGAAAAGATGTGGAGGAAGGAAGAGGAAGGAAAAATGGGAGGAAGGGGAAGAAAGGAAGAAAAGAAGATGGGGAGGGAGGGAGCGAGGAAGGAAGGGAGGAAGGGAGGAAGGAAGAAAAAGGAAGAAAGGAAGGAGGAAGAAAAGATGAGAGGAAGGAGGGAGGGAGGGAGGGAGGATGGGAGGATAAGGCTGAGAGTGACTGGCCCAAGGTCACCCAGCTGTCTCTGTGCCTAAGGCAGTACTAGAACTCATTGTCTCCTGGTTACTAGCCAGGTGCCTTCCCCACGTACTTACTCTATCTGCAAGAGACTGCAAAATTTCGAACGCGGCTCTGGGTTCGTCTCCCGCCAAAGCAACTCACCCTTTGGTGATTCCCACTGAGGTTTCCCCCTGAGATATCACTCATAAAGCTTCTTAAAACTTCATAATCTCTCCACTGGGCCGCTGTGAAGCAAAACACCAGCGCTGTGTTCACACCACAGGGCGTAGCTGTGCAAACAAGCCCTGATCTGCCTTAAGAGGATGGCCTGGTTTACAAAGCAAGCTCTGGTTTTGGCACTGGCAAGGAAAGTCTTACAATATCTCAGGGGCTGTGTCTAGTTTAGTGAAGAGAAGGATGAGGGGAGACATGATAGCCGTGTTCCAGTATCTCCGGAATAGGGCGGCATAGAAATTAAATAAATAATAATAATAATAAATAATAATCTCAGGGGCTGCCCCAAAGAAGAGGGAGTCAAGCTCTTCTCCAAAGCGCCTGAAGGCAGGAGAAGAAGGATGGAAACTAATCAAGGAGAGAAGCAACCTACAACTAAGGAAAAACTTCCTGTCAGTGAGAACAATTAACCAGTGGAACCACCTGCCTCCAGAAGTTGTGAATGTTCCAACACTGGAAGTTTTCAAGAAGAGACTGGACAGCCATTTGTCTGAAATGGTATAGGATTTCCTGCCTGAGCAGGGGGTTGGACTCGATGACCTCCAAGGTCCCTTCCAACTTTATTATTATTGTTGTTCTTGTTATTATTATTACTAACTTAACAAGTGCGGTGATTCACGCAACAACCTTGGCGAGACAGGTGGTAAAATCAGGCGAAGCTCCCTTAAGAAAGGTCTCACTTAACCACAGAAATTGTGGGCTCCATTGCGGTCGTAAGTTTAGGACGGCCCATATCGATGCTGTGTGGAAGATCGGGTTCTGCCTGCAAACCATAGTTTGCCCATCCCTGGTTTAGAAGGAGCCACCTTGTTCCGTTGCTAAGAAAAATCCCCCCCCCCAATCGGACAGGGTCTTAATGGGATGCTTAGAGAAGCAGAGTGTCGTGTGTCTGATTAACGAAACATTTCAAAGAACTTTCAGGCATTTTTTTTAGCCTAAAAAGCCTTTATTAGTATTACAGAGATGTCAGCACGGCATGGTGGAAATGTTAAGATGTGAATTTCCCTTCCTTTGCACATAACATTCCAGGCATTTCCCCTCCCCTATTTTGGGGTCATGATTCACATCTTCCAATTAACTTGGAGGGCAAAGATTCACTTCCTTTCTTTTTCCAGGGCTTTCCTTATATTCTCCTCCCCTTTCACTGTCAACTGATTTAACTCTAAAAATACCAGACAGTTCTGCATATATTGTCAAAGCAAGAATATTCAATATTAGCAGCGTTGACATCCGCCCCCACCTTACAAAAAGGACAGATCCTATAATGTAGCCAAAGCATATGTTAATGACTAGTTCTCCGTTTGTTGGGGTATTTTGCATGAAACCTTTTGACAAGCCTGTCAGCTTTCACCTCACTGGATTTCACCCGGGTAGCTTCAGACAAAGAGTATCCCTTCCATTGTACTAAGTACTGTTAGAAATAAAATTTTAGAATAAAAAGTAAAGTGAAGTGACACGTACTCTGTAAAATTTCTACACGTAGACTGTAAGATTTCTACACAAACTTTCTACACGTAGACTGCAAGATTTCTACACAATTTCTACATGTACACGTACCTTGTAAGAGTTCTGCGCATAGGCTGTAGGATTTCCACCCTGAGCTGTCAGATTTCATGATAAAGTACATATAAGGCAGCGGTTCTCAACCTTTTTCAGGCCGAGACCCAACCTGCGCCACCCATGCATGGCGCGACCCCGACCTGCACCGCACATGCGCGGGGCGACAGCCCGAACCGCGCACGTGCAGCGTGCGCGCGACGGGCCGAATCGCGCATGTGCGGCACGCGCGTGATGAGCCAAATCGCACATGCACGGCGCATGCGACGCTGAGGGGAAATGGGGGGGGGGAAATGGCGGACTGCGGTGGTTGGCGACCCCCGTGAAACGGTAGTTCGACCCCAAATGGGGTCGCGACCCACAGGTTAAGAACCGCTGATATAAGGGAATAGGTGAAGCAAAATAGTAAGGGGCAGGGATAATGTATTTTGTTTTGGCGGCTCTGATAAGATTGTAACCTCAGAGGAGGGGCCAAGGCATCGGGATAGAATGTATATAATGTGTGTTTTCGCTGTGACCAGGTATGGCTCAAATATTTATTTGGAGTCCACTACGCTTTGCAAACCGTTGTAGCCAATAAATCTCTTGTCTAATTTCAACTTGCTGTTTGGTGTTATTCAGTGGGCTAGAATTTCTACCGACAGTACTGCAATTTCCCTTTAAAAATACGTGAGGAGTGAGGAATGTTTACCAAATCAGACGTTTACAAAGAATAATACTTAATGTTGTATTTCAGGTTCTATGATGATTGCTTCTTAATATGATCTTATGTTTAATGTTGATTGTTTTAATAATAAAAAAAAAGAATACGTTTCACTTCATAGTGGGTCTGTCCCGCAACTACGAGGGGCCCAGGTGCCTTCTTCGGGAGAGTGGAGCCCCGATAAGGTTTCAACAAGCTACAGTGAAAACCTTGGGTGAATTTTCCCTAAAAGTCTAGGGAGGTTTAGTTCTACTGTGACCGGGTTGATGATCCTTACTAGGGGGAAAGGCCCCAAGAATTTTGGTCCCAATTTGTTGCTGGGCAATTTGAGGCGTAGATGTGAAAAGCAGAAATCGATTCCTGCAGAGAGAAGCCTACAACCCTTCCCTCGTAGATCAGACCCTGGTTCCCCGGCCAGGAATTGCAGTCCTGAAGACAGAGGGAGTCCCAGACTGAGGACTCTGCAGCAATGGGCAGATTGGCACCCCCCCCCACAGGTAGATGATCAGCACCCTTTATGGCAATGGGCCAGGTTGCTTGCGGGACCGTCTTCAGCCTCATGAATCCCATCGACCGGTTAGGGCGCATAGGGCTGGCCTCCTACGGGTCCCGTCCGTCAGGCAATGCTATCTGACGGGTCCTAGGGTAAGGGCCTTCTCCGTTGCTGCCCCAGCCCTCTGGAACCAACTTCCCACGGAGGTCCGTACTGCTTCCTCCCTCCTAGTTTTCTGAAAACTATTGAAGACCTATTTATGTCGACAGGCTTGGGGGGTATGAACTATGTTCTGCCCCACCCCCCGTGCCTAGGAATGTGCTTCCATCGTTGATTGTGTATTTGATTGTGTTTGCATGTTGTATGTATGGATCTTTGTTTGGATGTTGATCCTTATTATTAAATTTTTATATGTAGTTGTATTGTTGTGGTGAGCCGCCCCGAGGCTTAGGAGAGGGGCGGCATAGAAATTTGATAAAATAAATAAATAAATACTACAGCTAACAGAGGCCTTGCAGTGGCTTGGGGTGATACAGAAGCCAGGAGATCAGCAGCTGGTGAGAGAACGACCACAGCGACCACAGCGAGGAGCTGGGCCACAGCCCCCAAACGTGCAACCCCTGGACACAAATCTGTAGCCAGGATGGAGCCAACAGCAACAGCCCAAGGGGGGGGCGCAACAGCCTACAATGGCACCCCCTTTCAGAGCCACCTTCAATGGGGACCCAGAGAAGCTGGTTTTTTTTTTCCCTCAACCAAGTGCGCTCTCATTTGAATTGCTGGGCCTATCTCTACCCGGACCCGGGGTCCATGGTCGATGTCACGGCGTCCAACCTAGAGCAGCGGTTCTCAACCTTTTTCAGGCCTAGACCCCGACCTGCGGCGCCCATGCACGGCGTGACCCCGACCTGCGCCGTGCATGTGCGGCGCGACGGCCCACATGCGCGGCGCGCACAACGGCCCGAACCGCGCATGCGCGGCGCGACGGCCCGAACAGCGCATGCACGGCGCGTGCACGACGGCCCAAATTGCGCATGCGCAGTGCGACAGCCCGAATCGCGCAGGCGCGGCACGACGGCCCGAATTGCGCATGTGCGGCGCGCGTGCGACGGCCGAGGGGAAATGGGGAAAAAAATGGCGGACTGCAGTGTTTGAAACGGTCGTTCGACCCCAAATGGGGTCGCGACCCACAGGTTGAGAACCACTGACCTAGAGGGAGAAGCATCCAAATGGCTGAATTATTTATATAATGAGCAAGCCCCCGAATTGGAAGACCCCCCCCAACTCTACCTCCTAGGGCTGAGGGAAATATTTGAGGACCCATCTAATATTGAACATTCTCGCTTTGACACTGAGAAGAGATGCCCAGTCCCACCCCCCTCCCCCCCAAAAAACTCACCCCAAAATCCGGGGGTGGAAAAAAAAATAACAAAGCTTTCAACGGCTTCCTGTCTCCGCTAATGTGAGCTTTATCTTAATTGCATCCTCGTTTGAAGAACGCCCTATCGGATCGTTTCCTTCTCTCCCCCCCCTCCCCGCTGTTTTAATTTTGCTTTTAGAATTGGATACAAAATATTAATAAAGCGTATTAAAGCCGTCTCCCTGGGGAGGGACGGGGAGGGCACACTGACAACTAATTGATCGCAAAGAAAGGGAGGGGGGAGAAGGGAGGAAGGGCTGCCAAGCGTCACTGTGTGGGTTTTTGTCGGGAGATGGGCAGCTCTGCCAATCACCGTCTGCAGAAGGAGCAGAAGAAACCTGACAGACAATCAAAGACTTCCACGGCAGCATCTGGTTTCTTTGAAGCTCGCGGGCCTAAAAGTCTTATTTCATCATTCAGCTGTTGAACTGATGCCTTTTTTTCCTCCTGCAATTTAAAAAGAGGTAGCGAGCATCCCTGTTTTCCCCCAAGCAACAACTATCTTGCAAGGTAGGCCGGTTCCAAGATAGTAGGTGTCTGGTCCACAGGTTTTAATCCAACATCATACAGTTTAATCCCTCAATTTATAACCATTGGTTTGGGGGAACGTTTGAAGTAAGTGAAAAAAAAATTGACTTAGGATCGGTCCTCGCACTTACGACTGCAACTTTGAATGGTCACTAAACGAATGTTTGTTAAGTCGAACATTGCTTGCGTTATTCAAACCATTATAATCCAGGGGGGGCAGATCAAGAGGACAAGGGAGGTTTGGGGCCCGTGGGCTCCAGGTTGTAAACCCTTGGAGCAGGAATGGTCTAGTCTAGGAATCCAATATTTCTATGGGATGTGCGGGCAGGGTGGGTGTAATGGACCCCACATGGGAGAAAACAGGCAATAATTTTTTTCTATTCATGCCCATTCATATAATGGGGGAGGACTAGGAAAAAGCTTCAAATTAGACAGGATTGTTTTGTTGGTATAAGTCTGTTGGGGAAAATTTAAAATAAAAATAAACTTTAAAAGCGTCATCACATTGACAAATAGTGGAGCGTTTCTCGACTCTGACAACTTTAAGATGTGTGGACTTCGGCTCCCAGAATTCCCCAGTCAGGATGTGTGGACTTCGACTCCCAGAATTCCCCAGTCAGGATGTGTGGACTTCAACACCCAGAATTCCCCAGTCAGGATGTGTGGGCTTCGACTCCCAGAATTCTCCAGTCAGGATGCATGGACTTCGACTCCCAGAATTTCCCAGTCAGGATGTGTGGGCTTCGACTCCCAGAATTCCCCAGTCAGGATGTGTGGACTTCGACTCCCAGAATTTCCCAGTCAGGATGTGTGGACTTCGACTCCCAGAATTCCCCAGTCAGGATGTGTGGACTTCAGCTCCCAGAATTCCCCAGTCAGGATGTGTGGACTTCGACTCCCAGAATTTCCCAGTCAGGATGTGTGGGCTTCGACTCCCAGAATTCCCCAGTCAGGATGTGTGGACTTTGACTCCCAAAATTTCCCAGTCAGGATGTGTGGGCTTCGACTCCCAGAATTCCCCAGTCAGGATGTGTGGACTTCAGCTCCCAGAATTCCCCAGTCAGGATGTGTGGACTTCAACTCCCAGAATTCCCCAGTCAGGATGTGTGGACTTCGACTCCCAGAATTCCCCAGTCAGGATGTGTGGACTTCGGCTCCCAGAATTCCCCAGCCAGGATGTGTGGACTTCGACTCCCAGAATTCCCCAGTCAGGATGTGTGGCCTTCGGCTCCCAGAATTTCCCAGTCAGGATGTGTGGACTTCAACTCCCAGAATTCCCCAGTCAGGATGAGTGGACTTCGACTCCCAGAATTTCCCAGTCAGGATGTGTGGCCTTCGGCTCCCAGAATTCCCCAGTCAGGATGTGTGGACTTCGACTCCCAGAATTTCCCAGTCAGGATGTGTGGCCTTCGGCTCCCAGAATTTCCCAGTCAGGATGTGTGGACTTCGACTCCCAGAATTCCCCAGTCAGGATGTGTGGCCTTCGGCTCCCAGAATTTCCCAATCAGGATGTGTGGACTTCGACTCCCAGAATTCCCCAGTCAGTATGTGTGGACTTCAGCTCCCAGAATTCCCCAGGCAGGATGTGTGGCCTTCGACTCCCAGAATTCCCCAGTCAGGATGTGTGGCCTTCGACTCCCAGAATTTCCCAGTCAGGATGTGTGGACTTCGACTCCCAGAATTCCCCAGTCAGGATGTGTGGCCTTCGGCTCCCAGAATTTCCCAGTCAGGATGTGTGGACTTCAACTCCCAGAATTCCCCAGTCAGGATGTGTGGACTTCGACTCCCAGAATTTCCCAGTCAGGATGTGTGGACTTCGGCTCCCAGAATTCCCCAGCCAGGATGTGTGGACTTCGGCTCCCAGAATTCCCCAGCCAGGATGTGTGGACTTTGACTCCCAGAATTCCCCAGCCAGGATGTGTGGACTTTGATGTTCACAAGTCTTAATGTTGTCCAGGTTGGACACCCCTGGATTAAATCAAGGGCCTGAATTTTTAAAGGCTGCCACTTCAAGGTATTAGCTTAACCAAATGGAGGGAATATTCTCTCTCTGCCCTATCAATCAAGCAGCATCCTCGACAGGGAACCTCAAAACACCATCACACCCGTGGACTCCCTGTGGAAACGTCTGTTATTCCGTGCTCCTTTCAAAGGCGCACGGTGGAAGCCTGTCTTCAGGGCCTCACCCACCATCCTCCTCCCTGCGCTGTAGCCAGCCGAGGAGATAAATTACTCCTCGGAGTAACGCCAGGAGATGAAGAAGCAAGGCAGAGTGACACCTCCAATTTATTTCCCACCCAGTAGCCCTTCTTAACACAGACTAATGCAATTCCACCCTCCGACATAATCATAATAAAAAAGAAACAAGCTCCTTCGTACAGGTTTATTATAACGATGGTTATACCATGCCCGGAGCCATGTGGCGCAGGGAATGTAACCAGAAGAGAGAGCGAGAGATTCTGCGCTCCATGGATTGTGTAGATGGCCTCGGTGGATTTCAAGAGGTCAGCCTTCCGGGCCGAATCCAAGTTGGACCGTCGGAGAAAAGCTGGTTTTATTTCCTTTTACAGCCTTTTTTTATGTCGTTGCACCAGCCAAGTTGCACAACGTGGCACCGGGCAGCAGGCCAAAAAAGCAATCAGATTGAAACCACCATCTGCAGGATGGTAATGTAATGTGATATACAGGTAATCCTCGACTTACGACGGCTACATTCACGCTTGTGGTAGGGCTTGTAACATTATTATTATTATTATTATTTTCTACTACCTTCTCTTCTTGGTATGGTTATTACAATTATTATTATTCTGTTGTTTTGCATGTATACTCAGAGCTCCTGCACCGGGGATAAATTCCTTGTGTGTCTAATTACACGTGGCCAAATAGTGGCAGTCCTCAATTTACGACCACATTCTGTTGTTAAGCGAGACATTTGTGAAGTGAGTTTTGTTCCATTTTATGCCCTTTCTTGCCCCAGTTGTTAAGTGAATCGCTGCAGTTGTTAAGTCAGTGGCTTCCCCACTGACGTTGCTTGTCCGAAGCGTCCCAATTTTGATCACGTGACCACGGGGGATGCTGCAACGGTCATTAAGTGTGAAAAACGGTCCTAAGTCCCTTTTTAAAGTGCCGTTGTAACTTGTCATTAAACGGATGGTTGTAAATCAAGGACAACCTGTTTTCTATTCTTTTCTGCAATTGGGACAAGAATGTCTGTTTGTAAGCAAGTTAGTAAGTGAGTTGTGCCCCCATTTCGTGACCTCTTTTGCCACAGTCAGTAAGTGAACCCGGCTTCCCCCCATTGACTTGGCTTGTTGGAAGCCAGCTGGGAAGGTTCCAAATGGGGATCACGTGACCTTGGGACGCTGCGACCGTCATAAATATGGGTCAGTTGCTGAACACCAGGGATTCTGCCCGTGACTGTTAGGGACCGTGCGACAGTGGTGGAAAAAGCGTGGATGGGTTGCAACCCCCTTTTTTCAGCGCTGTCGTGACTTTGAACGGATATAATAATAATAATGATGATGATGATGGGGTGGGTCTTGGAGGTCATCTAGTCCAACCCCCTGTTCAGGCAGGAAACCCTATACCATTTCGGACAAATGGCTGTCCAGTCTCTTCTTGAAAACTTTCAGTGTTGGAGCATTCACAGCTTCTGGAGGCACTGGTTAATTGTTCTAACGGTCAGGAAATTCCTCCTTAGTTCTAAACCAGGGGTAGGCAACCTTGGTTCTTTTATGACTGGTGGACTTCAACTCCCAGAATTCCTGAACTGGCATGGCTCAGCTTGGAAATCTCTCCCTTTCCCCTCAGCATGGCTGGCTCAGGAATTCTGGGAGTTGAAGTCCATGAGTCATAAAAGAGCCAAGGTTGTGTACCCCTGGTATAGACCTATTCTACATCCGGTGGAACTACTAGTTTGTACCTTTAGAGCAGGGGTCTTCAGACTTGGCTCTTTCATGACTCGTGGACTTCAACTCCCAGAATTCCTGAGCCAGCATGGCTCAGCTTGGAAACCTCTCCCTGTCCCCTCAGCGTGGCTGGCTCAGGAATTCTGGGAGTTGATGTCCACGCGTCATAAAAGAGCCAAGGTTGCCTACCCCTGGGCTAGGCCTAGATTGCTTTATGACTCGTGGACTTCAACTCCCAGAATTCCTGAGCCAGCATGGCTCAGCTTGGAAACCTCTCCCTTTCCCCTCATCATGGCTGGCTCAGGAATTCTGGGAGTTGAAGTCCACGAGTCATAAAAGAGCCAAGGTTGCCTACCCCTGTTCTAAACCATGTATGATGTAATCTCTACTCCTCATCAATGGAGAATCTGGCTTGCTTTCCTACCCTCTGGTTTTCAGTCTCCCCAAAATGGCGATCTCTTTTGTGAATTCCATCCGCAAAATAGATTGTGGGTTGATGTTATCAAGAAATGATCATCAGAACTGGATAAAAATAGGCCAAGATGAATTCGTGATGACTCCTGAGACACAGCCAGGCGGCTTTCTTAGCCTGGATAAGGAAGGATGCTTTCTCAGCTGCTCAATCTATTTTGTGGTCCCCCATCCAGAAAATAATCAGGTCTGACCTTGCTTAGCTGCTCAAGTTCAGACAAAATGGCTTACTTGAAGTGCTAAAAGGTCTTTAAAGATTTTTCTTTTTTCCCCCTGTTGGGTCAATTTTTCATCCAGAACAATTTCACAGTCCTAAGTGCAATAAAAAGTGCAGTACAGCTAAGTCCTCGACGTACTACCGCAATTGAGCCACAAATGTTTGTTGCCATGTTGTTAAGTGAAGCACTGCAGTTGTTAAGTTAGCAACCTGGTTGTTAAGTGAATCTGAGTTCCCCACTGACTCTGCTTGTCGGAAGGTCACAACAGGGGATCCCCTGACCCCAGGACACTGCAAACCGTCGTAAATATGAGTCAGTCGCCAAAGCGTCTGAATTTTGATCACGTGACGGTGAGGATAACGCGAACGGTTGTAAAGGTGAAAAACGGTCATAAGTCACGTTTTTTTCAGTGCCGCTGTAACTCTGAGCGGTCACTAAATGAACTGTTGTAACTATCTGTGGCTTGTCTGCATTTTAAAGAACGAGCACTCTTAACTCGGA
>JARGCV010000204.1:512500-597500 GCA_034064705.1 Bothrops alternatus | reverse complement strand
TTGTGAACGAGGCGACATGACTGCTGGCCTCTCAGCGGAAGAGAAGACACATCCGAGCCGAGTCTATCGCAATTTAAGTTCCCATTATGTCTTATCTTTGAACAGCACCGGGCAAAGTGTATTTATGCATTTATTTATTTCGCACAATTCTATCCCGCTGCAATCAGGACGGTTCTCGGCGGCTTACGCGGAGCATAAAAATTAATTAAAACTAACTTAACAGTAAGAACAATGGGAACGAAAGGAAAGAAGGAACACAATAAAAACACAAGAGAAGGATGGGACTGTTAAGCAAGGGGAGAGCTTACAGTGACACAATTCCATCTTTAGTTGTATTCAAAATACCAACAAGGAGGGGGGGGTCAGGCTGATCTAACAATCGTGAGATTGTTAAAATTCTTATGACTTACAACAATTTGTTTAGTGACCGTTCAAAGTTACAACAGCACTGAAAAAGCGACCTGTGACAATTACGCCCTTTCCACCATCCCCATGATCAAAATCCAGATGTTTGGCAGCTGGCTCATCTTTACGACGGTCGCAGCGTGCCGCGGGTCAACGCGATTCCCCGTTTGCGACTTTCTGACAAGCAAAGTCAAGCCAGATTTGCTTAACAACCGGGTTATTAAGAACTGCAGTGATTCACTTAACCACTGTGGCCAAAAAGGTCATAAATTTTACCTCATAAAATGGGGTAAAATTCACTGAACAAACGTCTGACTTAGCGACAGAAACTTTGGGCTCATTTGTGGTTGAGAAGTTTGGGTGCTGTGTTCAAAGTTACGATACTGCTGAAAAAGTGGCTTACCACGCCAGTCCTCGCACTTATGACTGTTGCATGACATGAATGTGTAATATTGTTGTGATCTGAGCACTTGGTGGGCATTTACGACAGTTGCCATGTTCCAATTGTCATGGGATTCCCCATCTGGGATTCTCCCAGCGGGCTGTGGACAAGCCAAGTCAGTGTGGGGGGGGAGCCAGATCCACTTAACGACCGGGTGGCTTGCTTAACAACTGCAGGGATTCCCTTAACAAGTGTGACAGGAAAGGTCGTAAAATGGGGAGAAGCCCACTTCACAACTGTCTCCCTTTGCAAGGGAAACGGCTCAAGAGTGGTCGTAAGTTGAGGAGTACGTGCCTATTATGATATTTTCACAGTTTTAAAACTTGTTTATTTCAGTGTTAGTTTCATGGATCGTGTAGTAAACCCACTCAGAGGGTCCTTCTCGGAGGGAGTTGAGTGGTTAAGAAATAGGGAATATAAACATAAATAAATTAAACCAGGGCCTTGAAACGCTGAAAAAAGAGGTGGTTGCCTCCGGAGTTTCAAGTAAGCTGCAAGTAGTCCTTGAGTTATGACGGTAATGCAGCCTGCCCATTACGGACGTAACGGTCACAAAACAGATCAGTCACGAGACCAACCTGACTTTATTTTTACTCCCTTGTTTTGCAAAGGTTGTTGAATTCACACAGTGGTCCTAAAGCGAACACTGCAGTCATGAGGGAAACTCGACAGTCGCTAAGTGGATCCATCGTTCGCTATGCCATGGTTGTGCCAAAAAGCAGAATTGCCATGTTGGCGAGAACCCAAGGTGCAGTAACATGACCAGGGGTGGAGAGACCCCCGACTATCAGAAGACCACACCTGGAACATTGCAGCCAATGTTGGTCACCATATCACAAAAAAAAGATGTTGAGACTTTGGAAAAAGTGCAGAGAAGAGCAACTAAGATGATCCAAGACCTGGAGGCTAAAACATTCGAAGAACTGCTGCAGGACTTGGGTTTGGCTAGTCTAAAGGAAAGAAGAAATAGGGGAGAGATGATAGCCGTGTTCCAGTTATCTGGGGGGCTGCCACAAGGCAGAGGGGGTCATGTTATCCTCCAAAGCACCAGAGGGTAGGACGAGAAACAATGGATGGAAGCTGATCAAAGAGAGAAGCAATCTGGAATCAAGGAGAAACTTCCTGACAGTGAGGACAATTAACCAAGGGAACAACTTGCCACCAGAAATCATGGGCGCTGCATCACTGGAGATTTTTTAAGAAGAGACTGGACAGCCACTTGTCTGAAATGTATACCATTTCAGATAAATAGTTGTCCAGTCTCTTCTTTAAAACTTTCAGTGTTGTAGCATTCACAACCTCTGGGGGCAAGTTGTTCCACTGATTAATTTTTCTCACTGTCAGGAAATTCCTCCTTAGTTCCAGGTTGCTTCTCTCCTTGGTGAGTTTCCACCCGTTGCTTCTTGTTCTGCCTTCAGGCGCTTTGGACAATAGCTTGACTCCCTCTTCTTTGGGGCAGCCCCTGAGATAGTGGAAGACTGCTATCATGTCCCCCCTTGTCCTTCTCTTCATTAAACTAGACATTCCCAATTCCAGCAACCGTTCCTTATATGTTTTAGCCTCCAGTCTTCTCTGCACTCTTTCTAGAGTCTCAACATCTTTTTTACATCGTGGTGTTCTTTCCAAAGCAGTCCTTGAATTTAAACCCAAAACTCCCTTTTCTACCCTGGCTACAGACACAGAGAGTCTGTGCCAGCAAGATGGGTTTATGTTTCCTTTTCCTGTTTGGGGCTACTCAATTTTCTCATCGCCCCTCCACCATAGGAAGCAGGACAAATTTACCATATCTTCTTTTGTTAAATTTAACTTAGTAATCAGCTTGTTTTATGGTGGTTTCCCCCAGTTTTCTAACAATTTTCCTAATGGGCTGTGGGAATCTATTTTTAGTTTTGGATTTTTCCTAACCTTTTTCACACATTCCTTCTCCTGGGACCCTCCTGAATTACCCATGGTTGGTTTACCACACAATTTTGTTGTCCTTAACAATCCAATGAGACCACGGTTTGCTTCACCAAGCCTCTTTCTCCTTTTACTCAGGAGTTCCCTCACTCCGCCTTGCCAGTCCAAACCCTTGGACATCCACAGCTTGTGTATGTCTTGCCAGTCCTGTGGACCCTCGGGGCATCTTACACACACCTCTAATAGATCTCAGACTCAAACTGTGCTACCCAACAACCCCCGACCGTCTAGGTTTTATTCCTTGGTTTACCCCAAGTTTTACTCACCTAGGTTCGTGCACGAAGTTGCCCAGTCCTTGTCCTGATAATTCTCTGGTCCCCTCTCCTTACCAATCACTATTTGGTCCGTGGGCCTGGCTCTGTTTTGCTTCCTCGACATGCGACTGCAACTTTGGACCATTGAAATCAATGGGGCATGCCTTCCTCAGTTGACCTCGCCTCCCGAAGATGCAGGAACAGATGTCCAAGGCCCCACGTTGGGCGCCAATTTGCTGGAAACGTGATTAAAATACCAACAAAATTGGATTAGTAAGAAAAAGAGTTTATTCCAATGGTTCTCAACCTTTTTCAGGTTGAGACCCCACTTGCCCCGCCCATGCGCGGTGTGACCCCGACCCGCGCTGCGCACGTCTGCGCGACAGGCCGATCCACGCATGCGTGGCGCGTGCGTGACGGCCTGATCCGCGCATGTGCGGCATGACAGGCTGACCCGCGCATGAATGGTGCACGCGCGATGGCCCGAACCGCGCATGCGCGGTACACGCGTGACGGGCCGAACCATGCATGCACAGCACGCGCGCAACGGACAAAAAAAATGGCGGACCGCGGTGTCCCCCGCGAAACGGTCGTTCGACCCCAAATGGGGTCGCGACCCATAGGTTGAGAATCGCTGGTTTATTCTGCAGAAAATAGAAAAGTGGTTTGCAAAGCGCAGTGGATCCTGGTGAGAGACTTCAACAGGAAGTTCTAAACCCAGAAACCACACCAAAAATATTCAAACACATAACATTATATACACTCCTATTGCGACGCTCCCATCCCCTCCCCTTAGGTCCCATTTGAGAGGACTTCCGGGGGCACAATCTGTCCGATCAGCCTAGCCAGAATACATCATCCCTCCCCCTCAGTTACATTGTTTAGAACTTCCCTCTGCCATCCTTTTGTCTTGTTGAGTGTGTCTTCTACCCAAGCCTCCTGGAATCTAGTGACTACCTGCAGGGCTTGGCTAATCTTTCTATTGCTAATCAATTGTGACCGTTTTATTTTTAAACTTCTTCCTTTCTCACAGTGGTGACCAAAACTGGATGCAGTATTCCAAATGTGGCCTTATCAAGGCCTTGTAAAGTGGTATTAACACTTCACGTGATCTTGATTCTATCCCTCTGTTAATGCAGCCCAGCACTGTGTTGGCTTTTTTGGCAGCTGCAGCACACGGCTGGCTCCTATGTAAGTGATTGTCCACTAGGAAGGACTCCGAGATCCCTCTCACAGTTGCTACTATTGAGCAAGGTAGCACCTATACCAGGGGTCTTCAAACGTGGCCCTTTTATGACTTGTGGACTTCAACTCCCAGAATTCCTCAGCCAGGCATGCTGGGTGAGGAATTCTGGCAGTTGAAGTCCACAAGTCATAAAAGGGCCACGTTTAAAGACCCCTGACCTATATTGTACCTGTGCATTTGGTTTTTCTTGCCTAAATGTAGAACCTTACTTTTTTCACCATTGAATTTCATTTTGTTAGATAGTGCCCAGTGTTCAAGTCTGTCCAGGTCCTCCTGTATCCTAAGCCTGTCTTCTGGAGCGTTGGCTATTCCTGCCAGCTTGGTGTCATCCGCAAATTTGATGGCTTCAGAGGAATTTATCAGAAATCTGTTAGGCAAGGATAAGTTGGAAAGAATCACAAAGATTTTTTTTAATCAGAGATAGCTAATTATATTATTTGAGTGATATTTATACAGAATTGAATTTACTAACATGCTAATGTTGTGATAACTTTAATCTTTAGAGATAAAGAGAAGTTTATATAAGTATTTAACTAAGATTTCTAAAAGGCCAAACAGAACACTATTTTAATCTTGCAGGCAAAGTTAAATGCAGCATCAATAAACAGCATGAAAACTGATCAAGATATCTGTTATACAAGAAAGCTTTCTGTCATAAGCTTAATATTTAATGCCAAGATCTTTGTCTTATTTATTATTTTTGTAGATATTATAGATTGTATCAGTTGAATACAAAATAGATAAGTCCTGGGAATGGTTAGATTTATCCAACATCTTTCTAGACTGAGAGATTAAGAGACACAGAAAACAAGGTTCAGAAAATGTCCCAATTAGGATTCACTGAACCATCAGATAGTGATTTTAGAACAGTTTTGGTCCTAAAAGCTAATGACAAAATGAGATTTGGTGTGGACTTAGGAAAACTTAATCAAGTTACAAAATCTCTACTTTCCCCACTATTTCAGTCATTCCAAATAGGCTGAGATATAGGCAAATGTTATGTAAACCTTGTCTCGTGTTTTGTGGGGTACTTGTCCCTTTTTAGGACAACACATAAATGGGCATCTGAAAGGAACATTGGGTCAAAGCAGTGTTTCTGAACTTTGACAAGTTTAAGATGGATGGACTTCCACTCCCAGAATTCCCCAGCCAGGATGCTTTAAAATGGGTGTGCTTCAATTCCCAGAATTCCCCAGCCGGCATGCTTTAAGATGGATGGACTTCCACTCCCAGAATTCCCCAGCCAGGATGCTTTAAAATGGGTGTGCTTCAATTCCCAGAATTCCCCAGCCGGCATGCTTTAAGATGGGTGGACTTCCACTCCCAGAATTCCCCAGCCAGGATGCTTTAAGACAGGTGGACTTCCAGAATTCCCTAGCCAGCCATGCTTTAAGATGGATGGACTTCCAGAATTCCCCATCCGGCATGTTTTAAGATGGGTGGACTTCCACTCCCAGAATTCTCTAGCCAGCCATGCTTTAAGATGGATGGACTTCCACTCCCAGAATTCCCCATCCAGCATGCTTTAAGATGGATGGACTTCCACTCCCAGAATTCTCCAGCCAAGCAAGCTTTAAGAGGGCTGGACTTCAGCTCCCATAATTCCCCAGCTGCCATGCTTTAAGATGGGTGGACTTCAACTCCCAGAATTCTCCAGGAAGTATGCTTTAAGATGGATGGACTTCAACTCCCAGAATTCTCCAGCCAAGCAAGCTTTAAGAGGGCTGGACTTCAGCTCCCAGAATTCCCCAGGCTGGGGGAGTTGAAGTCTACGCATCTTAAAGTTACCAAGGTTTAGAAAGACTAGAGTAGAAAATACCAAGCAGAGGAGGAGGAGGAGGAGGAGGTTAGGCCTCAAAATATAGGAAGATGCCCCTTCTGATGATGCTCCTTGCATGTGTTATGCCTGTGAAGGAGAAGCCACCCGACATCCTGTGATACTTCGAGGAGACTCACTCCCGGGAGAGGCGCATCCAGCCACAACTGTGTTAAAAGGCCAGTGTCACGCTCGCCTTGACCCCAGATTGAACTGAATAACTGAATAAGGCTGTGTCAGCTCCAGTTCCTAATCACATCAATCCTTTTGCTGCAGCAGCAGCTTAGCTTGACTCCCTGACATCCCAGCGGAAAAAATAAAGTTATCTCACCAGAGGAAAAGTGCATTACATCAGGAGACAAGAGGAATTTGGAAAGGCCCAGTCATAAAAAGGATGTCTTCATTGCAGCAAACCCGGCTAAAGTCCGTTAAAAAGACACTCGGCCCTTCAGGAACTCCTGAGGTGAAATTTTGGGCGGGAAAACTAAGAAGCTGTTACGAAGGAGTCTGAGAAATGGGTGTGGATGAAATGCGAGCCCCATTTACAGTGAAAATCGGTCTTCGTGTTCTCAGAAGAATAATTTGGGGTGCCAACTCGAGGCGAGTTTGCGCAAGCTCTAAAAATGAAATCCAGACCAACTGTGAGGAAAAGAGAGATCTTTGTTCCCAAAAGGAAAGGAATTTGCTTTGGGGGCAGCTGCAGAGAAATGGGGCACAGAGATACTGTTTTATAAGGGAGTTTGTCCTGTGTGTTGGGGGAAGTAGGTATGTGCTGATTCTAGTGTTGAAGGAAAAGTCTTTATCATGGTTCAGTCCAAGCTGGGAATAAACAACATGGCGACTGCTTTAGAAAGAAGGTTGCAGTTTGAAGAGGAGAGCCAGACAGGAAGATGGCTCTGGAAGAAAAGAGAGCGAGCACATGTAGGGAGTGGGTTTTTATACTATCTGGAGCCTTTTGTTTGCAGTTGTTCCTGTGGCATGAACTTTGACCTGAGTCTGAGTGTGCCCTTTGGCATCTGTGGGTTGATTCTATTATGTCCTGTCCTAGAGTTTGGGTGGGGTAGGTAGATTTTAGGTGTCTTTGTCTTCCTAAGCTTCTAACTGGGCACCAACATTCCTGGGTTATTTAAATCTGCATTTATACAGAGCTGGTTTCTGCTTGGGGGAGGGAGACTAGGCTAGGCTAGACTAGGCTAGGCTAGGCTAGTCTGGAATGGAATGGAATTACAGAATAGAATGGAATGGAATGGAATAGAATAGAATAGAATAGAATAGAATAGAATAGAATAGAATAGAATAGAATAGAATAGAATAGAATAGAATAGAATAGAATAAGAATGGAATAAGAATGGAATGGAATGGAATGGAATGGAATGGAATGGAATAGAATAGAATAGAATAGAATAGAATAGAATAGAATAGAATAGAATAGAATAGAATAGAATAGAATAGAATAGAATAGAATAGTTTTGGTCACCACGATGTAAAAAAGATGTTGAGACTCTAGAGCAGACATGTCAAACACAAGGCCCGGGGGGACGCATGCGGCCCGCGAAGTGGTTTCACATGGCCCGCGAAGCCATCCTGGAAACAGTGAGGGAACGGCCCCTGCTGCCTTGGCCCTGACCCAGGCCGGCCGGGAGCCAATGTACAATTTTGTGGTGGCCATCTATGCTGAAACGCATTCAGTCTTAGCTCCACAAGGCCGTCTAGAAACAGCGAGGGAGCGTCCCCTGCCGCGTCGGCCCCGTCCCCTGGGTGAATGCTGGGGAGGGGTCACCCTTTGTGGGGAATGAAGAAATGGACCAGGCCTTGGCGCTTGCCCCGGTCCCCCCCCCCCGCTTCTGCCAGAGACCCTCAGATCTGTCCCACTCCTGCCCAGGCCCCCACAGGCCCCCTTGACGCAAATGATGTAGAGCTGGCCATGCCCACCCAGTAGGCCACACCCACTCCATCCACACCCACCCAGTAGGCCGCACCCACCCTGGCCACACCTACCCGGCCCCCGAGGGCAACCCCAATGCTGATGCGGCCTCAGTGAAATTGAGTTTGACACCCCTGCGCTAGAGAGAGTACAGAGAAGAGCAACAAAGATGATTAGGGGACTGGAGGCTAAAACTTACAAGGAACGGTTGCTGGAATTGGGTATGTCTAGTTTAACGAAGAGAAGGACGAGGGGGGACAGGATAGCAGTCTTCCAATATCTCAGGGGCTGCCCCAAAGAAGAGGGAGTCAAGCTGTTCTCCAAAGCGCCTGAAGGCAGGAGAGGAAGCAAGGGATGGAAACTCATCAAGGAGAGAAGCAACCTGGAACTAAGGAGAAACTTCCTGACAGTGAGGACAATTAACCTGTGGAACAACCTGCCTCCAGAAGCGGTGAATGCTCCAGCACTGGAAGTTTTTAAGAAGAGACTGGACAGCCATTTGTCTGAAATGGTGTAGGGTTTCCTGTCTGAGCAGGGGGGTGGACTAGATGACCTCCAGGATCCCTTCAAACTTTTTATTATTATTATTATTATTATTATTATTATTATTACTACTACTACTACTACTACTAATACTACTACTACTACTACTAGTAGTAGTAGTAGTAGTAGTATAATTCTACATTGCTTTAAGATGGGTAGATTTCACCTCCCAAAATTTCCCAGCCAGCATGCTTTAAAGACGGAATAACTTCAGCTCCCAGAATTCTCCAATCAGCAGGCTGGCTGAGGAATTCTGGGAGTTGAATCCATCCATCTTAAAGTTTCTGAGGCTGAGGAGCCGGGCCTTCTTTCTCATAAATACTACTAATCAGATCTCTGAAGATGCGGCCTTTGGATTAACTGTTTTGGGTTCAAATTGCAAGATAGGAAAGGCAGCCCTCCGGTTATAATTGGCTGAGCTTATTAAATTTGAAAATATAATAAAATCTGAAGCGGATAATCCATCCTGAGCCCCCTCTGATGCACTTCCTTTTAATAAATATTACTCATCAGAGCTCTGGAGACGCATCCTTTACATTAACTGTTTCCAGTTCAAATTCCCACCGGTGGAGCACGGTTTCCAGTTTAGAAGCTGCAATCGCTGGATTGGGATCATAAGATCAATAAAAAACTTCTGTCATTTAATAAAATGTGCTAGTTGTAAAAAAGCGCTACGTCCCCCCCTTCTCATTTTTGGGGAAAGCCCAGGTAGTTAAGTTGTTAAGTGAATCAGAAGGTCGTAAAGGGGGATCACATGACCCCAGGATATTGCGACCGTCGTAAACGTGAGCCATTTCTCAAAATGGCCACAGTTTTGATCGCGCGATCATGGGGACGCTGCGACGATTGTGAGCGTGAAAATCAGTCATAAATCGCTTTTCTGAGTGTCATTGTAAGTTCGAACGGTCACTAAATGGACTGTTGCCAGTCGAGGGTTACCTTATTTGTCAAGGCCTGGGGGGGAAGGGGTCAGACTAGATGACCTCCCAGGTCCCTTTCAAACCCTTTTAAGGCTTTTCTTTCCTTCTGTGAAATAATCACAGGCAGCACTGGGTAGTAACTAGGATCTTTCCAAGCAATTTCACCCATCCTCCCTCGTTTCTAGATGGTCCTTGTGGCAACAGAAATAGGAGCGTTGCAAGAATTTTAATTTTTGACAGGTTGTGAAACACACCCAGTTCCTGTTGGAGTCCTCTCCATGAACAAGTAGCAGCTAAGAAGGCGAGTGTGGTTGTGCTTGTGGTGATATGTTCCGGGTGAATGTGTATTTGATGCAAGGGCATTCTTTGGGAAAACACACACACACACACAAATGCACAACAGAAAGGGGTTTATTTGCATCTCTTGTACCACTGATCATTTATTTCTTTTTTTTTTTTAAATTAGGAAACAGCTGCATTATAGCACCCACTGGAGAAATAAACTGAAGAAGGAAAGGAAGAAAGGAAAGAAGGAAGGAGCAAGGGAGCGAGGCAGGGAAGAAAAGAAAGAAAGAAAGAGAAAGAAAGAAAGAAAGAAAGAAAGAAAGAAAGAAAGAAAGAAAGAAAGAAAGAAAGAAAGAAAGAGAAAGAAAAAAGAAGGAAGGAAGGAAGGAAGGAGAGAGGGAGGGAAGGAAGGAAGGAAGGAAGGAAGGAAGGAAGGAAAGAAAGAAAGAAAGAAAGAAAGAAGGTAAAAGGGAGGCAGAAAGAGATAGAAAGAGAAAACCAAAAGAAAAAAAATGAGAACGAGTAAGAAAAAGAAAGAGAAAAGAAAAAGGAAGAGAGAGAAGAGAGAGAGAAAAGAAAGTGACAGAGTAAGAAAGAGAGAAAAAGAGACAAAAAGAAATAGAGAAGGAAAGAGAAAAACAGAGCGAGAAAGAAATAGAGAGAAGGAAAATGAGGAGGAAGAGAAAGAAAGAGGAAGAGAAAAAGGAAGAGGAAGAGAGAAAGAAAGAGAGAGAGAGAAAGAAAGAAAGAAAAAGAAAGAAGGAAAGAAAGAGAAAGGATATGTAATATATCAGTCTCCTTTTTAAATTCAATCGTCATATTGTTGTGTTGCTCTTTAAATTGTATATAAGGTCATAACACACTAAGCTGTTTTTCTTCAAAGAAATTTTCATTCTAATTTATTTATTTATTTATTATTTAAACTTCTATGCCGCCCTTCTCCTAAGACCCAGGGCGGCTTACAATAACAATACAATAAAACTAATTACATTCATACAGCATACAAACACATTCAACACACATTCGCTGATGGAGGGACATTCCTAGGCCCAGGGGCAGAGTGCAGTTCATACGCCCCAAGCCTGTCGGCATAAATGCGTCTTCAACAATTTCCGGAAAACTAGGAGGGAAGAAGCAGTATGAACCTCTGAGGGAAGCTGGTTCCAGAGGGCTGGGGCAGCAACGGAGAAGGCCCTTGCCCTAGGCCCCGCCAGATGACATTGCCTAACAGACGGGACTCATAGGAGGCCAACCCTATGTGCCCTAACCAGTCGCTGGGATTCATGAGGCAGAAGACGGTCCCGCAGGTATCCTGGTCCATTGCCATAAAGGGCTTTATAGGTCATAACCAACACTTTGAATTGTGTTCGGAGACCAATCGGTAGCCAGTGCAGCTCACGGAGGGCTGGAGTGATATGAGCATGTCTTGGGAGACCCAAGACAGCTCGCGCGGCCGCATTCTGGACTACTTGCAGTCTCCGGACATTCTTCAAAGGTTGCCCCATGTAGAGAGCATTACAGTAGTCGAATCTCGAGGTGACAAGGGCATGGGTGACTATGAGGAGTGACTCCCGGTCCAAATAGGGCCGCAACTGGCACACCAGGCGAACCTGGGCGAATGCCCCCCTCGCCACAGCTGAAAAATGATGTTCTAGACTTAGCTGTGGATCGAGGAGGACACCCAAGTTGTGAACCCTCTCCGAGGGGGACAAAACCACTCCCCCCAGGGTAATGGACGGACAGTTGGAATTGTCCTTGGGTGGCAGAGCCCATAGCCACTCCGTCTTGTCGGGATTGAGTCTGAGCCTGTTGGCACCCATCCAGACCTTAACAGCCTCCAGGCACCGGTTCATCACTTCCACTGCTTCGCTGTAATGACACGGGGTAGAGATATAAAGCTGAGTATCATCAGCATATTGATGATAACTCACCCCGTGTCAATGGATGATCTCACCCAATGGCTTCATGTAGATGTTAAAAAGCAGAGGTGAGAGAACAGACCCCTGAGGGACTCCATATGGAAGAGACCTCGGAGCCGTTCTCTGACCTCCTGCGAACACCGACTGCGACCGGCCAGAGAGGTAGGAGGTGAACCACCATAAAACGGTGCCCCGCACTCCACACCCTTCCAACCGGCGCAGAAGGATACCATGGTCGATGGTATCGAATGCCGCTGAGAGGTCAAGAAGCACCAGGATAGTGGAGTAACCTCTATCCCGGGCCCGCCAGAGATCATCGGTCAGTGCGACCAAAGCAGTTTCCGTGCTGTAACCGGACCTGAACCCGGACTGCTGAGGGCCCAGATAATCAGCTTCATTCAAGGACCGTTGGAGTTGGAGTGCCACCACCTTCTCGACAACCTTCCCTAAGAAGGGAAGGTTGGAGACTGGACGATAATTATTTAAGACTGCCAGGTCTAGGGAAGGCTTCTTGAGGAGGGGGCGCACAAATGCCTCCTTTAAGGGAGCCGGAAAGGACCCCTCCCTCAATGAAGCGTTAACAACAGCCTGGACCCAGCTCCGTGTTACCTCCCTGCTAGCTGAAACCAGCCAGGAGGGGCACGTGTCCAATAAACAGGTGGCAGAACTCACAGCTCCAATGGCCTTGTCCACATCATCAGGAGTTACCAGATCAAACTCATCCCATTCAACAGGACTAAGACGGGCCTCTGTCATCTCGACTGACTCATTGTCAGCCGACACTGCATTCCAATTGGAGTCCAAGTCAGCCCGGATCTGAGAAATCTTGTCTGCGAAAAAGATATTAAATTCTTCGGCATTGCCCTGCAAAGGTTCCTCCCTCCTCCCCGTATCAAGGAGAGAGCGAGTCACCTTAAACAGGGCAGCCGGACGAGATTCCGCAGACGCGATCAATGCGGAAAGATACTGAGATCTTGCCGTAGTGATCGCTTCCAAATAGGTCTTAATATAAGCTCTCAATTTGGTTCGATCAGATTCGGATCTGCTTTCCCTCCATTGCGTCTCTTCCATCGATCAGCTGGATTTGTTAAATGCCAAATTCTAATTCCGAGAAGACTCTACACTGGCTCCAAAACATATATTAAAACCATATTAAACACCACATAACTGCCCAGGCCAAACAACACCCCTCGACATGTAAAAACTCGGCAAACCCAGCCCTAGTCATTTTCTGCTTGGATGACTGCAAGGCGCTGTTTGTGGGGCTGCCCTTGAAGACTAACATCAAGAGTCCATTGGACTTGGGCGGCCCTTGTACGCTATTTGAAGGATGTATTGAAGAATGTGCCACCAAAAAGGGGGCCAGAATGTCAGTCGCTAAGTGAGGCAGTTGTTAAGTGAGTGGCCCGCGATGTTATAACCTTTTTTTGATCCGGTTGTTAAGCAAATCACACGGTCGTTAAGCGAATCTGGCTTCCTCCGTTGACTGCTTGTCGGATGCTCGCTGGGAGAATCACAAATGGGAATTGAATACAACAATTGGAACGTGGCCAACGGTCGTAAATACACACCAATGGCCAAGGGCTAAAAAAAAATCACAACAATATTACACAATCGCGTCACGCAACAGTCATACGTGCGAGGACTGGTGTGGTAAGTCACTTTTTTAGCACCATCATAACTCTTTTTTGTTTAAGTTTTTTATTAAAACAATCAACATTAAACATAAGATCATATTACGAAGCAATCATCATAGAACCTGAAATACAACATTAAGTATTAGTCTTTGTAAACGTCTGATTTGGTAAACATTCCTCACTCCTCACGTCAATCCTCAACTATACACCAGATACATTTTATTTGATTGGTGTTTCTCTTGTATATAGTCTATCCACTGTTTCCAGCCTATCATATATTGTTCATTTGAGTGATCCTTCAAATATGCCTAAATTTTCACCATTTCTGCCAAATGTATTACTTTCAAAGTCCACTCTTCAATAGGTGGTATAATCTCCCTTGCAAGTTAATGAGAGAGGGGAGGAGGGGGTGGGATGGATGGATGGACAGATAGACAGAATGGATGAATAGGATGGAAAGAAAGAGTGGATAGATGGATGGATGGATGGATGTAGAGTCAGGTAAATTGATGGATTCAGACAGACAGACAGACAGACAGACAGACAGACAGACAGACAGACAGACAGATAGATAAATAGATAGATAGATGGGTGGGTGGATGGGTGGTTGGTTGGTTGGTTGGGTAGGTAGGTAGGTAGGTAGGTAGATAGATAGATAGATAGATAGATAGATAGATAGATAGATAGATAGATAGATAGATAGATAGATAGATAGATGAAAGGAAGGAAGGAAGGAAAAGAAACAAAGAAAAAGAAAGAAAGAAAGAAAGAAAGAAAGTAAGTCGTGGAAAAACCCAATGAAAAAGACGAGAGACAGCAACACAACAATCATTCTTCCTTTAAGATTAAAAGGTTTATTTTGCTAATAATTTGGAACGTAGCCAGCATAATAACACAACGTCACTTACATGAATAACCCACTGCAATGAGGACCACGTGGCATAGCAGATTCCAAAAGGACAGCCATAGGCCAATGGCCAATCAATCAGATCCAGACCCAACTTTTTATACCCTTTCCCATTCTAAGACTAGTCAGATGGTCTGCTGATGTTTGCTGACTTTCTACTGACTTCCTACGGACCTTCTGCTGAACGTAACTTTCCACATATACCGGTGTACATTTGAACCCACATCCATCAGCTACTTTCAGTTCCTCTTTTCCCATGATTACAATACCCGTGTTCCAAATATACACAGAACTGCCTACTTTGCAATTTCATATTGCACAAAGCTCAGCAGATTACAAATAGTCCTTATTGAGAAACAGCATAATGTTCAAGTTAAAACTTCAAATCACTTCTGTGGGGGCCTCTTTCAGGTTTGTTCTAGCCCTATCATATTACATGAGAAGGGGGCTGTATTTTCATCTCCCAAGAAAGAAAGAAAGAAAGAAAGAAAGAAAGAAAGAAAGAAAGAAAGAAAGAAAGAAAGAAAGAAAGAAAGAAAGAAAGAAAGAAAGAAAGAAAGACAGACAGACAAACAAACAAACAAACAATGGATAGATATGATCAAGAGAGGATGGATGGATAGATTGGTAACATAAATTTTTTTTAATAAAAAATTCCTTTATTAAAACATTCAGCATTGTACATAAAATCTTTGTATGCATCAAACATCATAGCATCTGGTATACAACACTACGTATTATTCTTTGGAAACGTCTGGTTTGGTAAACATTTTTCACTCCTCACTTCAATCCTCTATTATACACCCGTTACATTTTTTATTCTCTATGATCCCTGATAATAGGTCTTGAGGTAGTAGTTAAACATTAATTATAAGATCATATTAATAATCAATCCTCAGAGAACACAGCATATAACACTAGGTATTAATCTTTGTAAACGCTTGGTTTGGTACATATTCTTTACTCCTCACTTCCAGTCTCAACTATATGTCTGTTGTATTTTATCTTTTATGATCCCTAGCAAAAGATCCTGAGCTAGAGATTCAATAACCTGGGGTAAAGATTCAGTCTGCTTTTTCATTATTAAAGTAATCAACATTAAGCATAGGATCATATTAAGAAGCAGTCATATTAAGAAGCAATCATCGTAGAACATAACATACAACAATAGGTAGACATTCTTCACTCTTCACTTCAAGCCTCTACTATACACCTGTTACATTTTTTAACCTGTGTGGTCCCTAACAGTAAGTCCTGAGGTAGTACTTCAATAACCTGAGGTAGAAATTCAGTCTGCTCTTTCAATGTTAAAATGTTCAACATTAACCATAAGGTCATATCTATAAGCAATCATCATAGAACACTAGATATAACACTAAGTATTAATCTTTGTAAACGTCTGGTTCGGTAAATATTAGTACATATACATTCAACATTAAGTGTTAGTTTTTGTAAACATTTGATTTGTTATACATTCTTCCCTCTTCACTTCGAGCCTTAGCTAAACGCCAGATGCATTTTGTTTGATTGGTGTTTCTCTTGGATGTAGTCTATCCATTGTTTCCAGTCTGTCAAATATTGTTCATTGGAACGACCCTTCAAGTATGCTGATATTTTCGCCATTTCCGCCAGGTTTGTTACTTTCACAGTCCATTCTTCCATAGGCGGTATTTCTGGGTTCTTCCAGTATTGTCCCACCAACAATCTCGCTGCTGTAATCAAGTTCAGAAATAAGTTTGTCTCTGAGGTAGTGATATCCTTTGTAATCCCTAACAAAAAAACCTGTGGTAGAAATTCTATGCGCTTTGTGAAAATGGTTTGGAGTGTCCACCATATCTTCCTCCAGAAGGCTTTGATTTTTCTGCATGTCCACCATACATGAAAGTAGGTAGCATCCCCGTCTCCACACCTCCAGCATTTGGGCTGGAAGTCTGGGTAGATGAGCGATAGTTTTTTCGGGTCGAGGTGCCACCTATAGAACATCTTGTAGAAGTTTTCCCTTAAGTGTTGCGATTTCGTGAATTCTACGTTTCTCACCCATATTTTCTCCCACGTGTCCATGGCGATAGAGTGTCCAAAGTCTTGTGCCCACCTCACCATACAGTTCTTGACTAGCTCGGTTTCAGAGTCCATTTCTATCAGAATGTTGTACACTCGTTTGATGTGCATGATCCCCTGATCTCTAATCTGCTCAATTAGTTTCTCATCGGTTAGGGAGAAGCCCTTCTTCTTATCTTTTTACGCCACCTTGATTGCAGTTGTACATATGATAGCCAGGTACCTCCTATTCCTCGGTTTGCTAGTGTTATTTGGGGTATCAAGAGGAACCTATTTTCTTCTCCCAGTATAAGTTTACTGTATGGCACCACCTCTTGCCCTTGGGATGTGTTTGTATCCCCTATTGCGTGTCCGGGGATCGTCCAGATGGGGATCTTGCCGTGTAGGAGGTGTTTATATTTCTTCCAGACCCATAACAATGGGATCCGTAGTGGGTTCTCCTTGAAGTTCCTGTCTGCCTTTTTGTCGTATACTAGGTATGCGTGCCAGCCAAATAGTAGACCCTGCCCTTCAACATTCAGTATTCTATCATTCGTCATATTGATCCAGTCACTCACCGCCACTAACGTCGCTGCGTAATAGTATAGCTTTAGATTAGGCATTTTTAGTCCCCCTCTCTTCCTTATGTCCTGGATAATTTTTAGTTTCACCCTCGGTCTCTTGTCATCCCAAATAAATTTGGTGATGCCCCTCTGCCAATTGTCCAAGTCCTCGTCCTTTTTGAGTATAGGTAGTGTTTGGAAGAGAAATAGAAATCTTGGCAGGACGTTCATCTTTACTGCTGCTATCCTGCCCAGCAAGGATAGTCGTAGTGTTTTCCACCTTTCCAGATCTTCTTGTATCTTGCTCCACAGCACCTCGTAGTTATTTTTGTATAATTTCGCATTCGTTGTTTCTATCTCCACCCCCAGGTACTTAACTTTCTTAACTATTTCACAACCCGTTATTCTTTCCAAGTCCTGTTTTGCTTTGCTGTCTAGATTTTTAACTAGCATCTTCGTTTTTGATATATTAACTTTAAAGCCTGATACCTTGCCATAGTCTTCCAGTATCTCCATCAGACTCCTTGTTGATTGTATTGGTTGCGATACTGTCACCAGTAGGTCGTCTGCAAAGGCGCACAGCTTGTAGTCCTGTTTTCCAATCTGTATGCCCTTTACGTCCTCTGCTGCTCTTATCTTGTTCAGTAGGATCTCCATCGTTAAGACAAACAGCAGTGGTGATAGCGGACAACCCTGTCTCGTGCCTCTTTCTATATTGAATGGGTCTGTTAGTTCGCCGTTCACGATGATCTGGCCCGTTTGTTTCTGGTAGATTGCTGTTATGGAGTTGAGGAACTGCTTTCCCATTTTCATCCCCTGGGCTAGGTTCGTCAGGAATGGCCAATTCAGTCTGTCAAAGGCTTTTTCTGCATCTACAAACATGAGGGTTGCAGGTACCTGGTTGTGTCTTTCCAAGTACTCTATTATGTTCAGCAGCTGTCTCACGTTGGTTTTCATCTGACGTCCTTGTATAAACCCCGTTTGGTCCGGGTGAATTATTTTTTGTAGTACAGTCATTAGTCTGTTGGCCAGGACCTTTGTAAAGATTTTGTAGTCTGTATTCAGTAGTGAGATGGGTCTATAGTTCGCCGGTTGTGCATTATCTTTTCCCTCTTTGGGAATTAGAGAGATGTATGCTGTTTTCCAGGAGGGTGGGATTTGGCCGCCTTCTTGTATGTTAACAAAAAGTTCTCTGAGGGGTTCTATCATTTCCTCTTGGAGATGTTTGTAATAGATAGCCGTTATCCCATCCGTCCCGGGTGACTTTCCTGTTTTCAGTTGTTTAATTGCTGAGTGTATTTCCTCCTTTGTGATTGGGGCATTCAGGGCATCTCGTTGTGTATCGGTGAGTATAATTAAGTTTTCGTTTTGTAGAAACGTTTCTATCTCTTTGTCCTGTATCTTCTCCTCGGCGTATAGCTTTGAGTAGAACTCTGTGAAGGCTTTCTTGATGATTTCTTGTTTGAATTCTTCCTTGCCTTTGTACTCTATCTTTTCAATTATGCGGGCTTTCTGTTTCTTTCTTAAGGTATAAGCCAGCCACCGCCCCGGTTTGTTAGCGCTGCAGAATGTCTTATGTTTTGCATATTGTATATTCCTTGCTACTTGATCCGCCATCAGCAGGTCGAATTGTTTTCTTAGTATTTTAATTCCTTCTTTTGTGGCTTTGTCCTCTGGTCTTTTTATTAATAATAGCTCCTGTTTCTTTATCTCCTCCTCTAGCTCCTTTCTTTTCTGTTCTTGTGTACGACGGTGCCTGGCGTTCATGTTCATGAGGATCCCACGCATATATGCCTTGCTAGCGTCCCAAATCATTTCAATGGGTGTTTCATTGTTCATATTTATACTGAAAAATTCCTTCATGGCACTTTTGCATTCAGCCACCCTTTTCTCGTGTCTAAGCAGGTTTTCATTGATCCTCCAGGATCTCCTCGATTTCCTATCTTATCTTAATTCCATCCTTACTGGGTTGTGGTCTGTTAGTACTTTGGGTAGGATTGACACTGCGTTTAGGCGAATTAGCAAGTCACTAGATGTCAGGATGAAATCAATTCTGGATAACAGCTGATGCCTGTCGGAGAAAAAGGTGAATTCTTGCTCTTTGCCGTGCCGTTCCCTCCAGATGTCCGTCAGTACAAGGTCTTCCTTCATGTCGTAGAAAGATTTAGGCAACTTGGAGTGCTTTTGTGGTTTAAGTTTTGTCTTCTTCTTGTCCAAGGCAATCTCTATGACCCCGTTCCAATCTCCCAGTATAATACATGATCTGTAGTTAAATTGTGTTAACTTCTTGTGTATCTTTTTGTAGAATTTTCCTTGTTGTTGATGTGGGGCATATATGCCCATCACTAGAATTTTCCTGTCGTCCTGTGTCACTTCGATTGCTAGGTATCTACCCTGGGAGTCCGACTCTATTAGCTTGGCTATTACGTGTTTCTTCACGTATATAACAATCCCGTTCTTCTTTTGTGGTGCCGCTGCGACAAAATGCGTACCTAGTCCGTTGTTGATTAAGTATTTCTGGTCCGTTGCTCTGATGTGTGTTTCTTGTAGGCAAATTATGTCGTTTCCTCCTTGAAACAGATAATGAAATATCTTCCTCCTTTTCTGTGGGGAATTTAGTCCGTTGACGTTCCATGTCAAGTATTTAGTCGTCATTGTCTGTTTCAGGATACTCTTCCGAGACCGCTTCCATTCTATCTCTTGTGGTCTTCTTTGGTCCCGTTCCCATGGTATCCAGGTTTGTGTTCGAGTTGCATATAGGGATCATGTCGTGTTGCTCTGTGCGTTTGGTGGTGGATCTTGTTATCCTGCCCCCTGCAGTCTGTCCTGCTCCCTTGTTGTTGTTGTTGTTGCTTCCTGTTCTCTGTGTCGTCGTGTCTCGAGTTAGTTTTTTCCTTTCTCGTGTTCCTGTCGGTCTGGTGATCTTTCTGCGTCTTCTCTCGTGGTGTATTGGGGTCCCTCCGGCTTCAGTTCCCTTTCCAGGAAATCTCTGGCTTGTTGGACCGAGTTCAGGTGGTGTCTTTTATTTTTATAGAAAAATGTCATCCCCGTGGGGGTTTCCCATCTGTATCGCAGAGCACGTGATCTCAGTTCGTCGACCAGGAACTTGTATTCCTTTCTGTCTCGCAGCATCGTCTGGGGGATCTCTTTCAGTACTTTCACTTCCTGCCCCTTTATGTATAAGGTCCTGTTGTAGGATGTGGCTGAGATTAGGTTCCGGAATCCCTGCGTCACAAAGTGGATGACCACATCCCTTGGTTGGTTTCTGTTTGTTGTCGTACGTGCGCCCACTCTGTAGAGCCTGTCGATTTGCCATTCGATAACTGGGGTTGGTTTACCCAGAAATGCTGCCAGGGCCTCTATAAAGGTTCCGGTCAAGCTCCCTTGGGTTTCGTCTGGTGTCTCTTTCAAGCCTCTAAACCTGATTGCTGACGCCATTTGCCAGTACTGTATCATGGAGGCTTGGTCTTGGGCCACCCCTTTCATCTCTGTTATCTCCGCTGTCTGGCCTTCTACTTGATTCTCCACTTTCTCCATCCGCTTGTCCACCTTCTCTCTGATTTTATGGAAGTTTTTCTCCATTTCCTCCCCTATTTCCTTGTAGTACGCTTGTATTGCCTCCTTCATTTGCTCCATATCTGCAGCCATCGCCTTGCGTTGCTCCTCCCATTTTTTCTCTAGCCCTCTACCTTGTTCTTGCAGCATTTGTTTTATATCGTTGTATCTTTTCTCCATCTTTTGTTCTGCCTCTACGCACCTCCTCTCCATCTCTCTACCTTGTTCTTGCAGCATTTGTTTTGTATCGTTGTATCTTTTTTCCATCTTTTGTTCTGCTTCTACACACCTCCTCTCCATCTTTGTGTCCCTTTCCACCAACCTTTTATCCATTCCATCCAACCTTTCAACCAGCATTTCTATTGCCTTTTGTATCATGTGTGCTGTTGGGCTGGCCTGTGAAGGTGTATGGTTCTGGGTACCTGTATTTGGATGGGAGGGTGTGGGGGTGGGTAGAGTAGTTCCTGGTGGTTTAGTACGCTGGGCTGGGGAGGATACAACTCCCTTCGTTTGTGTCACTGTGGTCTGTTTGGAGGCCATCTTGAGCTTGTCCTCCCTTTGTCCAGGCACTGTTTTGGTTTTGGTTTCCAGCTTGGGCCAGGTTAGGCACTAGACTGCGATCTGGTGTTGGTTCAGTAATCTGTCCTTTCAGTGGGAGGGGGGGCTTCAGGGTTCAGGCAGTGCAGGTCTAGGGGCCTGTAGGCAGGGAGGTCTGTCTGTGGTCGAGGAGTCTATTCAGTGCCTCTGCCTGTCTGTGATTCCAGGCCCCTTCTGCCTTCCCTCCACAGCCGCCCTGGATGCCTTTTAGTTTTCCTCTTACGCCCACCTTCCTCCCTGGTGGGTTCTGCTCTCTTCAGTGTCCCTGGGGCTCCCGTTCGGGGGGGTCTGGGGCACAGCTTGTGGAGTATCTCTCCCCCGTCCCTCTGCCACCCAGGGTACCCTTTTCTTGTGTCCTCTCCCACTGTCTGCTTTCTTGCTTCTTCCCACTTGGTTCTTCTCCCCTCCCCTCTATTGTTCTGGCTTACCTGCATTCAGCTCCGTTGATTGCCTCCGTCCTTTTCCGCCGCTTCAGGCCGCTCCGCTGCCCTCTCGGCTATTCCACCCTCTTCTGCTCTTCTGGGGGCCCTTTCTAGGTTGGGAGACCCCCCCAGTTGCCTTCGCCCCTCCTGCCTATGTCGCTCTCGCTTCTCTCTCACCCGTTCTCCGTCTCTTGGGGCCTCCTCCTTTTGTCCGGCTGCCTCCGGCCCTCTCCTCTTCCGATTCCTGCTGCCAGCTCTCATCTCCGCTCTCGCGTTCTTCCTCGCCCCCTGGGACTCATCTGGGGGCCGTCTTCGGTCGGTGAGCTCTCCCGGCAGCTTCCGTCTGTCTACACGCTGTTCGTCGCCGCCGCCGCCGACGCTCGCTCTCCCCTGCAAATTCGGATTTTGGGGCCTCCCGGCCTCTTCCAGCCCTCCGGCCGGCCGGCCGGCCGCCGCCGGCTTCCTCCGCTCAGCTGGTTGTCCGTGGGGGACCCTCGGCGGCGATTTATACTTCTCTGGAATGCGCCGAGGGTCCTCTTCAGATGCACCTATCTTTCGGGCGCTCTCTGCTCTCAGTACTCCTAATTTTTTATCAGCACCATCATAACTCTGAATACAGCTCCCTCACTCCTCGACTTACGATGATGGAACCCCAAATTTCTGTGGCTATGGAGACATTTGTTAAGTGAATTTTACCCCATTTTACGACTTTTCTTCCCACCGATGTTAAGTGAATCACTGCAGTTCTTAACTTAGTAACACGGTTGTTAAGTGAAGCTGGCTTCCTCCCTTAGCTTTGCTTGTCAGAAAGGTAGTCACTAAGTGACCTGTTGTAAGTCGAGGACTACCCGAACTCATTAAATTAACAGTCCTAAGTTGAGGACTAGCTGCATCGCCTCCATATCTGTTTAAAGTTCCACAGATAAATAAGAAATTGGAATTTATGACAGCTGGAAACCGAAAGGTAAGCTACTTAACAAATTTAACAAATAAATACCTAAAATTTAAGAAAGCAGATGACATCGCTTGTTCATGAAAGCGTGTACAAATTAGAACGGAAGACAACATTTGAATTATGGTTTGCTGACTGGTTTCGTGAAGAGGCTGGAGAGAACACGAATAATAATAATAATAATTTTAAAAAATCTCCAAAAAGACATATAAAACCTTCTAATAAAATTAAGCGGCAAATCAGCTCATATAATCAGCTGATTCCATCGCTGTCTATTGGGGGCGAGTCAGTGGCCCCCACGGGAAGGGCTCGCAACTTGGGAGTCCTCCTAGATTCACGGCTCTCCCTTGAGTACCATCTGACGGCCGTGGCCGGGAGGATGTTTTACCAGATTCGTCTGGTACGCCAGTTGCGCCCCTTCCTAGATAGGGACGCGCTACGCACGGTCACCCATGCCTTCGTCACTTCCAGACTGGACTATTGTAATGCTCTCTACATGGGGCTCCCCTTGAAGTGCACGCGCAGAATGCGGCCGCACGGGTGGTAGTGGGGGCACTCTGGCGGGTACGAATGGCCCCCATCCTGCATGAGCTGCACTGGTTGCCGGTGGTCTTCTGGGTGCACTTCAAGGTATTGGTTACCACCTTTAAAGCGCTCCATGGCATAGGACCCAGTTATTTACAAGACCGCCTTCTGCCAGTAAATACCTCCCATCGACCAGTTCGCTCCCACAGGGAGGGCCTCCTCAGGGTGCCATCGACTAAGCAATGTCGGCTAGTGGCGCCCAGGGGGAGAGCCTTTTCTGTGGGGGCACCGACGATGTGGAACGAGCTCCCCCCGGAACTTTGGACGTGTCATGATCTCCGCACCTTCAGAAGAGAATTGAAGACTCATCTCTTCAATCAAGCCGGCCTGGCCTAGAGCTCCTCGGGTTTTTTATGTAAATTTTTATGTAATTTTTTTTTTTTAAACAAGGTTGTTCGGGTTTTAGAATTGGGATTTTAACAGGTTTTAGTAACAGCCATGTATTAATTTAATTTATTTTTAAATATTTATTATTATTATCTGTTTTAATTGGGCTGTAAACCGCCCCGAGTCCTACGGGAGAGGGGCGGTATAGAAATTTAAGACATAAATAAACAAATAAATAAATAAATAAAATAAATAAAAAAATTAAAAAAAATTTAAAAAAGACCAAGCAATAAACACCAGCGCCGGAGTAGTAAAAGATTAAATACTTAAGACTAATTACCGCTTGATGAAACTACTTTGCTAAGGTGGCGAACGGAGAAGAGAGTCAATATATAAATGGCATGAAAAGCAGATAAAAGTTGGCAAATTACATTCTGTGTTTCTCCCGTCAGGTTGAGGATAAACGTCGCTTTATTTCGCTGACTTATTTCGAGCAGAAATCACAAGAGCTCTCGTGGAAAAAAGCCGGAGAGGAGAAAAACGAAGCATCTGGGTTAAGATTAAATATTTAAGGAGACAAAGAAAATGTCGCCCGTTTAATGAACGCGACGTCGACGGTGAGGGGGGAGGGGGAAGAGAAGAAAAGAAATAGATTTGTGTTTTTTTCCCCTCAGATTCCGGAATAGAGAAGAATAAAAGAGAAATAAAAAAGGAGATTAATCTTAGGGTAGCAGGCACTGAAAAATTTGCATTGGATCGTTGAAGATATTTCAAAGACTGTTAAGATCAGAATGATAAAGCCAACGCAAGGAGTCCTCAACTTACAACAACGGGAAAAGGACTTTACCTGGGCGTTGTGAAGTGAATTATGCCTCATTGTGTGACCTTTTTTTTGTTAGATAGATAGATAACCTTTATTATCATTTTTTTACAGTAATTTATTAAGTGAATCACGGCCGTTGCTAAGCGAGTCATGTGGTTGTAAAGCAGCGGTTCTCAACCTGTGGGTTGCGACCCCATTTGGGGTCGAACGACCATTTCATGGGGGTCGCCAAACACCGCAGTCCACCATTTTTTTTGGGTCGGCCATTTTTTTGGGGGGTCGGCCATTTTTTCCCCTTGGCGATGCGGGTCGTCACGCCGCGCATGCGCGATGCGGGCCCGCCATTTTTTTTGGGTCGGCCATTTTTTTTTGGTCGGCCATTTTTTTCCCCTTTGCGATGCGGGCCGTCGCGCCACGCATGTGTGATGCGGGCTGGGGTCGAGCCCCGGAAAAGGTTGAGAACCGCTGTTGTAAAGTGAATCCAGCTTCACTCATGGATTTTCCTCGTCGGAAACCAGCTGGGAAGGTTTGAGCAAGTGACCCCAGGATGCTGCGACCGTCGTAAATACAAGCCAGTTGCCAAAGCGCCCAGACTTTGGTCACTTTGTGAAGCACGAGGACCTGTCATAAGCTGCTCTCTTCAGTGCTGTGGTAATGTTGAACGGTCGCTAAACGAATGGCTGTAACTGGAGGACTATCAGTAGTGAAATATGGCTCGGAACAGCCAAGGAAGGATGATTAGGGAGACCGCCAACTTCAGTGAAGAACTGAGGACTTCATGTGGCAGGAGGTTCCCCTGGCTAAGAAGATGTACAGAAGTGTCTTCTAAAAGCAGGCTTGGATTAATACAGTGGTTCTCAACCTTTTTCAGGTTGAGACCCCACTTGCCGCGCCCATGCGCGGTGCGACCCTGGCGCGACCCCGGCGCACGCACGACAAAAAAACAAAAAAAAAACAAAATGGCGGACTGCGACAGGCTGATCCGCACATGCGCGGCGCGCGCGACGAAAAAAAACCAACAAAATGGCGGACCGCGACGGGCTGATCCGCACATGCGCGGCGCGCGCACGGCGAAAAAAAATGGCGGACCGTGATGGGCCGATCCGCGCATGCGCGGTGCGCGCGCGACGCCCCGAACGGCGCATGCGCGACGCACACGCAACGAAAAAAACAAAAAACAAAAACAAAATGGCAGACCGCTGTGTCCGGCGACCCCTGCGAAACGGTCGTTCGACCCCAAATGGGGTCGCGACCCATAGGTTGAGAACCGCTGGATTAATAGACCACAAACGAAGTATTGTTTGAATAGTTTTATTGTTGAGATGTTGTAATAGAAAAACCAGGTTAAAAGCACTCCTCAACATACAATCATTCGTTTAGTAGCCGTTCAAAGTTACAACGGCATGGAAAAAAAGGGACTTACGACCATTTTTCATACTTACATCCGTGGTAGCATCCACACTTGGTAACGTGATCAAAATTGAAACACTTGGCGACTGGTTCATATTTACGACGGTTGCCGTGTCCCCCGGGAGTCACGTGATCCCCTTTTGAGGCCTTCCGACAAGCAGAGTCCAAGGAGAAACTGGATTCAGTTAACGATTGCAGTGATTCACTTACCGACTGGGGCAAGAAAGGTTGTAAAATGAGGCAACGTTCGCTTAACAACTGTCCTGCTTATCAACGGAAATTTTGCGCTCAGTTGCGGTCATAAGGCGAGGACTACCTATACACGGGCTCAGTTAGGAAAGAAAAAGGGCAGATTTATTCAAAGTAAAAGAGCTAAAAGTCACGCTTTGTGGGGTTTTTTTTTCGTACTGAATGCAAAATGTAAACTTCATGCGCAGAATCGCCGTATTGGAGCTGGCAGTGACTGATCACAGATGGGATACGGGAGCCGCGGTGCAAAATTCAATGAAAACATCAACCAAGATGCACGGCCGCGGCAAAAAAAAAGAAACAAAAAATCCTCGCTCAGAATTATTAGGAAGGGAATTAAAAATGAAATTGTCAATATCATTAGGCCTGGATATCAATCTGAAAGGATAAACCACTCTAGAGGGCTCTATCCAGCTTGGGCTGCTGCCCTTGAAAAATGCTTCTTAGGGCTGGAAAAAATGCAAAAATTAAATGACATTAAGAATAAATTAAATTAAATTAAATTATTAATAAAATAAAATAAAATAATAAAATAAAGTAAAGTAAAATAATAAAATAAAATAAAGTAAAATAATAAAATAAAATAAAGTAAAATAATAAAATAAAATAAAATAAAATAAAAATATAAATATAAATCAAAACAAAATAAAGCCTCATGACTGAGCAGGGGGTTGGACTAAATGGCCTCCAAGGTCCCTTCCAACTTTATTATTATTATAAAGTGTGCTGGACTGGTAATGTAATCACCTGGCCAGAGCATGTATGTATAAGCTATGAGAACTGTATGGTAGAATGTTTGGCATTTAAAGGGTTAGACGCTGTTTCCTTAAGAGATGGCTTATGGGTAATGTAATTTTAGCTGTGAATCCTCTGTTAACAAGTCAGTGAATCCTCTGTTAACAAGTCAGTGGGCGGGGCTATTAAGTTGATCACAGGATAGCCTGCAAGCCGGTAAAGAATCTTTTTGTTTCATCCAGGCACATGGTTCCTACTCCGTGGCTTAGAGGCTCTATGTCAGCGGTTCTCAACCTTTTTCAGGCCGAGACCCTACCTGCGCCACCCATGCGCGGCGTGACCCCAACCTGTGCCGCACATGCGCGGCGCAATGGGGCGAACCGCGCATGTGCGGCGCAACGGGCTGAACCGCACATGCGTAGCACCCGCGCACCGGCCGAGGGGAAATGGGGGGGAAAAATGGCGGACTGTGGTGTTTGGTGACCCCCGTGAAACAGTCGTTCGACCCCGAATGGGGTCGGGACCCACAGGTTGAGAACCGCTGCTCTATGTCAACATGTGAGTCTTATGCAGAAGAAGAGGGGAAAATCCATTATCAATTTCCTTGTGGAATGAGTAATAATGATGAATATGTTTCTGGATGCATCTCTACATAACCGTGAGTCATGTTTGAGGATTCCTAGAAATAAAGCGATATTTCTTTTGCTTGTTTCGCCTCTCTCGACCGAATTACAGCAGCCTGTTCTGTCTGGGACAGAACAGTAAATTGATATGGCTGATTTTCCTCTAATGGCAAGTTTCGTTTGCCTCCATTCGTAAAATTCACAAGTCTGTCTCTCCCTTCGCTAAAAGTAAAGTTAATGAGAATTAACTTTAAAGGAGTTATTTAATCTCTATGTCTGTTCAAAGAAAGTGCATGCCTTGCTTATCTGAAGGAATGTAAATGGAGGTGGTTCATCATCCTAGTCAGAACTGTGTTTCCTTTGTCTGCATATTGTTCAGAATTAACGGTGCAGCCCAAAAGCCACCCCCCCTGTCCTCCTGGTCAGGAAGAAAGTGATGAATGAGGGGACTGGCTCTCTCACCCCCTCCCTTGGAATTAAAGGAATGTGTTTCAGGACAAACCCATCTCAAGCATAGGCAATGCAGTAATGCCCTCTAGTGGCAACCTGCAAACAACCAATCCACATTTGCAAAGCAATTACACTACAGACCTTCTGCCTTATAGCCCTGCTGGAAGAGCAGCACCCCCCCACCTTGGTAGCTGATCTGCAAATAGCAGGCTTGCACCAATACAAGTTAATAGCACCCCCCCAGAGGTGAAAGAAGGAACTTCGCTGAAATTTCTAACCATGCAGAGTGTGTCCCTGGTGGTCAAAGAGCAAAGTTCTCTGAATTCATCCAAAGTACCCATCACCCCCTAGTGGGCAAAGAGTGAACTTCACCTGAAGTAATCACTCATGCAAGCAGTGACCCCTAGTGGTGTCTCTGCTGAGGGCAAATTAAGGAGAAAAAAAGGCAGCAAATTAACCTTGCTTATTATCACAAGTCTTCACGCCTAGGTAGAATCTAAGAAAGCCAGATGGTGCTTCTGTAAATTCCAGGTAGGGTAGCAACATGGTTCTAAGAAGACAGAATTTAGCTGGCCTTTCTCCAAACGCCCCTAGTGGTTAAAGAATGAACTTCATGCGAACCTTTAATCATGCGCAGAGAGAGCCCTCTAGTGGACAAGGAGTGAACCTCACCTGAAGCATTCACTCACGCAGTTAAAAGGAAGAAACAGTTGCAATCACACATTGCTGCTAGAAGCACGAAGCCGAAAGCACCAGCCTGAAGATGACGAATGTGACAAATATATATATATATATATATATATATATATATATATATATATAATAAAATAAAATAGTAAAATAAAATATAAATATAAATAAAACCTCCTGCCTCAGCAGGGGGTTGGACTAGATGGCCTCCAAGGTCCCTTCCAAATTTATTATTATTATAAAGTAAAATAAAATAAAATAAACAAAATAATATATAAAATATAAAAATGAAATAACATAATAAAAAAAAAGTCTTCCTTTGTGTAAGCCAAACAATTAAGCAACAGGGGAAGACCCTAACCAGAAAAGATTTAAATATCTGTTTGTTTGTTTTTTCTCAGTCTTGGAGCAAAGGTGGAGAAAGAAAGACCTGATTGAAGTATAAAACAACAAACACACCATGCAAGGTATTTTTTTAAAAAAAAGGTGGATAAAGAGATTTTCTCTCCCTCTGCATTGTTTTAGAACGGAAAGGATCAAAGCTTTGAAGCCGAATGAAGAGTGAAAGTATGGAATTTGCTGTCAGCCGAGGGGAACAGCCATCAATCTGGAAGCTTCAAGAGAGCAGTAACTAAATGCATGCTTATCCCTGGTTTAGAATTTACATGGCAGCTTACTTATCTACCGGCTTATAAGGCCAACTGGTAAAAGGAAAAAAAAAAAATCCCAGGTTTTCGCACTTGATCTCCCAAACACACGTGGGATCCATCATGAGGACTAGGAACAACCCCTGGTCTGGATCCAGCCTCCCAAATCTTTGAAAAATTCCACATTCCCACAACCTCGTGTTTGCTGTGGGTGAGCCTGGCTCATGGTGGCTTATTCCCCAAACCACAGTTAAGCCGACTTGCCATGGCTTCTCTTTTTGCGGAGTTGTGCTTCGTACAGGTGGTCCTCAACGGACGACCACGACGGAGTCCAAATTCCTGTCACTCAGCGAGACATTTGTTAAGTGGGTTTTTATGATCTTTCCTGCCACAGTTGTTAAGGGAATCACTTCAGTTGTTAAGGTAGCAACATGGATGTTAAGTGAATCCGGCTTCCCCCGTTGACTTTCCTCGTCGGAAGTTCGCAAAAGGGGATCACGTGACCCCGGGACACTGTGACCGTCGTAAATGCGAGTCAGTTGCCAAGCGTCTGAATTTGGATCATGTGACCGTTGGGGACTGCTACAATGGTCATAAGTGTGAAAAACAGTCCTGAATCACTTTTTTCAGTGGCGTTGTGACTTGGAACGGTCACTCAACAAAGTCGTAAGTCGAGGACTCTCTGAACTCCCATCGCTTTGAATAATGCAATCTTAATTAATGAAGGTGAAGTCAAGGTTGTGCCGTCTTCTTCGGCAAGAATACAAACAGGCCCCAATTTAGACCGTTAACAAAGTTGTGACAGTCCTGAGAAGAGTAACTTGCAACCAGTCCTCGCACTTATGACCTGCACAGCATCCTGGCAATCCTGTGATGGGCAGCCAGCATGTATTCGAGACGGCTGCAGCATCCCGGCGTCGACCCTGGATCCATTTAATGGCCACTGCAGCAAAAAGGGCTCACTTAAGGACCACATTATGGTTTACGACTTTGGTGACCTTACTAAAGATCATAAAATCAGGCATGACTCCCTTAATGACCAAAGTTCTGGGGCCCATTGTGGTCATAATTTGAGGACTACCTGCATGGGAGGCAAATTTTCTTCCAAAATCTCCCAATCTAGCAGGCAGTAAGACCAAGAGGGCAGGTGAGGGGGGGGCTCTTCATTTGGGAGATGCAGGAATCTCTCTCTCTCTCTCTCTCTCTCATCTCTGTCTGTCTATCTATCTCTATGTATCTGTATCTGTCTGTCTATCTCTATCATCTCCCTCTCTCTCTATCTCTCTCTCATCTCTCTAATCTATATCTCAATCTCTCTATCACCTCTCTAATTTATCTAGCTATCTCTATCTATCTATCGCTATCATCTCTATCTCTCTATCATCTATCATCTCTCTATCTCTATCTCTTATCTATCTATCATCTCTCTAATCTTTCTATCTATCTCTATCATCTCTCTAATCTATCTATCTATCTATCTATCTATCTATCTATCTATCATCTATCTATCTATCTCTATCATATCTCTCTGTATTTACCTCTATCTCTGTCTATCTCTCTATCATCTCTCTATTTATATCTATCCATCTCACTATCTCTATCATGTCTGTCTATCACCTATATCAATCTATCAATCAATTTATCTATCCATCTCTCCATCTCTCTCTATCATCTCTCTATCTCTCTATCCTATTATCTCTATCTATCGGTCTCTGTCTATCTCTATCTTTCTCTATCATCTCTCTCTCTCTCTCTCTCTCTCTCTCTCTCTCTCTCTCTCTCTCTCTCTCTCTCTCTCTCTCTCTCTCTCTCTATCTATCTATCTATCTATCTATCATCTCTCTCTCTCTATCTCTCATCTGAATGCTCCAGCACTGGAAGTTTTTAAGAAGAGACTGGACAGTCATTTGTCCAAAATGGTATAGGCTTTCCTGCCTGAGCAAGGGGTTGGACTAGATGACCTCCAAGGTCTCTTCCAACTTTATTATTATTATTATTATTATTATTATTATTATTATTATTATTATTATTATATCAATCTATCTCTATCTATCCATCTCTCTATCATCTCTCTGTCTGTCTGTCTGTCTCTCTATCCTATTATCTCTATCTGTCTGTCTCTCTATATATCTATCTTTCTCTATCTATCTATCTATCATCTATCTATCTATCTATCTATCATCTATCTATCTATCTTTATCATTATCCATCTCTCTCTATCATCTCTTTCTCTCTCTCTATCCATCTCTCTATCACCTATCTGACTGTCGTCTGGCTGCCTTCCTGCCCCCCCTCTCCCTCTCCCTCTGTTTCTCTTTCTCTTTCTCTCTCTTCTCTCTGTCTCTTTCACACACTCTCTGTCTCTCTGTCTCTGTCTGTCTGTCTGTCTGTCTGTCTCTCTGTCTCTCTCTGTCTCTCTCTCTCTCTCTCTCCCTCTCAAATGCCAAGTGAGTGATTGCATCGATCACAAACTGTCAATCTCGGACAGATTGATGGGGAGGTTGAAAAATTCATTGTGTTGTGGAAAATATTTTTTCTCCAGCTTCCTGAAGCTTGGTAAAATGACAACTAAAGCACACCCAATTATTTCTGAATCCATTACAGATTGTCCTCGACTTACAACAGTTCATTTAGTGACCGTTCGAAGTTATAGCGGCACTGAAAAAAGTGACTTGTGACCGTTTTTCACACTTACGACGACTGCAGCATCCCCGTGGCCAGGTGATCAAAATTAGGGCGTTTGGCAACTGACTTACACTTATGACGGTTGCAGTGTCCCTTTTGCAGCCTTCTGACAAGCAAAGTGATTCGCTTACTGACTGTGGCAGGAAAGGTCGTAAAATGGGGCAAGACTCACTTAATAAATGTCTCACTCAGCAACAGAACTTTTAGGCTAATTGTGCTCATACGTTGAGGACTGCCTGCACCTTCTTGGGTGTTGACATGATAGCCGTGTTCCAGTATCTCAGGGGCTGCCCCAAAGAAGAGGCAGTCAAGCTATTCTCCAAAGCGCCTGAAGGCAGGACAAGAAGCAATGGATGGAAACTAATCAAGGAGAGAAGCAACCTGGAACTAAGGAGAAACTTCCTGACAGTGAGAACAATTAACCAGTGGAACTACCTGCCTCCAGAAGCAGTGGGTGCTCCAACACTGGAAGTTTCTAAGAAGAGACTGAACAGCCATTTGTCCGAAATGGTATAGGGTTTCCTGCCTGAGCAGGGGGTTGGACTAGAAGACCTCCAAGGTCCCTTCCAACTTTACTATTATTATTATTGTTGTTGTTGTTGTTATTCCTGGATGGTGCAACATTGAAGCGCAATATTAGGGGCAGCACAACGGTGAATAGAATGTGAAGGATGTGTATATAATGTATGTTTTTATTTGTGTTTTTTATTTGTCTGTAGTGTGCACTGTGGACAGCACTTAATTTTGTTGTGAAATACACAATGACAATAAGGATATTCTATTCTATTCTATTCTATTCTATTCTATTCTATTCTATTCTATTCTATTCTATTCTATTCCTGTAATTCTATTCTATTCTATTCTATTCTATTCTATTCTATTCTATTCTATTCTATTCTATTCTATTCTATTCTATTCTATTCTATTCTATTCTATTCTATTCCTGTAATTCTATTCTATTCTATTCTATTCTATTCTATTCTATTCTATTCTATTCTATTCCATTCTATTCCATTCCATTCCATTCCATTCCATTCCATTCCATTCCATTCCATTCCATTCTATTCTACTCTACTCTACTCTACTCTACTCTACTCTACTCTACTCTACTCTACTCTACTCTACTCTACTCTACTCTACTCTATTATTTCAAGTAGTCACCAAACAAATAATTGTTACTCAAGGACTATCTGTATTACTCGGGGAGCATCAGAAAAGTTTCAAAATTCCATAAACCACATTGCATAAAATGCAGAAGCCTCTTCAGCCAGACGCAAAACCAAGCTTCCCTTTGAAGGTCTCCAGTGAAGAGAAACATACTTCTGAGTAGCCCATTCTTTCTGAAATGCTGCTGCCGTTTCTTGCCCAAACAGGGGCTTGACTAGATGACCTCTGAGGTCCTTTCCAAGCCTACGACTCTGTGCTATATAAAGCGTAAGTCAGCCAGCAAGGTTTACAAAGCAAGAAAACCCATCTTAACCGGTCAAATCAGAAGGTGAGATTGCCTGAACTGCTGCTTAGATTAGGAGAACTCTTCTCTCTGGGCTGTTATATTGAATTTTAAAGAAAGCTTGAACACAGTTTCTGCTTTGTGAGTATTGAACAACGGAGGATTTGGGCTAAATTACAGACGTGGGCGCTTTTAGTCGCTCTGAAGGGGAAGCAAATCATATCTTCTGGAATGGCTTGGGAATTCTGTTTTAAATAAAACTGAAAAGATGGCAGGGTGGAGAATTACTTTTAAATCCTGTCATTATATCACTTTGCTGGGTTATAAAGATAAGACTGACAGAAGGGTATATAACTACAAGGAAGACAGTTGGTTTTAAAGGGAAAAATGTGAGGGGGGGGGAACACCAGGCCAGGGTTCAAAACTGCGGGAAATTGGATTGATTATATTCAGATATATCATACACAATCTGAATAAGGGAGAATGGGAACTTCGCTTCGTTGAGCTGGCCAGTTTTTAACCTTTATATTTTAATGTTTTATTGTGTTATTGGAACCTCTTTGATTGCTGTATGCTGCCCAGAGTCATTAGAGCGAGGATGGCGTAAAAATTAATTCTGATTATCGTTAAAGAAAGATAATACAGATACACCAGCAAGATTAGCAAAAATGTTTAAAAATAAGTCAGATAGATGTTGGAAATGTAAGGATAATACAGGCACATATTATCATATTTGGTGGACATGCGAGAAGGCAAAGCTTTATTGGAAAAATATACATATGTGGTTAGAAAAAATATTGGATGAACAAGTGGATTTTAAACCTGAACTTTTTTTTATTAGGCATCATGCCTGACAAGACTAATAAGCAGAAATTATATTTAACTCTACATATTACCACAGCAGCAAGAATAATTTTCGCACAATACTGGAAGAATGAAGCTTTGCCATGAGAGGAAGAAATAATTAGGAAGATTTTGGAATGTGCAGAGATGGACAGATTAACTATGAGGCTGAAAGATAAAGAAGATACAGACTATTATCAAATTTGGAATTTATTTTACACTTGGTTAGAGAAAAGAAGCAAGGATTAGGAATTGAACATGTATTAGTGTAGCAAATTTCAGACAACTTGTTCATTGAAAAAATTAAAAAAATTAATAAAAAAGATTGACAAAAAAAAGATAATACAGATAATACAGGCAGTGCTCAACTTACAACCATAAGGGAGCCCAAAATTGCTGTTGCTAACATTTGTTAAGTGGGTTTTGCTCCATTTTACAACCTTTTTTTGCCACAGCTGTTACATGAATCGCTTCAGTTGTTAAATGAATAACAATGGTTATTTGACTTTGCTGTGGGAAGGTTGCAAAAGGAGATCACAGGACCTGGGTCAGTTACTAAGTGTCTGAATTTTGACCACGTGATTACGGGGTTGTAAGTGTGAAAAATGGTCATCTGTCGCTTTTTTTTTTCAGTGCCGTTGTAACTTTGAACAGTCACTAACCGAACTGTTGTAAGCCGAGAACTACCTGTCCAGATAATACAGCAAAATAATTCTACATAAGATTGCAAATATATATATATATATACTTGGCTGCTTCAGAGCTTCAGCTATGTGGAACTTTACTTGAAAATAAAAAGCAAATATTATAGTGGTCGACTTACAATCACCGTTGGAACTTCTGTCACTAAGCAAGGCAGTCATTAAGTGAGTCACACCTGATGCATTTACAGAGGGATGGAATCAAGATCAGGTGAAGTGTTAATACCACTTTACAAGGCCTTGGTAAGGCCACACTTGGAATACTCATCCAGTTTTGGTCACCACAATGTAAAAAAGATGTTGAGACTCTAGAAAGAGTACAGAGAAGAGCAACAAAGATGATCAGGGGACTGGAGGCTAAAATGTATAAGGAACGATTGCTGGAATTGGAAATGTCTAGTTTAATGAAGAGAAGGACTAGGAGGGACATGATAGCAGTCTTCCAATATCTCAGGGGCTGCCCCAAAGAACAGGCAGTCAAGCTATTCTCCAAAGCGCCTGAAGGCAGGACAAGAAGCAACGGAAAACTAACCAAGGAGAGAAGCAACCTGGAACTAAGGAGAAACTTCCTGACAGTGAGAACAATTAACCAGTGGAACAACCTGCCTCTAGAAGTGGTGAATGCTCCAACACTGGAAGTTTTTAAGACGAGACTGGGCAGCCATTTGTCTGAAATGGGATAGGGTTTCCTGCCTGAGCACGGGGTTGGACTAGATGACCTCTAAGGTCCCTTCCAACATTATTTGTTGTTGTTGTTGTTATATTTTAAAGCTTTCATTGGATTTACGTTATTTGTTATGACTGAAGCCATTTCAAATGCTGCAATAAAGATAGGTTAGAGAGGAGTGGGGGGGGGAAGCCAAAATAAATGGAATTTGTCATCCAGCGCTCCGGATTTCTGCAGGAAAAGAAATTATCTTGCGATGCAGGCAGCCATTTCACACCAGACTGTATCCCACGGCTGATTTTTCAGAAAGGCAAGACAGGATCAGACATGTGTGCTTTTTAAATAATATATCACTCTGGTCCTCCATATCAAATTCCCCGGACGCCGTACATAAAAACTGACGTAATGAAACAACTGGTTTTACAGAACACAGTTGGAAAAAAAAAAAAATCCTGTCAGCCGAAGGGGGAAGAAAGACAAACTGTCTGATTAAAAAAAAAAAAAAAACAGCCATGAAGTGACATTGAGAAATCAATGCCTGGTAACAGGAGCAACAGGGCCAGGATAAGACTGGAAAGGACTTTATCCAGCAGAGGCAGAAAGAGAGAAAGGGAGGGAAAGAGAGAGGGAGGGAGAGAAAGGGGGTGGAAGAGAAAGAGAGGGAAGGAGAGGGGGGAGGGAGAGAAAGAGAGAGGGAGGGTGGGAGAGGGAGGGAAGGAAAGAGAGAAAGAGGGAGGGAGGGAGAGAAGCTGGGGAATTCTGGGAACTGAACTCCAGGCATCAAGCTTGAGAATGGCTGGTTGAGACCTCGACTAGACAGTCAGCAGGGGACTTCTTCCTTCCTCCTTTTCCCTTCCTCCCTTCATCGTTCCTTCCTTCCTGACACAATTTCTTTTTCCCTTCCTCCCTCTTTTCTTTCTCCTCCCTCCCTCCCGTTTTTCCTTCCTTCCTCCCTCCCTCTCTCCCTTCTTTCTTTCTTTCTTTCCTTCCTTTCCTTCTTTCTTTTTTCCTTCCTTTTTCTTTCTTTCCTTCTTTCTTTTTTCCTTTCTTTCTTTCTTTTTTCTTTCTTTCTTTAACCTGTTACTTGCTCCCTTCATTAGAGCATTTCCACTTGAAGGCCCTTCTGTTCAAACATTCACATGCTTGAGAAACCAGGAATCAGAAACACCCAAATAAAAAACCCAACTTCTGTTGCTCTTTTCCAGGGCCTTCCCGGAATGGAGTCTCCTCAAAGAGGGCACAGCTTGCCAGAAACTCAATGTAATTAAGGAATTAAGGAAAAACAGACACAGTGGGTGATTTCACCAGGCTCCTGGCCTCTTGTGAATGCTCCTCCATTCACAGAAAAATGCCGACTCGGCTCTCCAAATCCAGGAAGATCCACCTTGTCACGCCCAAACTCGGGAGTTTCCAGAAAACCTGCCTTCGCACAACCGCCGGTCCCTCCCGGCCTCGCTCTTCCACACCAGGCTCCGAATCGCCAACCTCCCAAACTCATCTCAAAAGGAAGTGCTTCCCCAGCATTCGGGGCATGAAGCCGCAGCCTCCGGCTTCAATCGGGGTTGGGCTAGATGACCTCTTGAGTCTCCCAACCCCAGGCCTATCAGTCTCCAAGGCCCCTGCTGGCTGTCAGGCCTGGCTCTCGTTGCTTTTTCTGCAGCAACTTGGCTGCTGATGCTACTCAATTCAAAAGGAGGCCTTTTTAAACAAAAAATAAAATAAAAGGGAAGGAGATCTCTCCCCTGCACGCTTGGTTTGCTGCCAGGCCAAGGGTGCATGATAGATGTCACCGTTACCCGGTGACCTCCAGCTTTGCCAAATGACAAAGACAGCAGCCTCAGCCGGAGGAGCTGGCAGCTGATCCCTTCCTCCCACCCCTGCGCCCACCCACCCACTCACCCACCCCCCCTCCACTCTTGTCTTGCTTAATGGAGATTCATCTGCCCACGTTACGGTTTGCTGGCTGCAGCCATAACTCATCGCCCAGACGTAGAGGAAAGAGAGGGACACCCCCTCCTCCCCGTCAGGCCATTAATAAAGACACCCCCCACCCCCTCCTCTTCTTGCCAGCCGTGCAAGAGGCCGGCTTTGCAAAGGAACTGTCGTGTTGGGAGCCTTGACAGGAGGATAAGCCGGGTCCATTTTTGCCTTGCTTTCCCCCCCTGCAAGTGACGGGCGCAGGTTTTTCAACCTGAAAAGCCAGCAGGAGAAAAAAAGCCTTTTAAACAGAGTAAGTGGGGAGGGGGTGAACTAGGCAGAAGAGGGGATTTCAGGCTGGGTCCGGATCTGTTCAGAACCACCACCCCCCAACACACACACACACCCTCTCCCAAAGCACTTCTGGCTGGGAGTTGCATTCACCCAACACCGCAAACCAGAATAAGAGAGTTGGAAGGGACCTTGGAGGTCTTCTAGTCCAGCCCCTTGCTCAGACAAGAGAACCTATACCAGGGGTAGGCCAGCCCAACATTTCTGTTGCTAAGCAAGACAGCTGTGAATGGAGTTTTGCCCCCATTTCCTGACAGAACCGTTAATCAAGGAGAGACGCAACCTGGAACTCAGGAGAAATTTCCTGACAGTGAAAACCATCAGTGGAACTACCTGCCTCCAGAAGTTGTGAATGCTCCAACACTGGAAGTTTTTAAGAGGAGACTGGACAGCCATTTGTCTGAAATGGTACAGAGCAGGGCTAGGCAATCTTGGCTCTTTGTGACTCGTGGACTTCAACTCCCAGAATTCCTGAGCCAGCAGGGGGGAAACTTTGGCCCCTTCATGACTGGTGGACTTCAACTCCCAGAATTCCTGAGCCAGCATGGCTCAGCTTGGAAACCTCTCCCTTTCCCCTCAGCGTGGCTGGCTGAGGAATTCTGGGAGTTGAAGTCCACAAGTCATAAAAGAGCCCAGTTTGAAGACCCCTGCTCTAAAGGTACAAACCAGTAGTTCCACCAGATGTAGAGTTGGTCTATAGCAGGGGTGGGGAACCTTGGCTCTTTTATGATGCCTGGACTTCAACTCCCAGAATTCCTGAGCCAGCATGGCTCAGCTTGAAAACCTCTCCCTTTCCCCTCAGCGTGGCTGGCTCAGGAATTCTGGGAGTTGAAGTCCACCAGTCATAAAGTTGCCATAGTTCCCTGTCCTGAAGGATGAGGTTAGGACAGGTGTAGGCAACCTTGGCTCTTGTATGACTCGTGGACTTCAACTCCCAGAATTCCTCAGCCACCATGGCTCAGCTTGGAAACCTCTCCCTGTCCCCTCAGCGTGGCTGGCTCAGGAATTCTGGGAGTTGAAGTCCACGAGTCATAAACGAGCCAAGGTTGCCTATCCCTGCCCTATACCAGTTCAGACAAGTGACTGTCCAGTCTCTTCTTAAAAACCTCCAGTGATAGAGCGGCAACGAGTTCTGGTGGCAAGCTGTTCCACTGGTTAGGTGTCCCAACTGTTAGGAAGTTTCTCCTTAATTCCAGGTTGCTTCTCTCTTTGATCAGTTTCCATGTATTGTTTCTTGTCCTGCCCTCTGGTACTTTGGAGAATAGCTTGACTCCCTCTTCTTTGGGGTAGCCCCTGAGATATTGGAAGATTGCTATCATGTCCCCCTTCATCCTTCTCTTCATTAAACTAGACATTCCCAATTCCAGCAATGTTACTTATATGTTTTAGCCTCCAGTCCCCTAATCATCTGTACTCTTTCTAGAGTCTCAACATCTTTTTTACATCGTGGTGACCAAAACTGGATGCAGGATTCCAAGTGTGGCCTTACCAAGGCTTTGTAAAGTGGTATTAGCACTTCACGTGATCTTCATTCTATCCCTCTGTTCATGCAACCTAGCTGGCTGACTGGCTGTGCTCAGCGTGTGGTCCTCAATAGAGCTGCATCTACGTGGAGGGAAGTGTGTAGTGGGGTGCCCCAGGGCTCTGTTCTGGGCCCAGGGCTCTTCAACATCTTCGTCAATGATCTGGACGAGGGGATAGATGGGGAACTCATCAAATTTGCAGACGACACCAAGCTGGCAGGAATAGCCAACACTCCAGAAGACAGGCTTAGGATACAGGAGGATCTGGACAGACTTGAACACTGGGCACTATCTAACAAAATGAAATTCAATGGTGAAAAAAGTCAGGTTCTACATTTAGGCAAGAAAAACCAAATGTACAGGTATAGTGTAGGGGGCACCTTGCTCAATAGTAGTAACTGTGAGAGGGATCTCGGAGTCCTAGTGGACATTTAAATATGAGCCAGCAGTGTGCTGCAGCTGCCAAAAAAGCCAACACAATGCTAGGGTGCAATTGTTGATGCTCTCAGAGCTTCATAATAATAATAATAATAAAGTTGGAAGGGACCTTGGAGGTCATCTAGTCCAACCCCCTGCTCAGGCAGGAAACCCTACACCATTTCAGACAAATGGATGTCCAGTCTCTTCTTAAAAACTTCCAGTGTTGGAGCATTCACCACTTCTGGAGGCAGGTTGACCCCTGCTCTTAATCTTCGTCCTAAGATAGGGGTAGGCAACCTCGGCTCTGACTCGTGGACTTCAACTCCCAGAATTCCAAAAGCCAGCCACGCTGAGGAGAAAGGGAGAGGTTTCCAAGCTGAGCCATGCTGCCTCGGGAATTCTGGGTGTTGAAATCCACGAGTCATAAAAGAGCCAAGGTTGCCTACCCCTGCTCCAGGCCCATCTGGTTTCGGAGCTTCCATGCTCCGTGGGCCGGTGTGCCAAAGCCTTCCCCTGGGAAGTCCTGCTACAGATGGGCTCCCAAGGCAGACAGATGGTCTGGGAACTTCCATTCTAGGAAAATTGAAATTTAATTTTTGGCGGGAGATAAACTGCCATGAGGAAAATGCGGACAGGGAAAAAACAGTAAGACTGTGGGGATTCGGCCTCTCGGTCCATTAATAACTTGTTTCTAAAAACACGACAGGGTACATTCTGGCCTCTTCCATTAAAATCATGTTTGTCAACACCTCAGCAGCTTTTAAGAGGAGCAGACTTCAACTCCCAGAATTTCCCAGCCAGAATTCTGGGAGTTGACATCCGCACCGCATAAAAGTTGCTGAGGTGGAGGAACATAAGAGTTGGGTAACAGGAAGAGATGGGGATGGGAAGATTTGCCGTTGTTTTCATTCAACGGACATCAGGTGGTTTGGTCCTTCAAGAGGTCCACTAAGACAGAGGTCCCCAACCCCTGGGCCGCGGCCTAATACCGGGCTATCACCTATTCGGAACAGTGGCCAGCTGGCACGCGTACGCGTGCGTACGCAACCCAACTTGCAGCTGAGCTGCATGCGTGCCAGCCCGCCACTCATGTGAGTGAAGTTATGCATGCAGGCCCGCCACTCACATGGCCCAGTTCCCCTCTTCTCCTCCCCGGCCCGGCTACCAAGCCCCAAAGATTGGGGACCGCTGCACTAAGAAATATCCGAGGAAAGACACCGCTCTCTCAACCATTTTCATCTTGGAAAATAATAACAATAATAATAATGCTCTTCGCTCTTCTCGCCGGGCGGGAAAAGTGATCGTCGTCAGTCTTGTCCAGTAGGGCATCCTGGATTTCAGCCGGCGTTTACACATCCTGGATTTCAGCCGGCGTTTACGCATCCTGGATTTCAGCCGGCGTTTACACATCCTGGATTTCAGCCGGCGTTTATGCATCCTGGATTTCAGCCAGCGTTTACGCAGAACGAAAAAGATTACCTCCTCTTCTCATAGGCCCACAAGTCTCCCCCCCAAAAAAAAATTCAGTCGCTTTTGCTGTCTTCGCTGTCGGAGTAAGTCCCCAGAAGGCCAAGAGAAGAGACCCTGGTGTGTGAGCTGGGCAGGGTCCCTGTAGAAGAGCCGTGCTGCTTCCCATCTAGAAGAAGTGCAAATTCAACAGTTGCAGAAAGACACAAAGGAAACTTAGGCAACTCTTCTCAACTCGGACTTTCCAAACCCTGGACTATCGAGCCCATATGCCCCGACCCTTGGGAAAGACAGAAGCACAGTCCCTCCCCACTTGGGCACAGGCGAAGGGGTTCCCAGATAACACTAACCCAATACATGTGGTCCTCAACGTAAGTCAGGGTGGCTGTAAAGCGGATCACCCAGCCAATCGGCCCAATTTAGATGCCTATGGAGATGCTCCGTCATCCAGATCAGGGTTGTCCCCAAAGGTGCTTTTTCACCAGGCAACTGGACTTTCTTGTCTTTTTCCTTGAAGATGTTTCGCTTCTCCTCTAAGAAGCTTCTTCAGTGGATGGTGAGGAAGGGAAAGATTTATACTCCTTGCAGACAGCCAGTCATTTGCATGCTTTTAGAGAGTCATTAGGCTGAGCGCCAAAGAATGGAGGCCTTTGAACTACTGTGCTGGAGAAGACTCCTGCAAGTCCCCCGGACTACAAGGTGATCCAACCGGTCAGTCCTGGAGGAGATCAACCCTGACTGCTCTTTAGAAGGCCAGATCCTGAAGTTGAAACTCAAGTCCTTTGGCCACCTAAGGAGAAGGAAGGACTCACTGGGGAAGAGCCTGATGCTGGGAAAGATGGAGGGCAACAGAAGAAGGGGACGACAGAGGAGGAGGTGGCTGGATGGAGTCACTGAAGCAGGAGGCGTGAGCTTCAAGGGACTCCAGAAGATGGTAGAGGACAGGAAGGCCTGGAGGAACGTTGTCCATGGGGTCGCGATGGGTCGGACACGACTTTGCAACTAAGAACAACAAGGACAAAGCGAATCGTTGAGGCCACCTGTGTCCTCAAGGTCACCTGAGTGGTGCAAATGGGCGTGGAGCTTTCTTGGAACTGCTGAAAGGACTGTGTGCTGTAGACAGGAGATAGATGATGTCGTATCACAAGTGGCCTCAACGACTCTCTAAAAAGGACGCAAATGACCAGCTGTCTGCAAGGAGTATAAATCCTTCCCTTCCCCACCATCCAGTCAGAGCTGAAGAAGCTTCTTCGAGGAGAAGCGAAACGTCTTCAAAGAAAAACAAGTCCAGTTGCCTCCTGAAAAAAAAAAAAAGCACCTTTGGGACGACCCAATTTAGCTAAAAGTCGTGGACGTAAAAACCGATCACTTAACGACCTTTCAAAATTCATGGTTTTTTTTTTCCTTGCGGCAGTCGTATAAATGAACCCACGGTTTGCCACGGGGCCGTTTTGCCGCCAAAATCCACAAAATCAATTTTTCTGGTGGTTGGCGGAAACGTCGTCAACTGTGGCCATGTGACCGCGGATTGCCAACCGCCAGAAATGCAGCCACAGGACTGTGGTGGTCAGCCACTGAAACTTTTGGAACTGGGTTATGGGGCGGGGTTTTTTTTAGAGGGGGAGGTCTATCGTAACTATGGAAGGTCGTTAAGCAACCGGTTTTAAATCGAGGACTCCCTGTAGCTAAATTCTAATCAAGTTACCCAGAGTTTTCACAAGAAAAGGTGCGGTTCAATTACCACTTGAACTGAGTAGAAGATTAAGGTGAGGCCTCACTGACGCTTTTGATCTTTTGTCTAACCATCTCTTCATTCAAGGGGAAGTTGACACACGAAGGGAATCTCCATGTTTTTGCTCTGCAGAGTTTCACAAGCATCCTTTCTGATTCCTCTGTCTTCCATACATCCATCCATCCATCCATCCATCCATCCCTATCGATGTCAAATACTGTATAGTCTTGCTTTGACAATATGCAGAACTGTCTGGTATTTTTAGAGTTAATGCAGAGCAGAAGAGGGTGGGGGGAAAAGCCTGGGAAAGAGAGAGGAAGGAAACCTTTGACCTTCACACTGATTGGATAACGTGATATATGACTGCTAATTTAGGGAGGGAACATGCTGATAATTTAATTGCTCAGGGGAGGAGAATTTAGATTTTGGCATACCTCCGTTATGCCTGTGCCGACATTTTGTAACAATAAATGGCTTTTAGGGAAATCAATGCCTGGAAGTTCTTTGAAGTGTTTCATTAGCCGGAACCGTAACAATCTATCTATCTATCTATCTATCTATCTATCTATCTATCTATCTATCTATCTATCTATCTATCTATCTATCTATCTATCTATCTATCTATCTATCTATCTATCCATCCATCCATCCATCCATCTCTATATATATATCCATCTATCTGTTCATCTTTATCTTCTGTCTGTCTATCATGTTTCTATCTATCATCTATCCATCCATATTTTATCTACTCTATCATCTATTTACTATGTATATGTATCTATCTATCCATACATCTATATATCCATCTATCTATCCATGTCTTTATCTATTCTGTCTATCAATTATCTCTCATCTTTTTATCTATTATCTATTTATTATCAATCTATCATCTCTTTTATCTACTGTCTATCATCTATCTAACTACAATCTATTTACTATCTATCTATCTATCTATCTATCTATCTATCTATCTATCATCTATTATCTATCACTCTATCCATCCATATTTTATCTACTGTCTGTTTTTATCATCTGTCTATTTAATCTACCTATCTATTTATCTATCATCTATTTACTCTCTATATATCTATCCATCCATCTATCTATCCATCTATCCATTCATCTCTCTATCTAAATATCCATCTATCTATTCATCTTTATCCTGTCTATCATCTATCTGTCTGTCTATATCTATCCATCCATATTTTATCTACTGTGTCTATCATCTATTCATCTATTATCTAATTAACAATGTATATGTATCTATCTATCCATACATCTATATATCCATCTATCTATCCATGTCTTTATCTATTCTGTCTATCAATTATCTCTCATCTATTTATCTATTATCTATTTATTATCAATCTATCATCTCTATCTTTTATCTACTGTCTATCATCTATCTAACTACAATCTATTTACTATCTATCTATCTATCTATCTATCTATCTATCTATCTATCTATCATCTATTATCTATCACTCTATCCATCCATATTTTATCTACTGTCTGTTTTTATCATCTGTCTATTTAATCTACCTATCTATTTATCTATCATCTATTTACTCTCTATATATCTATCCATCCATCTATCTATCCATCTATCCATTCATCTCTCTATCTAAATATCCATCTATCTATTCATCTTTATCCTGTCTATCATCTATCTGTCTGTCTATATCTATCCATCCATATTTTATCTACTGTGTCTATCATCTATTCATCTATTATCTAATTAACAATGTATATGCAACTATCTATCCATACATCTATATATCCATCTATATATCCATCTCTTTATCTACTCTGTCTATCAATCATATCTCTCATCTATTTATCTATTATCTATTTATTATCAATCTATCATCTCATCTATCCATCTATTCATCTTTTATCTACTAACATCTAGCTACAATCTATCTATCTATCTATCTATCTATCTATCTATCTATCTATCTATCTATCTATCTATCTATCTATCTATCATGCTAGTTGGGGAATTCTGGGAACTGAAGTCCGTCCGTCTTAAAGTTGCCACGGGTGAGAAATACTGGTCTACAATCTGATCCTTGTGTTTTGAAGCATCCCGCTTCATCTTTCATTTCAGAAATGAAATGAAAAAATGGAAAATGGACTTTGGACTCCAGCTTAATTCCTGGTGGTTACAAGGTTCATCCATATTGTCCTGTTGGCAATAATCAAGCCCAAAATTCAGGAATATCCTGGTACTTTTTCCTATGATCCCAATTAACTTACAAATTTAGACTACTACACAGCTGCGTGCTGCCCTCTGTTGACACTACAGCAGTTCACACCATACAGGAAGTCCTTGATGTACAATTATTCAGTTACGACAAGTGGCTTACAACCGGTCCTTATGCTTATGACCGTTGCTGCAAGAGTTGATAGTGAGTCTGGCCATTTTTCACACTTAACGACCATCGTAGCATCCCCATGGTCATACGACTTGCATTCGGAGGCTTGACAACTGACTCACGTTTACGATGGTCTGCAGTGTCCCACGGTCACCTGATCCTCCCTTTCGGACAAGCAGAGTCAACGGGGGAAGCCAGATTCACTTAACCACCACTTAAAACAACTGCGGGGATCCACTTAACAATTGCGGCAGAAAAAAAGGCGCAGAGTGTGGCAAAATCCACTTAACAAATGTTTCGCAGAGCAGCAGAACCTTTGGGGCTTAATTGTAGAGACCGAGGACTACCCTGTATTCGATTCAATTCAACTCAGTGCAACTCAACTCATCCCAAAGGTGCTTTTGGGGGAGGCAACTGGTTTGAAAGAGGGGGGTCAAAGAGGCCATCAAACTGAACAGCCCCTCCCTCAACAGAGGGGGAGGGACACGGCATCGTCTATCTCAGCGGTTCTCAATCTATGGGTCGCGACCCCATTTGGGGTCGAACGACCGTTTCGCGGGGGTCGCCGGACACCGCGGCCCGCCATTTTGGTTTTTTGTGTTTTTTTGTCACGCGCGTGCTGCGTATGCGCGGTTTGGGCCATCGAGCGGGTGCGCCGCGCATGCGCAGACTGGCCCGTCGCGGTCTGCCATTTTGTTTTTCTTTTTTTCCGTCGCACGCGTGCCATGCATGCGCGGATCGGGCCATCGCGCCGGCCCATCGTGGTCCGCCATTTTGGTTTTTTTTTTGTTTTTTTTTGTCGCGCGCGCCTTGCGCACGCGCGGCGCGCATGCGCGGATCGGGCCGTCACGGTCCGCCATTTTGTTTTTGGTCTTTTTTTTTCTGTCGCGTGCGCCGCGCATGTGCGGATTGGCCCAGTGCACGCGCGCCAGGGTCAGGGCAAGTGGGGTCTCATGAGAACCACTGGTCTATCTCCAGTCTATAACACAGCCCTTTCAGCAGCTTCAAGAAGGCCCCACACCCATCTGCACTGCTTAGGTGACCCCGAGGACACAGATAAACCCCCAAGTGGCCTCAACGACTCTCCAAAAGAATGCAAATGACCGGCCGTCGGCAAAGAGTATAAATCCTTCCCTTCCCCACCATCCAGTCAGAGCTGAAGAAGCTTCTGGGAGGAGAAGCGAAACGTCTTCAAAGGAAAACGAAAGAAAGTCTAGTCGCCTCCTGGAAAAACATCTTTGGGACAACCCTGACCTGGATGACTGAGAATCTCCATTGACATTGAGCAATATTGGATGAACACCCTTCGGATGCGACGGGAGGATGAACGGATTCCCAGAAAACACTGCAGGCGCCAGGAACCATTTGTTCTTCAGCTGGAGAGGCAGACAACAGGGATTCATCCCCAACCGCCTGTGCCCATCTTTAACTAGGAAGGGACATTTATTTATTTTTTATTTATTTATTTATTAATTTGACTTCTATGCCGCCCTATTCCGGAGAACTCAAGGCGGCTCACAACATAATAGAAATCAACATTTAAAAATACATATATATAAAACCCCTTAATTTAAAAAAAACAATCGTTCAACCTACACACAGACATACACTGGCTTGGGGCAAGATGTTAACTGCCCCAGGCCTGCCGGCAGAGGTGTGTTTTAAGCAGTTTATGAAAGGCGGAGAGGGTGGGGGCGACACGGATCTCCAGGGGAAATTGGTTCCAGAGGGCCGGGGCCGCAACAGAGAAGGCTCTTCCCCTAGGCCCCGCCAGGCGACACTGTCTGGCTGACGGGACCTGGAGAAGGCCGACTCTGTGGGCCCTAACCGGCCGCTGGGATTCATGGGGCAGCAGACGGTCCCGTAAGTAACCTGGTCTGTTGCCATGTAGGGCTTTATAGGTCATAACCAACACTTTGAATTGCGTTTGGAGACCAATTGGCAGCCAATGCAGCTCGCGGAGTGATGCCGAAATGTGGGCATTTCTGGGTAGGCCTAACACTGCTCGCGCGGCTGCATTCTGCATTACCTGAAGTCTCCGAATGTTTTTCAAAGGTAGCCCCTTCCTGGGCAGAAGACATCCTGCAGCCAAGAAGGCTCCACACCCATTTGCACCACTCAGCTGACCCTGAGGACACAGGTAAACTTCCAAGTGGCCTCAACGACTCTCTAAAAAGGACGCAAATGACCAACTGTCTGCAAGGAGTATAAATCCTTCCCTTCCCCCACCATCCAGTCAGAGCTGAAGAAGCTTCTTGGAGGAGAAGGGAAATGTCTTCAAGAAAAGAACAAGGAAGTCCTGGGGGAAAAAAAGCACCTTTGGGATAACTATGACCTGGATGACTGAGACTCTCCATAGACCAGGGGTCCCCAACACCCGGGCCGTGGACCAGCAACCGGTCCGTACAAACAAGCAAAGCCCCATCTGCGGGATGCAGGCAGCACATAAAACCACGCACCCTCCGGTCCATGGAAAAACCTCTCTCCACGGAACCGGTGGTCCCCGGTGCCCAAAAGATTGGGGAACTCTGCCATAGACATTAAACTCAACTCAACTCAACTCAACTTCACCACCCTTTTTTAAGTGTTCGCTTCCATCCTTTCTCCCGGAGGGCCCTTGTCTCTCTTTCTCCACTGAAGCCGCCTTTGTCCTCCTGACCTGCTTCTGAGGCTGCCTCTTGGCTTCCCGATCCATTGGCCACCCCGGAAACGGGCTTCTTCTTGGGGGTCACCAAGCCCGAGAGTTGGGTCTTCACCGAGAGTTTTCCCACACTTCTCTCCCAGCTTTCCAGCTTTGGCTTTTTAGCTTGCGGCTCGGAGTCCTGCAAAGGAAACGAAAGGAACAGCCAGGGTTATGCTAAAAGCAGCTGGGCTCAAAGGACACACTGCCCACTGCCTACTGTGGTTGCGACCCCAAACAAGGTAGGGTTGTAATTCTGGGTTTGTGTGTAGAAGGTCTCCCATGTCCACCTAAAGCAGGGGTCTTCAAACTTGGCCCCTTTATGACTTGTGGACTTCAACTCCCAGAATTCCTCAGCCAGCATTCTGGGAGTTGGAGTCCACGAGTCATAAAAGGGCCAAGTTTGAAGACCCCTGACCTAAACCACCTGAATTTCAGGAGATCGGATTAGGTCAGGGCCAAAATTTCCACTCAAGAGCAAATTTTGCGTAAGTAAGGCACACACACAAACAAAACAAAAAAAGGCCCTCTTGAGATCTGAATCTAAGGTTTGTTCTGCACACAGGTATTCCTATATCAGCTTATCAACTCTTCGTTTAGCAACTCTTCAAAGTTACAAAGGTGCTAAAAATAGTGGCTTATGACTGGTCCTCACACTAATAATAATAATGAGGAGGAGGAGGAGGAGGAGGAGAAGAAGAAGAAGAAGAGGAGGAGGAGGAGGAGGAGGAGGAGGAGGAGGAGGAGGGGGAGAAGGGAAAGAAGAAAGTTGGAAGGGTCATCTAGTCCAACCTCATTCTCAGGCAGGAAACCCTATCCCATTTCAGACAAATGGCTGTCTAGTCTCTTCTTAAAAACCTCCAGCGTTAGAGCATTCACCACTTCTGGAGGCAGGTTGTTCCACTGGTTAATTGTTCTAACTGTCAGGAAGTTTCTCCTTAGTTCTAGGTTGCTTCTCTCCTTGGTTAGTTTCCACCCGTTGCCTCTTGTCCTGCCTTCGGGAGCTTTGGAGAATAGCTTGACTCCCTCTTCTTTGGGGCAGCCCCTGAGATATTGGAACAATGCTATACTGTCCCCCCTCGTCCTTCTCTTCATTAAACTAGACATAAAGAATTCCAGCAACCGTTCCTTATATGTTTTAGCCTCCAGTCCCCTAATCATCTTTGTTGCTTTTCTCTGCACTCTTTCTAGAGTCTCAGCATCTTTTTTACATTGTTGTGACCAAAACTGGATGCCGTATTCCAAGTGTGGCCTTACCAAGGCCTTGTAAAGGGGTATTAACACTTCACCTGATCTTGATTCTATCCGTTAATGCAGCCTAGCACCGTGTGGGGCTTTTTGGCAGCTGCAGCACACGGCTGGCTCCTATTTAAATGATTGTCCACTAGGACTCCGAAATCCCTCTCACAGTTACTACTATTGAGCCAGGTACCCCTTATAGGACTATACCTGTGCATTTGGGTTTTCTTGCCTAAATGTAGAACCTTACTTTTTTCACCATTGAATTTCATTTTGTTAAGTTAGGCAGTGTCCACTGTTCAAGTCTGTTGTGACAATCACAGCATTCCCCATAGCCATGCTGTGATAGCAATCTGGGTGCTTGGCCACTGGCTCACCCTTACGACAGTTGCAGCGTCCTGCAGTCCCGTAATTGCCATAGGTGGCTTTGCTTCCAAGCAAACTCGACACAGGTCGTCTCAGTTTACAACCAGAGTTAGCATTCCTGTTGCTAAGCAAGACAAGTGCGTTTTGCCGTGTTTTACAACCGTTCTTGCCACAGTTCAGTGCATCGTTGCAGTTTTTAAGTTGGTAATGTGGTTGTTAAGCTAATCTGGTTTCTGGTCAGAAGCCTGCAAAAGGGGTCACATGACCCCAGGACACGGCAACGGTCAGGAGTCAAGTCGCCGAGCATCCGAATTTTTTTTCCAATCTTTTTTATTAATTTTTTTCCCATATATATTAATTTTTTCCAATCAACAAGTTGTCTGAAATTTGCTAAATTAATACATATTCAATTCCTAATCCTTGCTTCTTTTCTCTAACCAAGTGTAAAATAAATTCCAAATTTGATAATAGTCTGTATCTTCTTTGTCTTTCAGCCTCATGGTTAATCTGTCCATCTCTGCACATTCCAAAATCTTCCTGATTATTTCTTCCTCTGATGGCAAAGCTTCATTCTTCCAATATTGTGCAAAAATTATTCTTGCTGCTATGGTGATATGTAGAATTAAATATAATTTCTGCTTATTAGTCTTTTCAGGCATAATGCCTAATAAAAAAAGTTCAGGTTTGAAATCCACTTGTTCATCCAATATTTTTTCTAACCACATATGTATATTTTTCCAATAAACCTTTGCCTTCTCGCATGTCCACCAAATATGATAATACGTGCCTATATTATGTTTACATTTCCAACATCTATCTGACATGTTTTTAAACATTTTTGCTAATCTTGCTGGTGGTGCTAATCTATAAAACATATTGTACAGATTTTCTTTATATGAAGTTGACATTGTCAATTTATAGTTTCTCTCCCATAACATTTGCCATTTTTCTAATTCTATGTTATAACCAAAAAATTTTTGCCCATCTTATCATTGTTTCTTTCACTTGTTCACTTTCCATATCTAAAATTAACAAAAAATTATACATTTTCTTAATCAATTTCTCATCTGAGGTCAACAAAATCTTATCAAACACATTTTGATCCTTATAAAATCCATACATTTTTACATCTTTTTCATATCTATTTAGTATCTGTAAATGTGCCCACCAAGATAAATTAATTCCTAAATTTTCCAATTCTTGTTTAGGTTTTAATTTCCCATGAATATCTAAAATATCTTTATATGTCCATACTTTCTCAAAGTCTACTAAATTCAGATGTATAAATGCCTCCATCGTTGACAACCACCCTGGAATTTTAAGATATATTTTAGCTTTAATTTTTTCCCATACTGTTAATAAGGCATTTCTTATAATGTGATTTTGAAAATATTTATGAACTCTATTTTTCCCATACCATAAAAAAGCACAAGCATCCGAATTTTGATCACGTGACCACAGGGATGCTGCCAAAATGATAAAAGGGGACCAAACTCACTTGCATAGTAACAGTCAATTTCAGTCGTTAAGTTGAGGACTACCTGCACACACGCACAGACGCACACACACACTCGGTGGGGCCACGGATTCGAGTTTCCTCCTCCATTTTACGACCTTTTGGCCACAGTCGTTCAGGGAAATCATGGCAGTCGCTAAGTGAGTAACAAGGTCGTTAAGCGAATCTGACTCCCCCCGTTGAGTTTGCTGGTTCAGCAGGTCGCAAAAGGGGGAATCACGTGATCCCCGGGACGCCGCCACCGTCGTGTGAACCGGTTGCCAAGGGTTCTCCCTTTTGATCACGTGACCGAGAGAATGCAGCGGTGGTGGTGAACTGTGAAAAACAGCCACAAGCCACTTCTTTCAACGGCGTTGTAACTTCGAACGGTCACTAAATGGACTGTTAAGTCGAGGACGGCCTACAGAAGGTACTTTGGAGATCCCCCCAGCCCAGCCCCACTGCTCAAGGCAGGAAGAGACCCCCATGAAGAGGGACTATCCATCTCCACGATGTCAGCCAACCTATCAGGAGACCCTGAAGGTCTCTTTCCATACCAGTTGCAGGATGTCGGTGGGCTTTCCCTTTGCAAGTGGTTTTGGCGGAGCTGGAGGGAGGTCCTCTTCCGAATCAGAGTCTTCCAGCATTTTCCGGCTTTGGGCTTGCTCCAGCATGGATCTGGGTGAGAAAGAAGCCAGGGAGAGAGAGGTGGGTCGGCAACGGACAGGGAAGAGAGCGCGTGGCGAGTGAGTTCAAAGACAGGGTAAAGTAATCCCGTGCTATTTCTATTCTTCTGCAGATATTAAGTCAAAATTCCACAAATCTTCCCTAGCGGGTTTTTTTCCCCCCAACCTGGGCAACTTCAACCTGTGGCTTTCAACTCCCAGAATTCCTCAGCCAGCTATAAGATGGGTGGACTTCAACTCCCAGAATTCCCCAGCCAGCATGCTTTAAGATGGATGGACTTCAACTCCCAGAATCCCCCAGCCAGCATGCTTTAAGATGGGTGGACTTTAACTCCCAGAATCCTCCAGCCAGCATGCTTTAAGATGGGTGGACTTCCAGAATTCCTTAATCAGTATGCTTTAAAGTAGGTGGACTACAACTCCCAGAATCCCCCAGCCAGCATGCTTTAAGATGGGTGGACTTCAACTCCCACAATTCCTTAATCAGTATGCTTTAAAGTAGGTGGACTCCAACTCCCAGAATCCCCCAGCCAGCATGCTTTAAGATGGGTGGACTCCAACTCCCAGAATCCCCCAGCCAGCATGCTTTAAGATGGGTGGACTCCAACTCCCACAATCCCCCAGCCAGCATGCTTTAAGATGGGTGGACTTCAACTCCCAGAATTCCTTAATCAGTATGCTTTAAGGTGGGTGGATTTCCAGTATTTCAATGCAACAAAATGCAATGTATTTTCAGTGGCAACCCAACTATGGTATACAGATATACAGACATAGGTACAGGCATGGGGGGGAGGGGGAGGGAGAAGGAGAGGGAGAGATGTGGGGTCTCTGTTTTTTTTTAGCTTGATTCTTTTCTTACAGGCGTTTTGTGGCCCAACTAGGTAACATCATCAGTGCTAGAAGGGAGTGGGGCTTGTACTCTTTTCATATAAAGCAAAAGAGAGACTCAATAAGTCAAAAGGCTAACAAAACAAACAAAAAAAAAGCCAAAACATCTCCTCACCAGCAATCAACACCAGAGAAGCAAAATTAACACCAAGATTAACACTAGACCAGGGTTAGGCCACCTTGGCTCTTTTACGACTGGTGGACTTCAACTCCCAGAATTCCTGAGCCAGCCACGCTGAGGGGACAGGGAGAGGTTTCCAAGCTGAGCCATGCTGGCTCAGGAATTCTGGGAGTTGAAGTCCACCAGTCATAAAAGAGCCAAGGTTGCTTATCTCTGCCCAAATGCCTGAATTTTGATCATGTGGCTGTGAGGAAAAAATATTTAAATATTTAAACCAGGGGTCTTCAAACTTGCCCCTTTTATGACTGGTGGACTTCAACTCCCAGAATTCCTGAGCCAGCATGGCTCAGCATGGAAACCTCTCCCTGTCCCCTCAGCGTGGCTGGCTCAGGAATTCTGGGAGTTGAAGTCCACCAGTCATAAAAGGGCCAAGGTTGCCTATCCTTGCGCTAGACCAACAATCCAGGAGGAAACAACACCCCATCAAGGAAGTACCAACTCTGGAAAGGCCTCTGAGGGCGAAATGCAACCCAAAGCTCCATTCTCAGCTGCAAAGGCATTTCCTTCGGCCACAGAAGAAGTGGGCCGGCTGGGTGGGGCTGTCGGTGCCACCGTTGTGAAGTGAGGCCGTGGAAATAAGTCCTGGTGCCTCTTCTGGAGGCCCCCCCCAAAAAAGTAAAAATAAATATGACCGGATCTTATTTTCGGGGAAAACACAGTAGTGGGAGATACTCCTAGCCCAGGGGTAGGCAACCTTGGCTCTTTTATGACTGGTGGACTTCAACTCCCAGAATTCCTGAGCCAGCCACGCTGAGGGGACAGGGAGAGGTTTCCAAGCTGAGCCATGCTGGCTCAGGAATTCTGGGAGTTGAAGTCCTCAAGTCATGAAGGGGCCATAGTTCCCCCATGCTGGCTCAGGAATTCTGGGAGTTGAAGTCCACGAGTCATAAAAGGGCCAAAGTTGCCTACCTCTAGCCTAGGCCTAGGCCACTTTATGACTCATGGACTTCAACTCCCAGAATTCCTGAGCCTGCATGGGGGAAACTTTGGCCCCTTCATGACTCGTGGACTTCAACTCCCAGAATTCCTTAGCCAGCCTGGCTCAGCTTGGAAACCTCTCCCTTTCCCCTCAGCGTGGCTGGCTCAGGAATTCTGGGAGTTGAAGTCCATGAGCCATAAAAGAGCCAAGGTTGCCTACCCCGGGCTAGGGACAAGATTCTTGGGGCTCACTGCATTTCCTGCTCGTCTTCCTCCAATTCCCGCTGCTTCTGCTGCTCCTCAAAATCTTTGTACTGCCGCAACATGGATTCAAAATCCACGTTGGCCTGGCGCTGGTTGAGCTCTTTCAGCTCCTGCAAGTTTTCCAAAACTTCCATCTCTAGTTTGGAATCCTTGGTTCTGTTCTCCAAAACCTGGAAAAACAAAAAGCAGAAAAGTGTTAGGACTCGGAGGGCAGTTAATTAGAACTAATAGTGAGAGATGAAGAAGCTTTTGGGGTGAGAAGCTAAACGTCTTCAAAGGAAAGCACCTTTGAGACGAGAATGAAAGATTAAAAAAGCAAAATGGGACATCTACTTATTTTTATTCTCGTCGTTTCTTCTGGGCTGGCTCTTCCAGAAGGGAGAATGAGAATCAGTAGTGGAGACGGTGAGTTCTAGTCCCATCTCAGGCATGAAAGCCGGCTGGGTGACTTTGGGTCAATCACCAGGAGACGGTGAGTTCTAGTCCCGCCTTAGCCATGAAAACCAGCTGAGTGACTTTGGGCCAATTACCAGGAGATAGGGAGTTCTAATCCCGCCTTAGGCACGAAAGCCAGCTGGGTGACTTTGGGCCAATCACCAGGAGACGGTGAGTTCTAGTCCCGCCTTAGGCATGAAAGCCAGCTGGGTGACTTTGGGCCAATCACCAGGAGACGGTGAGTTCTAGTCCTGCTTTAGGCATGAAAGCTAATTGAGTGACTTTGGGCCAATCACTAGGAGACGGTGAGTTCTAGTCCTGCCTTACCCATGAAAACCAGCTGAGTGACTTTGGACCAATCATCAGAAGACGGTGAGTTCTAGTCCCGCCTTAGGCATGAAAGCCAGCTGGGTGACTTTGGGCCAATCACCAGGAGACGGTGAGTTCTAGTCCTGCTTTAGGCATGAAAGCTAGTTGAGTGACTTTGGGCCAATCACTAGGAGACGGTGAGTTCTAGTCCCGCCTTAGCCATGAAAGCCGGCTGGGTGACTTTGGGCCAATCACCAGGAGACGGTGAGTTCTAGTCCCATTTTAGGCAGAAAAGCCGGCTGGGTGACTTTCAGCCAGTCACTCCCTTTCAGCTCAACCCACCTCACAGGGTTGTTGTCATGGGAAAAATAGGAGGAGGAAGGCCTGTTGTCTACGTTCACCATGTTGTGTTACTTGTAATAACTACAAAGGCGGGAACTAAATAAACAGACAAAGAATAAGGCAGGCTAAGTTGCCGGATGCCCAAAACTTGGTCATGTGACTGTAGTGTGCGTGTGTCTCCCTCTGTCTGCCGTGACACTGAATGGTCACTAAGCCATCAGTTGTAAGTCGAGGACTACCTACACAGGAATATACAAAAACTACCAAGCAAAGAAACCCAGTTCCTGCTCTCCCAACGGTCTATTTAGAAGAAGGAAGAATGAAATTCTTTTCCCGCCTAAGGATTGGCCAACCACCTTCATGGGGTTATTCAGCTCTTCGTCTTCTCTCTCTTTCTGCAAACGCTTCTCCTCTTCCTCCAGCAACTTTTCAGCCTGGAAATTGCGCGTGGCGCCATGCTCCATGGCGTAATCTGTGTTTTCAGGGTCTGTCTGAAGAGAGAGAACAGGACAAAGGAGGAAGAGCGTTAATTCTCTGGTCTGAAAACCGGAAGGGCTGAACCGCGGACGATCGGCTGCTCTCGGCCGAGTCAAAATTTGCAAACAGACAGCAATAAACATTCTGCATAAATGTTCCCACTTGTTGTGTGCGCAGAATAGAGGACAGCTGACCCTGAGTTTGGGGGAGGGGTAACAGAACAGAATTATCTTTATTGTCACTGTGTACCTCGCAATGAAATTAAACGCTGTCCACAGTCTACACTACACACAAATGAAAACATACATTACACACATCCTTCACATTCTATTCACCATTGTGCTGCCCAATATTGCACAACAATAACAACAACAACAATAAAAGTTGGAAGGGACCTTAGAGGTCATCTAGTCCAACCCCCTGCTCAGGCAGGAAACCCTATACCATTTCAGACAAATGGCTGTCCAGTCTCTTCTTAAAAACTTCCAGTGTTGTTGGAGCATTCACCGCTTCTGGAGGAAGGTTGTTCCACTGCTTAATTGTTCTCACTGTCAGGAAGTTTCTCCTGAGTTCTAGGTTGCTTCTCTCCTTGGTTAGTTTCCATCCGTTGCTTCTTGTCCTGCCTTCAGGGGCTTTGGAGAATAGCTTGACTCCCTCTTCTTTGGGGCAGCCCCTGAGATACTGGAACACTGCTATCATGTCCCCCCTCGTCCTTCTCTTTGTTAAACTAGACATACCCAATTCCAGCAGCCGTTCCTTATATGCTTTGGCCTCCAGTCCCCTAATCATCTTTGTTGCTCTTCTCTGCACTCTTTCTAGAGTCTCAACATCTTTTTTATACCGTGGTGACCAAAACTGGATGCAATATTCCAAGTGTGGCCTTACCAAGGCCTTGTAAAGTGGTATTAATACTTCACGCAATCTTGACATTGTACTATACAGCAGTATTTAATATGGTTACAGCTCTGGGATAAAAACCATTTTTCAGCCTCTTGATCTTTGTTTTTATTATCCCGTACCGTCTGCCAGATGGTAATAGTTCAAAAACAGAATGTCCGGGTTGAGTCTTTGAGAATATTTTGAGCTTTCCTAAGACAACGGGAACTGTACAGTTCGTCCAGAGGGGGGAGGAGGGAGAGAGGAGAGGGTCATTACCATCCTCTGGGCGATGGTAATGACCCTCTGGAGCGCTTTTCCATCCGCTACTGTGCAGGTGACAAACCACACACAAATGCAATAGGCTACAATGCTCTCTATGGAGCAACGGTAGAAGGTCACCAGCAGTTTTTCATTCAGTTGTTGTTTCCTGAGAGGTTTCAAGAAATATAATCTCTGCTGGGCCTTCTTAACCAGTGCTGTAAGGTGAGCACTTCAAGTCAGGTCATCCTTTAGAGCAGCGGTTCTCAACCTTTTCCGGGGCTCGACCCCGGCCCACATCGCGCATGTGCGGTGCGACAGGCGCATCATGGATGCGCGGCACGGCGCAACGGCCCGCATCGCAAAGGGGAAAAAAATTGTGGACCAAAAAAAAAAAATGCCCGACCCCCCCCCAAAAATGGCCAACCAAAAAAAAAAAATGGCGGGCCCGCATCGCAAAGGGGGAAAAAGAATGGTGGAACCCCCCCAAAAAAAATGGCTGACCAAAAAAAAAAAAAAAAGGCGGGCCCACATCACGCATGCGCGGCGCGACAGCCCGCATCGCAAAGGGGAAAAAAAATGCTGGACCAAAAAAAAAAAAAAAAATGGCCGACCAAAAAAAAAAAAAGGCGGGACCACATCGCGCATGCGCGGCGCGACGGCCCACATCGCAAAGGGGAAAAAAATGACGGACCAATAAAAATGGCCGACCCTCCCTAAAAAATGGCGGACTGCGGTGTTTGGCGACCCCCGTGAAATGGTCGTTCGACCCCAAATGGGGTCGCGACCCACAGGTTGAGAACCGCTGCTTTAGAGTATCACCCAGAAACCTAAAGCTTGTAACCTGCTCCACACGGTCTCCACGGATGATCAGGGGCTGAATGTCTGATCTATTCCTTCCATAATCTACTATAAGCTCCTTGGTCTTAGTGTTGTTGAGAACCAATCTCCCCCCTTGAAGATAAGCCCCACCACCCAGAGTTATTAGTGAGGAGAGCCTTTTCTGGAGCGACACTCTTGATTTGGGACACAGGTCCTACAACCAGAAGGAAAGACCGACGGGGGCTTGGGGGCCCCCACCAGGGTTCTCTCCAACCTGCATTTAATAAGTCGTCCTCAAGCTACCACTGTAGTGGAACCTGCCCATCACGGTCATAATGCATGAAAATCGTTAACGGGACTCAAGTCACGATATCTTACGATTATTATTATTATTATTATTATTATTATTTTGCAGCACTCGTTAAACCAATCAATGCAATTTTTAAACGAGTCTGTGAGGGGTGCAGCTTTTGCCAAAAACTAGAAAGTTGAAGCCCACGAGTCATAAAAGACGCAATTTACACTCTTTTTTTTGCTACCGTTGTTAATCGAGTCTGGGGTTGTTAAGTGAATCCAGCCTCCCCCAATGACTTCACTTATCGGAAGCCCCACAACTGGTGATAAATGTGACGCCGGGATGCTGCAACAATCATAAATACTTGCCAGTTACAAACTGCTCGGATTTGGACCAGGTCTCCTGAGATATAGGGGAAATGGTATAGGGTTTCCTGCCTGCGCAGAGGGTTGGACTGGATGACCTCCAAGGTCCCTTCCAACGCTATTATTCCATGTTCTATATTGAAAGAAAAAAAAGGCCTAAAGAGGGTTTACCTTGAACGTGATTTCTGCCAGGCAGCGGGTGCATTTGATGTAAAACCGGAAGATGGGAAGTCCCAGATAAGATTCATTCTGGACCGTCTCTTTCCGGGCGTTAAATTTTTTGCCCTTGTAAATATATTCGCCGCACGTTTTGCATCTACAAGATAGAAAAGATCTCCAGAAATGCAATTTCTCCTTCTTCATCTGCTTACTGACTTTTTAAAACTCTCACCAGGGAGGTTTATGCTACAACTCGCCTTGCTCCGTCGACTGATTATTGCTGATAAGAGGCAAGTCGGAAGCTGCCAGCAGAAATTGTGTATAAATAATCCTTGACTTATGACCACAGCCCAAAATTTCTGTTGCTAAGCAAGACAACTGTGGAGTTTTGTCCCATTTTGTGACCTTCCTTCCCACAGTTGATAAGTGAATCACTTATTTCCTGACAGAACCATTAATCAAGGAGAGAAGCAACCTGGAACTCAGGAGAGATTTCCTGACAGTTAAAAGAATCAGTGGAATTACCTGCCTCCAGAAGTTGTGAATGCTCCAACACTGGAAGTTTTTAAGAAGAGACTGGACAGCCATTTGTCTGAAATGGTACAGAGCAGGGCTAGGCAACCTTGGCTCTTTTATGACTCGTGGACTTCAACTCCCAGAATTCCTGAGCCAGCAGGGGGGGAAGTATGGCCCCTTCATGACTCGTGGACTTCAACTCCCAGAATTCCTGAGCCAGCATGGGGGAACTATGGCCCCCTTCATGACTCGTGGACTTCAACTCCCAGAATCCCTCAGCCAGCATGGCTCAGCTTGGAAATCTCTCCCTTTCCCCTCAGTGTGGCTGGCTCGGGAATTCTGGGAGTTGAAATCCACAAGTCGTAAAAGAGCCAAGGTTGCCTGCCCCTGGTATAGGTGTCAACGCTGTAAATACTGGATGTTTCCCGCTCTGACAACTGATGAAAATCGTAGCCATTTTCTCTTTGCTTTTAACATGCTTTTTTCTTCTATTTAGAAATTAGGTGCAGAAGGGGGGGGGGTGGGATGAATGCTTGAGCTTAGCTAACCATAATACCGGTAATAGACACTGCTTTGTGGGAACCCAAGGAGGAATTGATAACATTTTGGCGGCTGAGGAGCATTGGAGAAAGCCCGCATTTCAGGCTAATTGGAGAACGTGATTTATGACTGCTTATTAGGGGTGGGAATTGCAATTTGTTACTTTGTATCCGGGGAAGGGAAACTAGTTTGGGGTTCAACTATGTAGTGCCGATACGTTGTTTCCTGAATAAAATGTTCTTTGAGGAAGAATTCTTGCCTTGAAGTTCTTTTGATGGGTTTCATCTATCGGAACCATGATAATAGGGTTTCCTGCCCGAGCAATGGGTTGGACTAGAAGACCTCCAAGGTCCCTTCCAACTCTATTATTATTATTGTTGTTGTTGTTGCAGTTGTTAAGTAATACGGTTAAGTGACTCTGGCTTCCCCATAGGTCAGGGGTAGGCAACCTTGGCCCTTTGATGACTCGTGGACTTCAACTCCCAGAATTCCTGAGCCAGCCATGCTGAGGGGAAAGGGAGAGGTTTCCATGTTGAGCCAGGCTGGCTGAGGAATTCTGGGAATTGAAGTCCACGATTCATGAAGGGGCCATAGTTCCCCCATGCTGGCTGAGGAATTCTGGGAGTTGAAGTCCACAAGTCATGCAGGGGCCATAGTGCCCCCATGCTGGCTGAGGAATTCTGGGAGTTGAAGTCCACGAGTCATGAAGGGGCCATAGTTCCCCCATGCTGGCTCAGGAATTCTGGGAGTTGAAGTCCACAAATCATGAAGGGGCCATAGTTCCCCCCTGCTGGCTGAGGAATTCTGGGAGTTGAAGTCCGCGAGTCATGAAGGGGCCATAGTTCCCCCATGCTGGCTCAGGAATTCTGGGAGTTGAAGTCCACAAGTCATGAAGGGGCCATAGTTCCCCCATGCTGGCTAAGGAACTCTGGGAGTTGAAATCCACGAGTCATCAAAGAGCCAAGGTTGCCTACCCTGTCATAGGCTTTGCTTGTCAGAAGGTCGCAAAAAGGGATCACGAGATCACGAGACATTGCAACCGTCATAAACACATGCCGGTTGCCAATCATCCAGATTTTGATCACATGACCATAGGGATGCTCTGATGGTCATAAGGGCTGTTATAGCTTCAAAAGTCAGTAAATGAATGTTTGCGAGTACTGCCTGTAATGCTGAGTAAAGAAACAATCTCTATGTAATAAGAGCATTTAAAAAAATGGTTTCCCGTTTAAAGTGTCTTTACCCGAATCTGGTTTTTGGAGACAGGTAGTCCTTGACTTATGACCCACGACTGAGCCCAAAATTTAGGTTGCTAAATGAGACAGCGGTTAAGTGAGTTTTGCCCCATTTTACTTTCTTGTAAACAGTTGTTAAATAATAATAATAATAACAACAACAATAAAGTTGGAAGGGACCTTGGAGGTCATCTAGTCCAACCCCCTGCTCAGGCAGGAAACCCTATACCATTTCAGACAAATGGCTGTCCAGACTCTTCTTAAAAACCTCCAGTGTTGGAGCATTCACAGCTTCTGGAGGCAGGTTGTTCCACTGGTGAATTGTTCTCACTGTCAGGAAGTTTCTCCTTAGTTCCAGGTTGCTTCTGTCCTTGATTTAGTTTCTACCCTTTGCTTCTTGTCCTGCCTTCAGGGGCTTTGGTAAATAGCTTTACTCCCTCTTCTTTGGGGCAGCCCCTGAGATACTGGAAGACTGCTATCATGTCCCCCCTCGTCCTTCTCTTCATTAAACTAGACACACCCAATTCCAGCAACTGTTCCTTATATGTTTTAGCCTCCAGTCCCCTAATCATCTTAGGATTGGGGGAAGAGGGGGGAGACATGATAACTGTCTTCCGGTATCCCTGAGATATTGGAACACAGCCATCATGTCACCCCTCGTCCTTCTGACAAAATCAATGGGGAAACCAGACTCACTTCACAACCGTGTTACTAACTGAACAACTGCAGTGATCCACTTAATATCCCACCCAATTTCAAACTGTACAATCATTTTGGATGAGAAATCTAACAAGAGAAAAAAAATCTGCCTTTAATACTTCACTTTATCTAAGGCGTCATGAACCTCTGTTACGTTTGCGGAACTGAGTGTGCAGTGCTGGGCACACCTGCTAGGATTATGGCAGTGTTCCACTATCTCAGGGGCTGCCACAAAGAAGAGGGAGTCAAGCTATTCTCCAAAGCGCCTGAAAGCAGGACAAGAAGCAACGGATGGAAACTCATCAAGGAGAAGCAACCTAGAACTAAGGAGAAACTTCCTGACAGTCAGAACAATTAACCAGTGGAACAACCTGCCTCCAGAAGCGGTGAATGCTCCAACACTGGAAGTTTTTAAGAAGAGACTGGGCAGCCATTTGTCTAAAATGGTATAGGGTTTCCTGCCTGAGCAGGGGGTTGGACTAGATGACCTCCAAGGTTCCTTCCAACTTTATAATAATTATTATTATTATTTATGGAGAACTTCCCCAGCCTGGCACTCCCCAGATGTCTACCTGCTAAAAATAGAAGATACAATAATAGTATCTAGCTTAGATTGCTATCTGAATTTTGATCACATGACCATGGAGATACTGTAACAGTCGTAAGTATGAAAAATAGTCATGTCCCTTTTTTCAGTTTCGTTGTCAATTTGAATGGTTACTAAATGAACTGTTGTAAGTCGAGGACTATCTGCAGACAGAATGCTAAAACAAAAGCTGAACCAGCTACTCACGTTGGCTATGTGTATGCCATGCACTCACGGATAAATCAGTCATGATTTACACATTGATTCAAAAATAGGAACTAACTACCATTTTGCACAGAAGCCAGCTAGTTCATGGGTCAATGTGTTATGTACATCTACTCGTGAGCTTTAAAAATCAGATTCCAGAATAGCTGGATTCAAGTATCACAGCTTAGCACAATGTGCAAATCAGGCAGCAGCTTTAACCCTGAAGTCCAAATATCTGCAACATTCTTTTATCGCAGTATTTCCAACCTTGGTACCTTTAAGATGTATGGACTTCAATTCCCAGAATCCCTCAGCCAGCCTGGAATATGAATATAATTTCTTTGGTTTTGCTCTTGAATTTTCCTTCGTATAGCAAAGTTATAAACGTAAACAATTAACATCCTTATGGCCTTTTTTCAGATTGGCCAGATTTTCCAAGTTTGTCTTTTATTATTTCCAAGAAAACAGGAAACGGCACACATTTAACTCATTTTAGAAACTGAATATTCCTAAGAGAAACAGAATTTAAGCATCTCTTACCGCATGTTAAAAGGAGCCATCAGCCGGACCACATATTGCCTGTCCTTTGGAAGTTTAAGCTTAGGGATCTTGGATGGATCGAAATCTGGCGGGTAGTATTTCTAGAATGCCCCAAAATAAAAATTAAAATGACTTTTTTTTGTCTTTTTGCTTTCAATTTTAAGATCAAAATACAAACGAAAAAAAATTAAACACAGTCAGAACAAAACTAGACAAAAACATCTAAAAAGTGAATTAAAAAACAAAAGACAAAACCACATATTAACCCCCCCAATTTTCAATTAAAAAAATTGAAAAAAGAGACCCCCCCACCAAAAGAAATAACTGATTTACTTATTGATATCAATAGCCTAGGCAGGCGCAAGACCCCAGTGAATCCCAGCCGATTCTTAATGAAATAACTGATGAATCCACTATGTTCTCCCTTGCATAGTCTGGCCTCTTTACAACAGCCCTGCGAGGTAGACCGCCACCCCAAGTTTAACCCTTTCTGAGCACCTACCCCACCCTCCGAGGCCCCCAACCGGCCCCAGCCATGTTTTTCCCCTCCTTTCCTTTCACTCACGTTTAACACTTTCCTTTCCGACATTTTGCCTCTTCGCGGTTCTTCCCAATCTCCGTGAAACTCTCCCCAAACACCGCTACTTCCCGGATTCTCAACGCGTCCCGCCTCCTTCGCTACTATTGGCTGTCAACGTCGAAACGTAGCAGGAGGTGCATTCCTATTGGCTTAATGTGCAGTCAGTCAACATTTAAGCCCCGCCCGGCCGACGCTCCGTTTTTGCGTCTTTTAACCAGCGCCTCAGGCGCCTGTTTATGTCACGTTGTCTGTCCTTCCCTAAAATATTCCGTTGGGGAAATGAAGCTGTGACATCGCTAGTTCCGGAGCCACAGGATTGGGCCTTAGGTTGACTAGAAGTTATGAAGAGCGTTTAATAAAAAAATAATGCCTATGAAATATTCATTACCTCTACTAAATATTTAACACTTAGAAATATTGATGGCTCCTTTTTAATTAAAAAGCGAAATTGCTTGGGGATTAAAGTTTATTAGATGCTTGGTACTATAGTGTTTACACAACGACTAAATCCTAAAATTATTTTCATGGCAACATGTTTAATGAAGTAATAATTACTATTGCTGCATGCTCAGAGCTTCCTTCCGTCCTTCCAGGATGTTGCTGAGTTTATTTATGTTTTGTCTTTAAAATGTATATATTGCCTTTGCAAACCATTTGTGAGAAAGGAAGAAGTTTAAAAATAAAACGGTCACAATTGATTAACAATAGAAAGATTAGACAATAGCCAAGCCTTGCAGGTAGGCACTAGATTCCAGGAGGCTTGGGTAGAAGACACACTCAACAAGACAAAGGATGGCAGAGGGAAGTTCTAAACAATGTAACTGAGGGGGAGGGATGATGTATTTTTGCTAGGCGAATCGGACAGATTGTACCCCCGGAAGTCCTCTCAAATGGGACCTAAGGGGAGGGGATGGGGGCGTCGCGATAGGGGTGTATATAATGTTATGTGTTTGAATATTTTGGTGTGGTCTCTGGGTTTAGAACTTCCTGTTGAAGTCTCTCACCAGGATCCACCGCGCTTTGCAAACCACTTTTCTATTTTCTGCAGAATAAACTCTTTTTCTTACCAATCCAATTTTGTTGGTATTTTAATCACGTTTCCAACAGTTATCCCAAATGGCTTATGAACTCTTTTGTTGAATTATCAAACACAAACTAAAAACAGCCACTAAATGTAAGCATACAGTAGGTATAATGATGCATAACAGAGAAATGAAGGCCATTAAACCAATTATTGTATTTATTTATATTTCATTATTGAATTTATTTGCTACTCATCTTGTTATTGTTGAAGGAAAAGTCTTCATCGTGGTTCAGTCCAAGCCAGGAATAAACAACATGGAGACTGCTTTAGAAAGAAGGTTGCAGTTTATTGAAGAAGAGAGCCAGACAGAAAGATGGCTCTGGAAGAAAAAAGAGGGAGCACATGTAGGGAGTGGGTTTTATACCTTATGGAGCCTTTTGCTTGGAGTTGTTCCTGTGGCATGAACTTTGACCCAAGTCTGAGTGTGCCTTTCTTGTATTCTGACGGTGGTGGGTTAATCCTATTATGTCCCAAAGGTCAATCCTGCTTCACTGGGGCTGTGGCTGACTCTTAGATTTTTGGTGTGAGGGATTGTTGATTCTAGGGATCTTTCTTTGTAATCCCAGTTTCCTGACTCCAGTCTTTCTGACAAGATTATCACATCTGCAATTCTGCAGACTTGGTTTCTGTTTGGGACAGAGAGACTTGGGGGCGGGGTTGGTTTCTGCTTTTAAAATCCTTTAGGGAAATATATTCTTTTAAATATTTCCAAAAATATTTCTTTCTCGGGGGGGGGCTGACTTTCCACATTATCCAAAGCGACTTGTTTATTAGAATAGAATAGAACTGGAAGGGACCTTGGAGGTCTTCTAGTCCAGTCTCCTGCTCAAAGAGGAGAACCTACACCATCTCAGACAAGTGACTGTCTAGTCTCTTCTTAAAAACCTCCAGTGATAGAGTGCCCATGATTTCTGAAGATAAGCTGGTCCACTGGTTAACTGTCCTCACTGTTAGGAAATTTCTCCTTAATTTCAGAATGCTTCTCTCTTTGATCAGTTTCCAACCATTGTTTCTTGTCCTGCCCTCTGGTGCTTTGGAGAAAAGTTTGATGCCCTCTTCTTTGTGGCAGCCCCTCAAATACTGGAACACTGCTATCATGTCCCTCCTTTTTCTTCTTTTCTTTAGACTAGCTAGCCAAACCCAAGTCCTGCAGTCGTTCTTCATATGTTTTAGTCTCCAGGCCTTTGATCATTTTAGTTGCTCTTCTCTGAACTTTTTCCAAAGTCTCAACATCTTTTTTGTAGTATGGTGGCCAAAATTGGTTGCAGTATTCCAGATGTGGCCTTACTAGGGTTTTATAAAGCAGTACTAATAGTATGTGTGATGTTGATTCTATGCCTCTGTTTATACAACCCAGAATTGTATTAGCTTTTTTGGTTGCTGCTGAAAGGGGGGGATGAGAAAGAGTTTAAACTTTTCCATTGTGTACGTGACTGGTAACAAAGTATACGTGACACAGCGCACGTGTTGAAACTAAGCCTAAGGGTATGGAATTTACATATAGGGTAAGAATAGGGTTTTGTGTTGTTTGATAGGGTTGTAAGCTTACCACTCAGGGTAAGCCTAAAGGTATGGAATTTACATATAGGGTATTTTGTGTTGTTTCATAGGTTTGTAAACTTGCCACTCAGGGTTAGCCTATGTATGGCAGGGAGGAGTTAGGGAGGGATATAAATACTGTTACGTTTCTGTATTGTGTGTGGCTCTTCCTTGTAGCTTTTTGTCTGCACATGGTCGAGTGCCACCGCGCTTTGCAAACCGCCATTTCTTTTGTGAATAAAGAAACTTTATTCTTTTACTCCGAACTTTCGTCCTGGATTTTATTTTAACCCAAAAATCCTGATAACAAATTGGGGGCTCGACCGGGATTTCAATCTGTTTTTGGACTCTGAGGGGTCCTCCTCAGGTGCACCCCGTTCCGTTTTGAACGGAGGGGAACCACCCAGAGGACTTAACAGCTCTTGGAAGCCCGTAAAATTTAGTTGGACGAATAATAGGAGTTGATTAATAAAGTAAGAAAGAAAAAGTTTGTGAGAAGCAGTCTTGGAGAAGACCGGGCAACATCTGCGCGCAGACCCTGGTGAGTACTGGTTTTGAAAACACCAGAACACAAGAGTCCAGGGCGGTCAGGGAAAGAGTTGTGGATGTGAGAACTGGTGACGGGGGCCGGGTGGAAGTCCTTTTGAGGGACGGAGTGAGAGAGTGGGATATTTTGGAAATATCCAGAGACGGTGACGTGTGAGGAATAAAAAGGGTTGCCAGGAGGGACACAGGCGCACATACTCAAGGAAAAGACTGCCCCAATAAGGAATGGGGGGAAATACAGGGTCGACTAATGCAGGAAAGAAATGTGTAAAAAGAATTAGAAAGAATCCTAAACTTAAAATAGACCCAAAAGGCCCTTTAGGCAAAATATTAGCAGGGTGGGGATCTCCACCCTATAATCGGGAAATTTTAAGATTAGGATTAAACAAGGAAGATATGGTTAACCTTTGTTGTTTTGTTTGGTGGGAATTATGTAAAAAGGAAAAAAGTGTAAGAGTCTAGACAATGAATTGGACTATGGCATCATCTAGGTTCCAGATCTATGGGATGCCGGGGAACAGATGTTGCCATTAAAAGAAAATTACAGAGAGGATAGTTTTTACTAGAGCAGGGAAAGGAGCTCATTGGCTTTTGAACAGCTCCTTGAAATTATAATAATAGTTATTGATTTGTCAAGAGAAAGTATGAAATGAAATATCTGTATGTTAAGTTGTTTATGCAAGTAGTTTGAATGGAAGTGAATGTGTGAATATGCTGATGTGCAAGTGTGTGTGTGTGTGTGTGTGTGTGATACCTGAAAGGCAGGAATTTAGTTGCCTGCAATGTGAGATTGCTGGAAGAAACTGGGAATCATGAAAACTGGAGGTTGGGGGAGTGAGCGAATGTGTGTTTGTGAGTGAGTTTCTTCCCCATCCCAGACTGTGGAAGAAGTTGTGAATGGCAGATTTTATTGTTTTAGGGGTCAATTGAGAAGCGGTGGCAAGTGTTTGCCTGAGAAGAGTTCCATGGAGGATGTGTGAGAGAAATGCATGTGAAGGATTTTTGCAAAACTTCTTCCCCCTTCCCCCCCCCTCTCTTTCATTTTTAGCTGGCTGTATTGCTTTAAGAGGGAGAGAGAGACATAAAGAAGAAGGGGGGCTGCTCGTTTTAACTTTTTTTCCCTCTCTTCTTTCTCCGCTTGGAATTTTGCTTTGGGAGGAAGGTGGTGTGGATGTGAAATTTAATACCCATTCTTATAGTAATGAAATATGAGAAAAACTTGAATACACCTATACTGTTGTTGATTTATTTATTTATTTTTGTTTTGTTTTTATGTCTGTGTGCAGGACACACTGATAAAACATAGTATCTAAGAGAATTGAAGGAATTGTAATTCAACCCTTGTTTAAAATGAAGGAGTTGAGAAAAATTTTGGGATTATAAATGAGCTATGTTGTTAATATATGGTTGGTTATATGATGTGTAAACAAATACATAAAATGCTTTATAACATCTAATGGTGAGGCTATTTCGATACATTCAAGTTGATTTTAAAATATCTCAAGTGGGAAATTCCACAATATGAAAACTAATGACAAGTTTATAAAGAATTAGATACTGGGGCTGTTTTCTGCTTTGTCTTATCTCAGGAAACAAGACTTGCTGATCCAAACAACCCCTTTGAAATTTCCTGTTCACAAGTTTGAGGTGGGACGTGGATTCTGATTGGAGCTGGAAGGAGGAAAAACTGCAACCTAAGTGGGGAGGGGCCTTACCAAGTATCGCTGACCACTGATACTGCCATGCGCACAGCAGAAAAGGGCTGGACTCATTACACTCGAACTAAGAAGGCCAGTGAACCTGCAGAACAATGGTCAAGTACACAGACTGGACCTCTAAAATTGACTTTGCAGCGAAAATGAGTATCCTTCTCCTCATATGGGGATGGGGAGGAAGACAAGGAGCAGAAGCTTCAGTGTGTTTTTCTAGTAAAGGGGGGGGGGAATGGCACAATGAAATCGGCCTGCCTAAATAAGTGAAATCAGGGTGTGATTGGATATACACCAGCCGGGAGGAGGAGTGGGGAGAACCAAAGACTGAAAATCATCCTTGTTATAAAAGTGAGGATGTTCATGATTATATGGGAACATTTTGGAGAATGAAAAATATTTGGCGTTGTCTAATCAGGAGACCAATGGGATGGGAACAAGTAATCCAATATTCAACATGTGTTAAGATAATAAATTGGATCCAAGTGGGGATGTGTGGTGAAGTGGCCTGGGACCAGGCGAACTCCTACCATTTATTTCTTTGGTCAGATTGTGGAGAGGGTAAAGAATGTATAGCACCACTCCCATTCTGGAAAGGGAATTGTAAAGTAGACCAAAATTGGAGACCAGAGAGGAGTAAGGTAACCCAGAAAGAGAAACCAATATGCATAAGAAATTTCCCGCCTCAGGGGAAGGGACCGTTCCTATTGAAAATAAAATCAGAGGAGAAATGTGATCATCTCTTCGACGCTAAACCAGATCAGGAGGGACTATGGACATGTAATGACCGGAAAACCTTTGAGAAGGAAGTGATGAACCAATGCATGGAGATGACTGCTAATGATCCACGATGTGTCTGGATGGGCGCCCTTCTCTGAAACGGGCAGTGTGGAATAAGCATAAGTACTCCTCTCCAATTCATATGTAATCACTCCATACAGAAGAACCTTTCCCCATACTGGTCTGGGAGTTGTGCTATAATCTTGAGAAAACCACAACCCAAGGGGATGATAGAGAGAGGGTTGGAAATACAAATTAGAAAAACCAGGGAGGTTAGATCTTCTCAAGACAAACAGTCAAATTGTAATTCCTGTATAAAAAGGGTACAGATGGGAAAGAAAATCCAGGAAACCCTCATTTATTATTCAAGTCATAAATGCAGGGGAAAAGATGGAAAGAAGGGAGATGTTCAAACCTGTGAGAAGGGGAATGTTACTTACTCCTATTGCTCTACCGCTGGTCTGTGTTTTGATCCTAAGGGGGATCCTGAACAGAAGTGGTTGATAGTGAGAAGTGGAGATTCCCCTAGTAGTGCGCTAATAACAAAAGTCCAAATATTTCCAGGGAAGGGGGTGAGCTTTGTTTTTGACATTTGTAAGCAGGCAACATGGCCTCCTGTGAAAATAATAATAATAATATTGATTGGCATAGAACGTATATGGTAAATGAAAAATATATTTGCCTAAAGTCAATACCATCAAGGCATTTCTATGTTGGACAAAATTGTAGAAAAGAGGATATACATTTGGAATTCAGACTTATGTGAAAGGAATAGATCCCGGGGGAATATTTTATTTGGAAACCCAAAAGCTGTATGAAAATTGGGACCAAAGAAAGTTTAACTTTTATAAGGAATTTTGGAAGGAAGTGCAGAAACCTTTTGATATTCCTGAAGTTGCAAGAAACTTATTTGTTGAATTGGCAGGAACAGTGGCCCAAGCTCTGAATGGAAGTATTTGGGAGCTGAAGAGAAGTATTGTGTGCCAATGGTGTATAGAAAGGTATGAGGATGACACTCCAATAGCAGGGGTAAATGAATGTGAATCAATTTTCATAATAAATGTAACAGACAATTATAACATCACCTGGTGGCCAAATAATACTAAGAATACCCCAAGAATGTGGCCTTTGTATAATGAGAGCACTGGATTAGGATGGCCAAATCATTTGGAACAATCCATAAATCAGACCATAAGATGGGATCAATCTTGGCCTGCTCCAGCTGGTCTTTATTGGATTTGTTGAAAAAGGGCATATTCGGAACTTCAAACCAAAATGGACTGGGTTGTGTTCTCTAGGTGAAATAAAACCTGCTTTCTTTTTGATTCCGTTGGGAGAAGGGGAAAGGCTAAATCACCAGGTGTATAGCTCCAAGAGAAAGAGAGCTGCAATTTCAACAGAAATTGAGATTTATACTGATCAGGAGTGGGATGGAAATTGAAGACCAGATTCAGTTGTTGGAAAGTACGGATTCCATGAAAACAACAATAAGTGAAAAACAAAGATCGAAGGAAATAAAGGAAAATATTAAACAAATTACCAAATAAGAAATGGGGGATTGAAAGGGGGGGATGAGAAAGAGTTTAAACTTTTCCATTGTGTACGTGACTGGTAACAAAGTATACGTGACACAGCGCACGTGTTGAAACTAAGCCTAAGGGTATGGAATTTACATATAGGGTAAGAATAGGGTTTTGTGTTGTTTGATAGGGTTGTAAGCTTACCACTCAGGGTAAGCCTAAAGGTATGGAATTTACATATAGGGTATTTTGTGTTGTTTCATAGATTTGTAAACTTGCCACTCAGGGTTAGCCTATGTATGGCAGGGAGGAGTTAGGGAGGGATATAAATACTGTTACGTTTCTGTATTGTGTGTGGCTCTTCCTTGTAGCTTTTTGTCTGCACATGGTCGAGTGCCACCGCGCTTTGCAAACCGCCATTTCTTTTGTGAATAAAGAAACTTTATTCTTTTACTCCGAACTTTCGTCCTGGATTTTATTTTAACCCAAAAATCCTGATAACACTGCTACACACTGCTGACTATTACATTTATTAGACCACCAACTACCAAGTGTCTCTGGTGATTTTTATACATTTAAGGTATGAGGGCCTCTGAGCAGCCATCTTCATCCTTAACAGAAAAGAAAAAGGCTTCCAATTGTGGTTGTAAGTTGACAATTATCTGTAATCAATCAGTTAAAATAAAAATAACTGGAAAGAGACAAATTGGAAAGGAAAAACAGCTTTGAGCAGGACAGACTCTGTGCGGGATTGAATTTTGCAACCACAGGACGAAAAGCAGATCTTCCTTGACCTGGGATGGAGAGCTACCGGTAATAGAAAGAGATAGATAGATAGATAGATAGATAGATAGATAGAGAGAGAGAGAGAGAGAGAGAGAGAGAGAGAGAGAGAGAGAGAGAGAGAGAGAGAGAGAGAGAGAGAGAGAGAGAGAGAGAGAGAGAGAGAGAGAGAGAGAGAGAGAGAGAGAGAGAGAGAGAGGATGCCGCTTCCAGAAGTCCATTCTGGGCCTGCGCAACAAAACATTCGCTACCAGTTCTGCCGAAGTAGTGTAAATCATTTGAATCCCACCACTGGATGGAGGGCCCCGAGTCCTCACTCCAGCTCCCAAGACGCCCCAGAAGCTGGAAGACTCCAGGCGCTGTATTCTCCGTTATCCAGGAAGTCTTTCGCGGCTACTTGGATGTGGTACTTTAAACCAGAACGGATCCTAGTGAGGGTAAAGGAGGTCTTCTCGATTGGCCTGGTCTGGGGAAGCAAAGAAAAATACAGGTTAGAATAGAATAGAATAGAACAGAACAGAACAGAACAGAACAGAACAGAACAGAACAGAGCTGGAAGGGACCTTGGAGGTCTTCTAGTCCAGCCCCCTGCTCAAGCAGGAGAACCTATATCATCTCAGACAAGTGACTGTCTAGAAAGTCTTGAGTTCTTGGCCTGTCCAAACAGACAGATGCCACAGAGACCAAAACGTTATGCACTTCCAGCTTCAGATCAACGTGCCAACCTTCAACCTCAGACACCCAGTAAACGTCAACCAATCCGCTTCAAAACCCTGTCTAAGCGGAGACACCTGAAATTAGGCATAGTTTTGATCGTCTTGATCACTTGTCTTAGCATCCCAAGAATTAGCCTTGTAGGAGCCTGCAAGAACTTACTGACTCTTGAAGATATTTGTCATGATCCGATGATTGACAAATGTCTGAAGGCCAAAAATTGCCTTCTCCGTGCATCTCACATGGGTGAAGCGTGCATACGCGAAGAGTGGGAGTACATGATTGGTGCACCCCGCGAAATCATAGACTCTATTTTGTTAAAGACACCCACACCCACACATGAAGTCCTCACTACCCTGATGACAACAGTAGCAGCCATCTTCAATACTCTATCGGTGGTTCCAGACCCTTCGGTTCTTGAATATCCTGAGTCTTCTGTAGCAGCTGTTGTTCCTGATTCTTCCGTTCCAGCTGTTGTTCCTGATTCTTCAGTTCCAGCTGTTCCTGAGTTTCCAGTTCCAGCTGTTCCTGAGTTTCCAGATGTTCCTAATCCTGACTCTTTAGCTCCAGCTGTTCCTGTTTTTCCAGGTTCTGAAGAACTCAGTTCCTGAGTATCCTGTGAATCCAGTTCCCATTGTTCCTGAAAAAATTTGGGTTCCAGTTTTTGTGTTCCAGATCTGGTTCCAGTTTCCTTTACAGGAAGAAGACCTTGTCTCGCTGAGAGACAAGAACACATACCAGAACTATTGGCCCATGGGACTTGCACACCGGGCCCACCCAGTTGATGAACCACTATGCCAAGCTGAGGTCCAAATCGTGAAGCCATGTGAGTCAGGTCGTGACTCAAAGACACTTGTACCAGGCCGATCACCGATTTGGTCCTGTTGCTGTTGAAGACTGAACCAGAAGATCAAACTTCAAATTATGTATTGTCTTTATGCATTGTTTGATGTAACGCTTGCTTGTTTTTTTTTGCATAATTGTGCATGTTTTATATTTACTTTATAATTATGCATGTTTCATACCAAGTTTTTACCTATTTAGTCACAAGTTAGTTAACATTGAGTACTGTATGCCTTAATGCTATGTTTTTTGCTCTTTCAGTTAGTAGTGGAAATATAAATTTCCAAGCAGGGAGTGTTCTGAACCGTATAGCTCTATGTAACCTTGTATAGCTCTATGTAACCCTAACTAGAGAGCATGTATCAGTATGTTATAATATCTAGCAGTTATTGGGTTAAGTGCTGGTTTGTTAATGGGTCAGTGGGAGGAGTTCCTAAAGGGCATTGGGAGACTTCTGGGACACTAGCCACTTGGGAATGCCTTTGTTCATCCAGCCTCATGGCCCCTAGCCACACGGCTTGTAGATCTTATGCTTATGACAACATATAATGCTTATGCAGAAGAAGTAGGGAAAATCCATTATCAATTTACCTATGGAAATGAACAGAGAGATGCAATATACAGAAGCAACATCGTAAAAGCAAGTATTCCTCTGAATAAACATTTATCTGTTTTATAATCATTTCTATTGAGTTGTCTATCTGCCTTAGATTGAACATAGAAGCAAGTTGTTCTGTCTGGGCAGAATACGGTCCCAATTGTACCTGTAAGTCCTGGATTGCCTTTATTGCAAAAAAACCCCTAACAGTACGTCATAATTAATAATGATTAAATATTAACATTATTATGAAATAATTAATAAAAAGAGAAGTTCAGGTCACAGGTTCAGGATATTCAGGAAATAACTGTGTGGAGTGACTGCCAGCTCCTTCCCTCACCGTTCTGATATGACTGGATCTGTCCCTCGAATAACGGATGACATATTTCAGGGGGAAATATTCAGGATATAACCAGGAACTAGGAGCCTTCCATTGCACAAGCAATGTATTTGTCTTCCCTTGGATTGGGGAGACCGTTACGTTTTCTGGAGGGTCTGGCCGGACTAAGGAAAGGGAAGGAGAGAATTAAATCAACCAAAAATGCCAATACAAATAGTCCTTGACTTACAACTGTTTGCTTAGTGACCATTCAAAATTACAGTGGCCCTGAAAAAGCGATTTATGATCGTTTTTCACACAACCGTTGCAGCATCTCCTATGGCAGGGGTAGGCAACCTTGGCTCTTTTATGACTCGTGGACTTCAATACCCAGAATTCCTGAGCCAGCATGGCTCAGCTTGGAAACCTCTCCCTTTCCCCTCAGTGTGGCTGGCTCAGGAATTCTGGGAGTTGAAGTCCATGAGTCATAAAAGAGCCAAGGTTGCCTACCCCTGAGCTAGGGGATTCTGGGAGTTGAAGTCCACAAAGTCATAAAAGGGCCCAGTTTGAAGACCCTTGCTCTAAAGCAGTGTTTCTCAACCTTGACCATTTTAAGGCATGTGGATTTAAACTCCCAGAATTCCACAGCCAGCATTGCTGGCTGTGGAATTCTGGGAGTTGAAGTCCACCTGCCTTAAAATTGTCAAGGTTAAGAAACACTGCTCTAAAGGTACAAACCAGTAATTCCACCAGATGTAGAGCTGGTCTATAACAGGGGTAGGCAACCTTGGCTCTTTTATGACTCGTGGCTCATCTTGGAAACCTCTCCCTTTCCCCTCAGCATGGCTGGCTCAGGAATTCTGGGAGTTCAAGTCCACAAGTCATAAAGTTGCCATAGTTCCCTGTCCTGAAGGATGAGGTTAGGACAGGTGTAGGCAACCTTGTCCCTTTTATAACTCGTGGACTTCAACTCCCAGAATTCCTGAGCCAGCATGGCTCAGCTTGGAAACCTCTCCCTCAGCATGGCTGGCTCAGGAATTCTGGGAGTTCAAGTCCACCAGTCATAAAAGAGCCAAGGTTGCCTACCCCTGCCCTATGGTCATGTGATCAAAATTTGGATGCTTGGCAACTGGCATGTATCTATGACGATGGCAGTGTCCCTGGATCATGTCACCCCCCCTTTTGTGAACTTCTGACAAGAAATGTCAGTGGGAGAAGCCTGATGCATTTAACAGCCGTGTTACTAACTTAACAACCTAAGCAATTCACTTAACAACTGTGGCAAGGTTGTAAAATGGGGCAAAACTCACTTAATGACTGTCTCGCTTAGCAACGGAAAATTTGGGGCTCGGTTGTGCTTGTACGTCGAGACCACCCTGCCTCCAGAAGCGGTGGATGCTCCAACACTGGAAGTTTTAAAGAAGAGACTGGACAGCCATTTATCTGAAATGGTATAGGGCAGGGGTCTTCAAACTTGGCCCTTTTATGACTTGTGGACTTCAACTCCCAGAATTCTTCAGCCAGGCACGCTGAGGGGAAAGGGAGAGTTTTCCAAGCTGAGCCATGCTGGCTCAGGAATTCTGGGAGTTGAAGTCCACGAGTCATAAAGGAGCCATAGTTCCCCCATGCTGGCTGAGGAATTCTGGGAGTTGAAGTAGTCATAAAAGGGCCAAGTTTGAAGACCCCTGGTATAGGGTTTCCTGCCTGAGCAGGGGAACTAAAAGACCTTCAAGGTCCCTTCCTACGTTGTTGTTGTTGTTGTTGTTGTTATTATTATTATTATTATTATTATTATTATTATTATTATTATCTACTTGTAACTGGAAAAATAAAAACTGGCCACATCAAGATACGAGAAATAACCTTAATGTGGAATCCCAGCTACTATTCCATGTCCCATAAAACTGTCAAATCTTCTCCTAACAGAAGGAGAGGAGGCTTCTATCCATTTTATGTCAGCTGGCTTATTCGCCCACCAAGATCGCCAACGGCAATCAAGCAAATAATGAACCAATAAATAATAAACCAATAAAAGAGAGTAGGAATGGAAGTTGTATTACTATTAATGTCCGATATGTGGACCCAGACCCCACACTGTTTATTAAGCACTAAAGATTGTAACTATAAACACTTAATAAAATATCTATTAAAAGAAAGAAAGAAAGAAAGAAAGACTGGGGCCACCCTATTCATAAGCTTACAGCCAGAGTTCTCATGAGAAGGTTGGAGCTGATGGATTTAGAGAAACACTCCTAAAATCTACATTCCCCACCCAGCTCCCAGGCTCCTAATTAGTAGAGGGCTTTTCAACCAATGGTACGGGTACCACCTGTGGTACATTGGCACCTGGCTGATGGTACACGACCATCCTAGAAAAGTGGTAGTGGAGGAGGGGAATGAGCTGAACCGGTGGCAGCACCGCACAAGCCTGAGCAAGAGACGGTTGGAGCTGAAGGGCTGTGAGGGCTCAGAGGAAGCGTCAGGATCAGCGCCAGGCTCCAGCTGGAAAGCGGCACTGATCCTGGCGCTTCTGCTGAGCCCAGAAGAAGTGCTGATCAGCTGGAATGTTGCAGCATCTCCAGGGTCTTGTAATGCTTGGCAACTGATTCATATTTATGACAGTCACGGTGTCCCAGGGTCATGTGAAATGACCAAAACCTGCTGCAACCACCCAGCAGATGGGGGGAATAAAAACCAAACACCCCCCACCCCACCCCACCCCACTGCCAATCCTCAACAGAAATGCTCACAACAATGAAAACCTCAGACAGGAGGAAGAGCGCCGCCAGGTGGGCAGGTAGGTGTCTTGCTGGGCTGTGGCTTGGGGGACACTTTTTTCAGTACCATTGTAACTTCGAACAGTCGCTAAGTGAACTGTTGTAAGTCGAGGACTACCTGCACTTTATCACTTTTTTCCTTTTTTTTTTGGATCATCTTTGGACACCTTGCTAGGTGACTGGTGGTACCCAGATATTGCCATATCCTAAAAGTGGTAAAATGGGTGAAAAGGTTGAAAAGCCCTGAATTAGAATATTAAAAGGGCATACTCAAGCACAGGTCAAGGTACATTTCACAACGAACAGGCGTCTCAAACACAAAGCCCCAAAGAAGGTATTAAAACCTACCTACTCTCCGCTCCCTTTTGTCAGCTGTCCCAGAACCGCATGCTGTTGCTGGTTCTGCTCATCAATAAACAGACCTTCCTTCCTAAGCAGCTAGCCTCCATTTTATTCCCAATGCTTTTCTCCCAGCTTGGAACTGGACTAGATTTTTCTTTCAACATACCTAATCTGTTATTTAAAAGTGGTTGAACTGGATCCACGATGGTTTGTTCCAAGATGTTAAAAGGGCTATCAAACCAAATTTCTGCACCAGGACCGAACACAAAACCCTGTTTTCCTCTTCTTGCTGGGGGGGGGGGGGCACACTGTTTTAATGCCCCCATCAGAACAACTAGAGGTGAGAATGGCTTGAAAACTCACTGATCTGATCCAGGAAAACTAGGGAGAAATGACTGGCTGTCCCCAGTGGATTCACAGCTGTCACGTTGAGCCAGTAGGGATCGGTGGAGAACATCTGCAAGGCGGTCATACTGCAACTGTGGCTCCCTGCAACGGGTTGTATGCACTGATAGACTTCTTCCATTAAGCCGTGCCTGTGTCCACAAGGAAAACTGGGTTCAGACATGTATTGCCTATGCAGCAGCTCAAGGGTTGTATGAACGGGTGTCCCAGTGACTGCAACCAAGGGGAGAAGTGTGGATTGAATCCAGAGTCAGCCCAATTTAGGGGACTGGAGACTAAAACACACAAAGAGAGGTTGCAGAAATTGGGTATGTGTAGTCTAGTGAAAAGAAGGATTACGGGTGACATGATAGCAGTCTTCCAATATTTGAAGGGCTGCCACAAAGAAGCGAGGGAAGGTGTGTAGATGTGTGTCAAGCTATTCTCCAAAGCACCCGAAGGCAGGACAAGAAGCAAAGGATGGAAACTAACCAAGGAGAGAAACAACCTGGAACTAAGGAAGAATTTCCTGACAGTGGGAACAATTAACCAGTCAAACTCCTTGCCTCCAGAAGTTGTGGGTGCTCCATCATTGGAGGCTTTTAAGGAGAGATCGGACCACCATTTGTCTGAAATGGGACATGGTTTCGTGCCTGAGCAGGGGGTTGGACTAGAAGATCTCTAAGGTCCCTTCCTACAGACTGCAGCCCCATTCAGATGGTCTCATCAGCAGGACCGTCCCCGCTTTGTCCCTGGATGGGGGACCACCAGAAGAGTTTCAGTTGAAAGGGAAGAGGGAAAAGTGAATGGCATGGGGGCAAGAGATTGGATTATTGCAGCTCTGGCACATGGGGGCAGGTTATACTTCTATGGCATGGGGGGGAGTCTAACCATGATGTTTAACCATGGGGGGGAGTCTAATCATGATGTTTAATGGATTAGGATTTAGTTTATGTGGTTTGCTGTCTTTGGTTCTTTGAAGCTGTAGAATTGATTGATTAACAAGCAATTATCTGCAAAAGGATGTTTGTCTCGAAGGATAACTTTCCTTCCTTTCTTCCTTCCTTCCTTCCTTCCTTCCTTCCTTCCCTCCCTCCCTCCCTCCCTCCCTCCTTCCTTCCTCAAATATATAGCCCTCCAAAATGGCAAAGATTCTCAGCCGCTCGTGAACATAAGCAAACTATAAAAGCAGTCCATCAAAAATATAAATACAATTAAAAACCCAAACACCATCCATCAAGCCTCCAAAGTTTTCCTGAAAAGATCCATCTTCAGCCCCATTATAAGACTTTCACTGCTTTTTTAAATGACACCTGGGCACGTCGGCTCCTGCAACACCTTTGCTCTTCACCTGTAGCTGGCAAAGAAAGACGTGGGCAGATGGGTGTCAGTTTCCAAAGTCCAGGAGCAGTTGACCGACGGGTAGCTAACGGATCTGCAGTGGATCGATAGCTTCTCGGGAGGATCTGCAAAGCAGAAGGCCAAAAGGTATAAGGCGCACACCTGGATCCCCTCTTCCGTTACAGGTAGTCCTCAACTTACAAACACAAAAATCCACATTACAAATCCCTGGCCACATTCAGATGTGCAGACTTCAACTCCCAGAATTCCCCATGCTGGCTGGGGAATTTTGGGAGTTGGTCCACACCTTTAAAAAGTGAGAAATACTGGCATGAAGGAAAGAGGAAGAGGGAGAGAAGGAAGGAAGGAAGGAAGGAAGGAAGGAAGGAAGGAAGGAAGGAAGGAAGGAAGGAAGGAAGGAAGGAAGGAAGGAAAGCAGATGGATGGGAGAAAGAGGAAGGAAGTAAAAAAAGGAAGGAGGGAGGGAGAAGGGAAGGAAGGAAAGGAAGAGAGAGAGAGAAGGAAGGAGGGAGGGATGGAAGAAGGAAGGAAAGAAGGAAGAAAAGCAGATGGATGGGAGAAAGAGGAAGGAAGTAAAAAAGGAAGGAAGGAGAGAAAGGAGGGAAGGAAGGAAGGAAGGAAAGGGAGAGAGAGATGGAAAGAAGGAGGAAGGGAAGAAAGAAGGGAAGCAGATGGATGGGAGAAAGAGAAAGGAAGGAAAGAAGGAAACAAAGAGGAAGGAAGGAAGGAAGGAAAGAAGGAAGGAAAGCAGATGGATGGGAGAAAGAGGAAGGAAGTAAAAAAGGAAGGAAGGAGAGAAAAAGGAGGGAAGGAAGGAAGGAAAGGGAGAGAGAGATGGAAAGAAGGAGGAAGGGAAGAAAGAAGGGAAGCAGATGGATGGGAGAAAGAGAAAGGAAGGAAAGAAGGAAACAAAGAGGAAGGTAGGAAGGAAGGAAAGAAGGAAGGAAGGAAGGAGATGGAAGGAGGGAGGGAAGGAGGGAGGGAAGAAGGGGAAAGAAGAAAGAAAGGAAAGAGGGAGGGAAGGAAAGAAGGATAGAGGGGTGGGAGGGAGGGAGGGAGGAGGGAGGGAAGAAAGAAGGATGGAGGGAGGGAGGGAGAGAGAAAGGGAAGAAAGGAATTATCATAAACCCAGATTGCTCCATTGGGGTCAGGGGGAGTCTGGGGCACTCAGTTTCCTCACTCACAGCCCAAATGGAGATGAATCCTTCGCAGGGTCTGCCCTGTGGTGCCATCCTGACAACTGTATTCCCCTTCCTGGGCCAAACTGGCGTTCTGCAAGACAAGGCTGCCGTCTCTCTGCACCCCGTTCAAGACTGTCTCTGAGGTAATATGGTTTTTCCATCCCACCTGGGATCCGCCTTCCGGAACAGGGCAAGACAAGACCACCGTGGAGGCCCCGAGTCGGGCATACTGGTGATGGATGGGCTCTGTTGCGGTCAAAAAAAAGGCTTACTAACTCAGACGTTTTCAAAGACTAATGCATAGCATTGTATATCAGGTGCCATGATGATTACTGCATAATATGTTTTTATGTTCAATGTTGATTGTTTTAATAAAAAAAATTTTTTATATTAAAAAAAAAAGAAATAACAGTGGTGTAGGAGGGAGGGGGAAAAAAAAGCATTCAGCCTTCGCATAACATTAGCCTGACGCATCCTGAACTATGGTTTGCTTAATCATTGTACAAGTCCTAATTTGAATTGTGGCCCTTTTGGGCTCCCTAAAGCAGTGTTTTTAAAAGCTGGCCACTTTAAAATGTGTGGACTTCAACTCCCAGAATTCCAGAGAGAGACAGAGAAAGAGACAGAGACAGAGACAGAGAGATGGAGAGAGACAGAGACAGACAGATAGACAGAGACAGACACAGTGAGAGAGACAGACAAAGACAGAGAGAGAGACAGAGAAAGAGAGAGACAGAGACAGAGACAGAGAGACAGATGGAGAGAGAAAGAGACAGATATATAGAGAGACAGAAAAAGAGACCGAGAGAGAGAGAGAGAGAGACAGACAGACAGACAGACGGAGAGAGACAGAGAGAGACAAACAAACAGACAGAGAGACAGAGACAGAGAGAGACAGAGAGACAGACGGAGAGAGAAAGAGACAGATGGAGAGAAAGACAGACAGACAGACGGAGAGAGACAGAGAGAGACAAACAGAGACAGACAGAGAGACACAGAAAGACACAGAGAGACAGACGGAGAGAGAGAGAGACAAAGACACAAACACAGAGACCGAGACAGAGAGATACAGACACAGAGAGACAGACGGAGAGAGAGAGAGAGACAGACACACAGAAAGAGACAGAGAGAGACAGAGAGACAGAGAGACAGAGAGAGACAAAGATAGAGACAGAGAGAGACAGAGAGAGACAAAGATAGAGACAGAGAGACAGAGAGAGAAACAGACAGACAGACAGACACAGAGAGACAGAGACAGAGAGACAGACGGAGAGAGACAGAGACAGAGAGACAGACACAGACAGAAAGAGAGACACAGAGAGACAGACAGACAGAGAGACAGGCAGAGAGAGACAGAGACAGAGAGAGAGGCAGACAGAGACAGACACAGAGAGAGAGAGACAGACAGACAGAGAGAGACAGAGACAGAGAGACAGACGGAGAGAGACAGAGACAGTTAGAGACAGTCAGACAGAGAGAGACAGAGAGAGAGAGACAGACAGACAGAGACAGACAGACAGAGACAGAGACAGGGAGAGAGACAGACAGACAGAAAGAGAGACAGAGACAGGGAGAGAGAGAGAGAGAAACAGAGAGAGACAGAGAGAGAGAGAGAGAGAGAGAGAGAGAGACAGAGACAGAGACAGAGACAGAGACAGAGAGAGACAAAGACACACACAGAGAGAGACAAACAGACAGACAGACATACACAAAGAGAGAGACCGAGACAGAGAGATACAGACACAGAGAGACAGACAGAGAGAGTCAGACAGACAGAGAGAAGAGACAGAGAGAGACAGACACAGACACAGACACAGAGAGAGAAAGACAGAGAGAGTCAGACAGAGAGAGAAAGAGACAGACAGACAGATGGAGAGAGACAAAGACACACAGACAGACAGACAGAGACACAGAGACAGAGACACAGAGAGAAAGAAGGCATCCAAGCTATAGGGCCCATATTGTTTCTCCTCAGATGTCACGTCAAGTACTAAATGATGTTTTTCCCAATCAATCATAATCAATAATTTTAATTCTAGAGATTTGGCTCTCTTTAAGTGATAATAAATAAATATAAAATAACATTATAAAAAATATAAATAAAAAATAAAATGTAGTAAAAGAACATAAAACAAAATAAAACATAAAACAAAAATGATAAAACAGTAAAAGAAAATAGAAAAGAAAAAATAAATAAAATAAAATATAAAATGAAACAATAAAGCAAAATAAAATAAAACAATAGTAAAAAATAATAGTAAAATAATAATAAAATAAACTATAAAGTAAAATGTAATATAAAATGAAAATGAAAATTTTAAAATAAGAAAAGAAAATAGAAAAAAAATAAAGTAAAGTAAAATAAAATATAAAAAGAAAAAGTAAAGTAAAATAAAATAATAAAAAATAAAAAATAAAAAATAATACAATAAAATATAAAATGAAATAAAAATTTGAAGGGGATAATTCAGCTCCCGAGGCTAGAGCTTTCCCACAAGTCCTACCTTCAGTGGTCCAACTGGTGCTTGTAGAGGCAAAGAGCCCAGACACCTGGAATAGGAAGAGTAGCAGAAGGATCCGCAGCATCTTGACCATAAGAGAGAGAGAGATTTAATAATAATAATAATAACAACAACAACAACAACATTTTCCTTCAATGCTTTTCAAAGCTTTGCATGGACAGCATTTGAAAAGCATTGAAGGAAAATGTGATAATAACTTGACATGGGCATTGGATTAAGATGGGAACCAGGTGCTTTGGAGAACGGCCTGACTCCCTCTTCTTTGGGGCAGCCCCTGAGATACTGGTAGACTGCTATCCTGTCCCCCCTCGTCCTTCTTATCATTAAATTAGACATCCCCAATTCCAGCAGCTGTTCTTTATATGTTTTAGCCTCCAGTCCCTCCAGATTATCAGGGGACTGGAGGCTAAAACATACAAGAAACGGTTGCTGGAATTGGGGATGTCTAGTTTAATGATGAGAAGGACGGGGTGTGTGTGTGTGTGTGTGTGTGTGTGTGTGTGTGTGTGTGTGTTTGACATGTCTTCCAGTATCTCAGGGGCTGCCCCAAAGAAGAGGGAGTCAAGCTATTCTCCAAAGCACCTTATTCTGAACCGTATAGCTCTATGTAACCTCGTATAGTTCTATGTAACCCTAACTAGAGAGCATGTATCAGTATGTTAGAATATCTGGTAGTTATTGGGTTAAATGCTGATTTGTTAATGGGTCAGTGGGAGGAGTCTCTAAAGGGCATTGGGAGACTTCCTGCACACAAGCCAGATTGGAATGTCTTTGTCTGAAAGAAGCATGGGCCATCAGATGTCACCCGATGAGCTTGAGCCGTTGTAAAGATGGTATGGAAGAGAGCATCATCCTTTTACCTATAGGAATGGACAAAAGATGTATTTTCCAGAAGTAACAAGCACAGCATGATTGCAAGTAATCTTTCTGATTAAAATATATTTTTGTTATGAAATCATTTCTATTGAGTTGTCTATCTGACTTAATTTAAAAGAAGGCGTTTTTAACTCAGAGTCAGAATAGTAAAAGGATGCTCAAAGTTCATATCAACTTTATAAAGGCAAATAGTAAATTGATAGGATTAATTTTCCTCTAATCTGCAACAGTTTAAAGAAGCAAAGGAAAGATTCTCTAGCTTTATAAAGGCAAATAGTAATTGGGTGTGGCTAAATTCCTTCAATTGCCTGCAATAGTAATCTCTGGAATCAGTCTCCCACTAAACGCCTGCAAAGCAAAGTCAGTGTGTCTGTTTGGCAGACAGCGTTTCAAAGAAGGTGTGATTCAGATGCATTGTTTTGTTAATTTGCTGTTAACTCTGCAAGTAGCCACTGCATAACAAAGTTTATCTGCATATCAACGAGCATTTGCTGGCAAGGAATCATTACTAGGCAAACTCTGCATGCTAGCCAATGTTTTAAAGTAAAGTTATAAAGTGCTTTGTGTCTTGTTTGGATGCTTCTGCTAAAATTACCTTTGGATCTGTTTACAAGCCAACGTTTAAAGCAAAGAGATATTGTGATGTCTGTCTCACTAAGTAGAAGAGAGAAATCTGCATTCTCATTGTAGGATTTACTGGCATGTAAAGTTTGTATTTCTAACACCAAAAGAGAGCAGCAAGGAGCCCCTTTGAGGGCTATAAAAGGTCAATTAACTCTCAACTGAATGCTGTTTTCTTAGTCCACTTGCCCTAACAACAGGTTGCCAAGGAAAGCCATCAAGCCATTAACCTTTTGACTCAGCCACAGTACTGGTGAAAGAGGCTAAACTTCCCCCTCTCTTTGGAATCTCAACAATGCCAATAGGAGATAGCATCCCAATAGCATTGCAGTGGCACCCCCTGGTGGCCAATCTGCACATGACACCTGCTAAATTTGATCATGTTAGATTGCAACAACTTCGTAATTAATTCTGCACATAGCAGGCTTACACCAAGCCCAAGCTAAGAGAACCCCATAGAGGGAAAGAAGATACTTCACTGCACGCTTCACTAACTACGCAGAGTAAATCTGATACTTAAAGAGCAAGTTACTTAAATTTATCCCAAGCTACCAACACCCCCTAGAGGGCACAGAGTGAACTTTGCCAAAGTATTCATTCACTCAAGCTGAAGACCAAGTTGTTCTAGTTTGAGGGAAATTAAGGAGAAGAAAGCAGAGCCAATTGTCCTTGCTTATTATCACAAGCTGATGACCAAGGAGTTCCAGCCTGCAACTTAACGGCCAAGTGGGAGTTTTGTAGCTCTACATTCTCTCAGTGGCCACTAGCAGTAACTGGTAATAGGAAGAATTTGGCTGGCCTTTCTTCAGATGCCCCCTAGTGGTTAAAGGAGGAACTACATGGAAGCCTTTAATCACACCCAGAGCCAGCCCTCTAGTGGACAAAGGGTGAACCTCGAAGGAAGAGCACCCTGGTAGCTGACCCGCAGCAAGTGACCCCTAGTGGTGAAGGGGTGAACTGTGCTGAAGTACCCACAAATGCAGGAGAACGCACCTAGTGGCACCTCCACCCACAGACAGCACCCCAGCAGCTGATCTGCAAGCAGCAACCCCTAGTGGTCAAAAACAAAAGTTAATCTAATTTGCTTTAAAATAGCTAGGAAGTGTACTGAACCTGTCCTAGCCATGGCAGAGTGTCTTATTGATTTAGATGAAGGGGTTCAACCACCCAGCCTAGTTGAGACACCCCAACCAGCCGGTTGAGTCAGAATACACCTGAAGGCAGGACAAGCAACGGATGGAAACTAATCAAGGAGAGAAGCAACCTAGAACTAAGGAGAAATTTCCTGACAGAACAATAAACCAATGGAACAACCTGCCTCCAGAAGTGGTGAATGCTCCAACACTGGAAGTTTTTAAGAAGAGACTGGACAGCCATTGTCTGAAATGGTATAGGGCAGGGGTAGGCAACCTAAAACACTCAAAGAGCCACTTGGACCCGTTTCCCACTGAAAACAAAACACTGGGAGCCACAAAACCCTTTT